>JAJGOT010000317.1:600000-1016571 GCA_022457155.1 Cladopsammia gracilis
GTTTGGCCGAAATGGCGTTAAATCGACCCGAGGAGCAGGCAAACAACAAAGAATACAACACAGCAACCTTCTTAGCCTGTCCCAGGCTCCGAGATAGTGGGGAACGCGCGAAGTACATATTCCCCCGCGATTTTTTCCTTTTTTTTTACTTCGCGCGTTCCCCACTATCTGGGATCCAGGAACAGGCTACAACCTTGTGAAGTGCTTTAATGCTGTAATGCTTTAATGACTTACTCCTAAAAACAGTAAAAACTATACTAGGAGGCCTAAAAGGTAAGCAAATTTAAAATTGGTTTATGTTTATATTAAGGATTTTTATGTGCGGCAGCACATAAAAATAAACTCCGTTATTTCATTACAAACACCTTTTCACCGAGTTATTTTTTTTGGAATTAATAACCGGGTTACTAAAAAATATAACCCAACTGAAACTCACCAAGTGCAGCCGCAGCCATTGTGACGCTTTTTTGAGCGCTCACGCTTGAATAACCCGCCATTGTAGGTTATTAATATATGCACGATTGTGCGACCATTCTGCCCGATGAACAAAAACAAGGGAAACTTGTTTTGACAACTGAAACTGAATAATCATCACGAAGCATTATAACAGTCGCGTTAGTTATTAAGTGAAAGCGATGCTTCCGTTTGAAAGCTAGCTGGGTTTCTCTTCGATACGTAGAGGTGAGCTTCTATCGGTTAACTTGCAGATAAACATAAGGATCAATCTTTTGCTTATGGACCTTATGTCAATGTTCGTTTTCACTTAACGCAAATTCTTATCCTTCCGATTGTGCTTATACTTATGCTTATATCGCTCGTGAAAACCGGGTAACAAAGCACTAGTTAAGTGGATGGCGATAGAATAAACATAAGTTAGTTTTATTTGGCGCCTCATACACTCCGCAAATAGTATTTCAGTTATGCTTGCGCTTATGCTTATGTCAAGCCCGTTTTCACTGGACATAAGCACTGTTATGCTTCCGCTTATGCTTATGTCGGACCCGTTTTCACTGGACATAAGCGCTGTTATGCTTCCGCTTATGCTTCTGCTTATGTCAAGCCCATTTTCAGTGGACATAAGCACTGTTATGCTTCCGCTTATGCTTATGCTTATGCTTACGTCGGACCCGTTTTCACTGGACATAAGCACTGTTATGCTTATGTTGTGCTTATGTCGTTAGTGAAAACCAGGCTTTATAACTTACTCTTTCCACTTTAATATTACAAAACTAAATTGATTTGTCAGGGAAGTTTCGACTACTGTTATCTATATGATTGTGTTGAGTTCAATATACCTTGTTTTCTTTTATGAAAACACCGTCAGCTCATTTTATAATAGCTTCAATCGTCATGAGATGGACTTGTTTCCATCCTATACCTTTGTCAATATTCCTTCCTCCTTCACGCTTCGTTCTTCAAATGAAACATCCGTTTGATTCTTACCAAGTTTTTAATCAGAAATAATTCATGATGAATGCATGCTTTTATTTAATTTGTCAACGAAGCATGTCTGCATCTGTCTGCATTGATCGTGACGAGATAAAAGTTGTATCCATAATTTGGACAGTTTCTGTTCGCTTTTAGAGAAATCTTTGAATTCGATTTAAACACCCTTTGTCGTTTCTTTTGTGGTTTTCCTTGATGTCGGTTCACAGAAACCATGCAGACTTAGTTCAACAAACAGGACCAATGATCTTTCTTACGTGATGAGAAGAGTACACTGTCCATTTATGCCGACAATAAACAAATATTTTACGGAACCAAAATCACCATACAGCATTTATCACACCTCCCGATAGGCCCCTTGCGCGCCTACTTTGGGTAAATCGAGATTTTCTCGGAATTAGGTGTTTTCACTTACGTCATATCAAAATTCAGAAGCATTAAAAGGAAGATTTTGATTCCAAAATGTTGATAGAATTGCAGGGCGTTTAAAGCTACACATTTGGTCCAACTTTTGACGCGCTATAGCGTTTCGTTCAAGAGTTATAGGCGAACAAGTTTACACATTTTTAGTAAGTATGGAGCGGCCATCTTGGTACCCCACAATGGCGGCCAAAACTTCAAAGTCTCAATTACACCCAAAATCTCATCACAAAATATTGGATTCACTATAAGTTCCATTAAATCTTCTTATAAGCATATATAATGCAAGAATAACTTTCAACTAGACAAGTTCAATTTTGTTTATTTTCACGGCTTATATGAAATAGCGTGACGAATTACGCGACACATTTAAAATCTTTAAAATTCGGAAGCAAAACATCGTTAAAATCCGAAACCTTTTTCTGAAGGATTGTAACACTGTTAGAGTGATTTTACTTCATCTGTGAAATAGTTAGTAGAATAGTACGCACTATTAGACTATAATTCCATTGTTTCCTTTTGTTTAATTTGGACTATCACACACTAATTGTTAGATAGTGTTTCACAGATGAAGAAAAATCACTCTAGCTAGAAACAGCTTTGTAGTGTGTACAGTTTAGATTTTTTTTTATTTTTATGACGTCATGTGCAAACCCCCAATACAACAACAACAACAACAACAACAATTTATTTCGGTATTCCCATATAAATACATGGTATTACCTATACAAGTAGTACGTATTAAGTATTACATGTAAGTATAACAACAACAACAAAGAAAAAGAAAGAAACGGGTATATCTGATAATTAAATTAACATAGATTGTCGATTTAACATTGAATTATAAAATATAAGCAGCGGTAGTCCTACAGACAAAAGGATCAGTGCTGTTAAAGAGAAACAAGATTTTAGAATTATTGTCTAGATTATTAAAATTTTGATATCTATCATTTATTTCACTAAAATATTTCTTGCGTAAATTGTTGTGATGATGGCAGGTGAATAGAAAATGTGATTCGTCCTCAATTTCATTTAAGTTACAGAAGGAACAGATTCTTAAATGTTCGGGTGTCTTGTTGTGTCTGCCAGTTTCAATTCTTAATTTATGGTTTCCAAGGCGAAATTTATTTATTTGCTTTTTGTGAAGGGGATTTTTTATCGAATCCAAGAAGTCTGCGGCTTTATGGCAATCCTTTTTAAAGGAGGAATAGAATTTAAGCTTTTTATTTAAATTTAACAAATGAAGTTGATGACTAACTGAAGTTGTGTTAACAGTTAATCGAATACGTGTAATAAGGGTATTTGGATTTTTAATATCTAAAGTGGAAATATTTTGATTCGAAGCTTTACATAAAGAATCAACTTTTTGCATTAAGCTCAATTGATTTTTTCCTGCCATTTCTTTAGACAGGTAAAGGCATTGTTTGGCAATATTATCCTCTGGTAAATTCTCCAAGTGTAACCAAAATTTAATGATATTTATGTCGATATTTCCTTTTAACGATAATCTGCCGAGTTCATTTCTACATGCAACATTTGGGCATTGTTTATTGACTCCTAAGAAAAGTTTGGAAAAATAGATATGTGTTCGTTCAATTATGTCTTTTTCCCATGAATTATAATCAATTTTATCATAAATTCCCCAAACTTCTGAACCATACATGAGAATAGAAAGAAACAGGGAATCAAATATTTTGTTAACGATATCAATTGGTAATTTTGAGGAGTCTCGCAATGTGAGTACTTACACGCCGGGATACCAAAGATGTCCCCTCGGGTCTATGGGACGGAGATAAAGAAGAAGACAAAACAGTGGGAGACAAACACTCCCCCTAAACCCGAGTTTTGTGGAACCAACATCGCTGAACATTATTTTTTTAAAAATTTAAACCGTACTCAGCACTCGCCCACCAAAGGAAACGTCCGACTGCAAACTGAACAAGAAACAACAGTTTGTTGCAGGGCTTAATTGTCTGCAGATTGAAAAAGACAGCTTTGTACCTTGAAATTATCCTTCTATCACGGGAGAGATTGAAATGCGTGTAAGGTCCTATGCATCAGCTTACTTCATGTTTTCGATAACATCATGAATTGGCGCCATAAATCGAGTAAGCGGGAAGGGAACGGCCAGATACTGGGCTATGGAGAAAATATTGGTTTTTTTATATATATATATTTTTTTATTTTGAAACTTTAATGACATAATGCAAAACAATACAATACAACATACATACACGTATACATACGTACATTAAGAAAAGAAAATGCATAAAATAATTACTACTTTCGACTCCGTGGGTAAAGAGTCTAACATGAAAATAGATAAATAAATAAAAAAAGTTATAGTTATTACAGAGTGGAATTATTACTACAAATACTAAAATTCTTACTGTAGTAGTTCTACGAAAAGTTTCCATTTTTCATGGTGTAGGTTTATTTTGTTTTTTAAGCTGTTTAGCTAGGAGTTAGGAGTAAATGTTGTTGACAGGAAAGGTACGTGACATAGAAAAGCGTTCAAGTGTAACGAAATTAGCGAAAAAAAGGAACAAAGGCAAGGGAAACTTGTTTTGACAGCTGAAACTGAATAATCATCACAAAGCATTAATAACAGTCGCGTTCTCTAGTGAAAGCGATGCTTCCGTATGAAAGCCAGCTGGGTTTCTCTTCGATAAGTAGAGGTAAGCTTCTATCGGTTAAACAGATTAAGTATTATTTACGTATGACTCGCCAAACAAAACGAACTTATGTTTATTCCATTGCCATCCAATTGTTTTTTAGGCAGTCTTAGTCAGATTTTATGAACTTAACTAGTGCTTTTGTTAAAGTCTGGTTTCACTAGCGATATAAGAATAAGCGGAAGGATAAGAATCTGTGTCAAATGAAAACTAACGTTGATATATGGAAAAGATTGATCCTTAAGGCCCGTTTACACAGGCGATTTTTTGTGCAATTTTTGTCGCAATTTTCGATGCAATTTTTGTTCCGCGCTAGTTGCATCTTCAAACCGCGGCGTAAACTAGCGGCGATTTGGGAGCGATTTGTCGCGCGATGTCGCAGAGGTTTCAAACATGTTCGAAACCTGATGCAACTTGGCGGCGATTTTTGGGAAATCGCAGCAAATATCGCACCCGAATCGAACTGAAATCGCCGCCCGTTTACACATGCGATTTGAAGATGCAACTTGCGTGCAGAAATCGCATCAAAACTCGCATGTGTAATCGGGCCTTAATGCAACTTGGCGGCGATTTTTTGGGAAATTAGCCTGTTCCAGGCGTTCAGATAGCGGGGAAAGCGCGAATAGTTGGGGAAGGCGCGAAGAAAAGCGAGCGAAAAAATTGCGGGGAGGCTGGGGAGAGGAAGCGAAAGAATGTTTACAGGCGTTCCCTCGCCTCGCCTCCCGCAATTTTTTCGCTCGCTTTTCTTCGCGACTTCCCCGACTATTCGCGCTTTCCTCACTATCTCAACGCCTGGAACAGGCTATTGGGAAATCACAGCAAATCAAAGCAAATGTCGCACCCTAATCGCACAGAAATCGCCGCTAGTTTACACTTACGATAAAAGTTGCATTGGAGAGCGCGACAAAAATTGCCCATGAAAAATCGCATGTGTAAACGGACCTTTATGTTTATGCTTATGTCGAGCCCGTTTTCACTGCACACAAGCACTGTTATGCTTCCGCTTATGCTTATGCTTATATCGGACCCGTTTTCACTGCACACAAGCACTGTTATGCTTCCGCTTATGCTTATGTTTTGCTTATGTCCCTAGTGAAAACCAGGCTTTATAACTTACTCTTTCAACTTTCTTAATATTACAAAGCTAAATTGACTTGTCACGGAATTTTCGACTACTGTTCTCCATATGATTATGTTATGTTCACTATACCATGTTTCCTTTAATGAACATTTTAATTTAAATATTTAACACCGTCAGCTCAATTTAAAATAGCTTCAATGTCATGAGATGGACTTGTTCCTTTTCTAAGCCTTTGTTAATATTCCTTATATGTTCACGCTTCATTTTTCAAATGAAACATCCGTTTGATTCTAACCAAGTTTTTAATCACAAATATTTCATGAATGCGTGCTTTTAATTATTTTGTCAACGAGGTATGTCTGCATTGATCGTGACAAGGTAAAAGTTGTATCCATAATGCCCCCGCTTAATCTTATGCTTGTGCTAGTATATCGCTAGTGAAAAGCAGGCTTTATTACTTGCTCTTTCAACTTTTTTACTTGTCGTTTCTTTTGTGTTTTTTATTGATGCCGGTATTCACAGAAACCATGCAGACTTAGTTCAACAAACAGGACCAAACAGCAAGAGTTTCTTAGACAAAAACGAAGGATCTCGAAGGAACGTAATTTGTGATGTGTATCCGTCAAGTAAGTTTTAATTCACGACATTTTCAGCCGGGTTTGATGGTTTGCACTGCGGCGATGATGGGGGTCAGGACAATAAAATTTCCATCCTTTTTATACAAACGATTTTTATTAGTTTATGACCTCCAAAATAGACAGCAATTATCTAGATGTGTTCCTACATCATTCCTGAAACACTCTATGGTTCATTTCTAGAATATTTTAGAATGCTTAGTCATTGTTTATTTTGTATGCATGTTATTTTTACCGTCATGTTACTATAAATAAGTTTGATTTTTTAATTAGTTCATATAAGCATATACTGGTAACCTTTAATGTGAAATGCTCGCGTACTCTAAATAATTCAGTACAGATTGTCATAACAGTTCATTTCACATAACTTTTAACCAACGAGTTGCGAAGCTCATTGGCAAATTCGGATAACTTTCTAACGATCGTAATTTCGGCACGATGTTATTTCGGTTAACTTTGAAGTTCAACGCCAAAGTCTGTGCGTCTTACGAACGAAAAACAAATATTGTCTGAGCTCTGGATCAACATTTCTCCAAAACATTTCTGGAAATTCGGAGGTTTTATCGACAGTTCTTGTACTTTTAAATGAGTAGTTTCGTTGGGAAAACTAATTTAGAAAATGAAAGTGTGGGAAAGTTGAGAAACACTTGAAACGATACGAAATGATGTTTTCGAGGTTCTTTTCAGCAATTGTAGCCGTATTTGTACAAACGAAACAAAGACATTCCATGATGTTTTTCGTGACAAAATCCTCCAAGATTTTTGCAGATAGCACGCAGCTCTTAACAACCTCTAATTTCATTTAGCCTGTTCCAGGCTCTCAGATAGTGGGGGCGAGCGAAAAATGTCGGAGTGAGCGAAGAAAAAACGAGGGAGGGGGGGGGGGGGGGGGTACAAGGGAGGGGGATGGGGGAAGGGACGCTATCAACATTTTTCGCTCGCCCCCACTACCTGAGAGCCTGGAACAGGCTAATTTCATTGGACCAGGGTATCACGGAGCTCTATTGTTTGCAGGGTTAGGATCCATTGTTGTGTTGTTTGTTCCATTGTTTTCTCAACAAATCAGAGAAGACGTTGTAAGACCTGCGTACTGCCCCGATTTTTGGAGTATTTTGGCAGCCTCGTTCATGGGTTTCTTCGCCCGACCCGCCATTTTGAAAGCGGAGAGAGCCCTGGGGACGAGGTTGAGTTTTATTTAAATAAATCATTTCTGGAATAAAGATAAACGCAACTAAAAAAAGATGTTTTGAAACTAAGAAAACTCGCAGAAAAAAAAGCACAAGGAAAGCAAACACGGAACTCTATTTTTTATAAATAAAAAGTTCCTGAAGTAAAACATTGGCTTGACCGGTTGACTGAATACACCTTAACCGCGGTCAAACGAGAGAAATTTACAAAAGTTAAGCAAAGTACTTAAAAGTTAAGGTTGTCATTTTCACTGTTTAAAGTTTAATATATTGCCAATACACTGTCAATTTACCAAACGTTTTGAAAGTTTACCAAAAAAAGAGGTAAGCGTTTAAAAACTGTGAACTGCAGAATTGTAGGCGCCATTTGCTAACATAATTTCTGATTAGGCTTAAAGAGTTTGGTCAGTTTTCAACGGAAAAAAAGCTCGTCATTTTGAGAAAAATTAAAAGATAATAACGTCAACTAATTTTTTTTTATTCATCCTTGTCCATATTTCCATTTAATATTAAATGAAATCCTACTAAATTAAACGAAAAACGCCTTGGACGTTTTACCGCGGTGAAGAATACACCACAGTTACATCCTGGGGGCGACATACATTAGTAGTTTTGTTTTCAAATTTATGCGGGTTACGCGCAATGTTCTGGAGTTGATAGCACTACACCCACAAGATCGTCGTTTTAGTTCCAATAGATTATTTGTAAAGTTAGTTTGCTTTTAGTTTGTGAAACCTTTTTCTTTGTTTATTTCGAGTACTGAAGAGGTAACCGAACAGAAAGCGGTAAATTTCGTGAAACAATTTACTCGCCGCTCGCAGCTCTCAACATTCCTGAGAATCAAATTCGCCAAAGTGGTGAATATATCAATGGTCATCAATCTATCGATTTCATCTCTTTGTCAGTCTGTGACAGCAATGCCTTCGTTTAAAATAATTATTAAAACTGCTGACGATATGATGTCAACTGCAAATTGTGGCAAACAGTAGCTACAGCCTGTAATGCAAGGTTACTGATCTGTCACGTGCGTTTCTATAATTATTCCCTCCCATTCCCCCTCCCCCGCCAACAAAAACCTCTTGTTAAATGCCCACCTTTGGTGTCCGGCCTTACCCTCCTTGGGTCTGGGACCTCTTATCATAATTTTATTTGTATTAATTATTATGATTAGTCGGCGTTTTTTTAGATTGTTGAAGGCGACATACTTTGTGCATGTCTTCGCATGCACAGATTTGAAAATATAACTGCAAAACCAAAATGTAACGCCGTGATATTTAACTTATTTCTTCTTTCCTAGAAATCATGGCGAGGAGTCCAATCAAAGCGGAAAGTGAAAGTGACATCACTCAACCCGCCCGTGAAATATTGGATTTTGATGATGTCACTTTAAGAGGTAGGGGGAACACTAAATAGAAGACTCAGTGATTTGAAATGTCAGTAACATTTCACTGAAACAGTTCCTGTGCGCAACAGTACATTGTTATAATTAATTTTCCTACACAGTCCTAAAACACCTGTTAAAGAAGACATATACAGAATCAGTATCAATGAACAACAGTGTTTTTCTTCTAAGTGGAGACAGAGGGAAAATAATCAAATAGAGTGAACATCAAATGTAAGGCAGAATCAGATCGAGGAGGTTTTGCAAACAACAAGTCGTTTCAAAACTTTACTGTAACATTCATGATCTGAATTGCGCCAGAGGTAGTAATGCTATTGTGGTCCCCACACTCACACCCTAGGAAATAATATCAGCACAGTTTGTTTGGTTTGGAACGGTTCATACGGCGCGTGATAATTTAGTCCTGTAAACTGAGCAACAGAAACTCAATAAATCGAAGTTTGTCGACAAAACAATCATGACGTACATAAATAGAGTTAGATAACAACGGTTCTAGTGGAACCAACCGCTGATAGATTTCTCTAGGCCTTTGGATGGGTAAAAGAAATATTCCACACAGTTCTAATTCAGGTCTGCATGCAACTCACGTGTTCAGTTCTGTGTTTCAAGAAAACAACACACAAAACGATAGAGCACTCTTGAGAGTAACACCGCGTTGTTCAACAGTACAAGTTGCAAGTGAAAGAGCAATACGCGTTTAACATTTAAATTAACGTTTAAATTGGAAATCTTTGCCAACATAGCAGAGAGATTGCTAACAAAAGGCACGATTTTGTTTTGCCTATGAAGTTAATATATGTACATTTATTTCTTTGGCGAACGGTTTCAGGTGAAAAATTCGAGAACTCAGAACAATATTACGGCGATACTACAATTTTCCTTATATATTTTTCGAACCTTTTAACACACTTAAAAAAAACAAAGGTGGTCCATTGTTTTGCCTTTATTTTCTCTTGTATCCTTCCAAAAGGTCGACAAAAAGACAGTTATCATGAACTATTTGACTTGTTGAGCTTTACCAAGACTTATCGTGCGCAGTACATACATTATTACCTTGGGTATAGGTGTGGGAACTATGCATTTTTTAGACATGCAGGTATAGGCCCAAGATGTTACTAATTCAGAGCCTAGTCAAATTTCTGCCCCTGTTCCCAGCAAATGGATTCCCGATTAAAGTAACTAGTTCAGGTCGTTTCAGTAGATTATTCAGTAGGTAGTTGATAAAAGAATAAAGGGGTTTATTTCTAAAGAAACTGTGGCACTGCGTCGGCTAGCGCTCGAAACGTCAGCTTTTTTTTATCTTTTTAAGGTGGCCAATTTACTTTATCAACTCAGCTGATAAAACCAAATTACCAAGAAGTTGGACTTTATTGTAACTACTATGTTATAATTATAACTAGACTACGTCCTATAGATGTGTTTGTAATGCGTTTTCGTATACTTTGATCTGTTTATTGTAGTAAGAAGAGGGAATGTAGTATTTGTACGTCATAATAAGTGATATTATGGGATAAGAAAAGACTGCCGGTTTAAGCACGTTTTCAGCTGTCTGTTTATTTGCCTGTATTTCTTAATTAGACGGTTTGAAAAACCTGTTATCTTGTATAATACAAAAGTGATATTCGTTTACTTGCGTTCTATAAACTAAGAGAGAAGCTTCCAGTCCAAACAGTGGACTGCTGATTTATTTTAGGCCAAAAAAGGTCATTAGGGTAATCAGTGGTAAACCGGCCATAAACCTTACAATTGTGTCTTCGTTCCAGCAATAGCAGAGGTTTACAAGAATGAAGGAAATGATGCATACGGAAAGAAAGATTTTTGCAACGCCATTTACTTCTACACTGAAGGAATTAAAGTGAACTGCAAGGATGAAGAACTGAATGGCAAGCTGTACAGCAACAGGGCAACAGCTCATTTTTATTGTGGTAAGGTGCTGTTAAAACATTGTAAAACATTTGAAAATTACGTCATATTGAAAACAGCTGTAACAGTGTCTCCTAGTTTCATATTAGTTATTATTAGTTATTGATTATTCGTTGCTTTTAAAAACAATCTACGATCATCGTAACACAACAAATGTGAAAGCAGTTTTATCCATAATCCGCCAAAGTAATGTTAAGCAGTAGTTGAGGAGGTGGGTTGAAATTGCACTGCGTGGTGGTATGACAGGAAGCCCAGGTTACTAGCAACAAACCTACTGTCGTCATAATGTGTTGGTGTCTCCTAGTAAGTAATTGCGCGCCAAGCTCGCTGTGTACAAAACATTCTGTCGGTCCTAAAGGCTTTTTTCTATCTCCTATTCCAACATTTAACGCGTACGGCTCCTTTTCCTTTCACCTTCGGCACTCATGTAAGAGCAATGCGTGGGTTTGTACTTTTACCTGCGTAAGCTTAACAATTTCTTCTCATCTATTTGAGTCATCCTCCAAGTTTCACCTCTGTACAATAGTATCGAAATGACAGTAGAGTTGATCAGTCTTATTTTCGTCTTTTAAGTAAACTGGCTGTTCTTCCAAATCTTTCCCAAGTTGTTGTGGGCTGCCCTTACCCTTCCTTATCTTACCTTGATGTCTCTCTCTACATTGCGCGACTTGTTGAACTTGACGTTCGACGTTCATCGTTATAAAAAACCTACTCTACGTCGAAATTTATATAACAAATACACCATTTACGATTGTATGAAAAGTGGTATGCAAGAGTTAATGCCTAACAGTAGCAAGATATTCTTCATAAGAAACCTCAGTTAGCTTTGTTTATTTCAGCTTGGTCCTCAGATCCATCCGAAGTCATAATCAATACCAAACAGCAAAGAAAATACAATATTATAATTCTTGCACCCTCGCAGCTATTTCGGGCACAAGTCACCTCGAACCATTACAGTGGAATTTTAGTTAACTTTGAAAGAAGGAAGTACACTTCTCACTAAGAAAACCGAACTGGGGTGAACTGTATCATTTGATCCCCGGAAGTTTACCCAATATCAGTTACACTTTTCCCGCATGCATAGAATAGGCACAATATGTTCGTGATTTCCGCGGAATGATATTTTTCTACAGGGAATTATCACGATTCGGTGAGTGACGCAAGAGTTGCGACAACATTACAACCCACTTTCCTTGAGGCGATTCTCACAGGTAAGAAGAAAATGAAATTATTGCATGTTACAGACGCCCATGTAAAGATTCTTTAGCTAAAATGTTATTACACTGTATGTTATTTTTACCCTAAACATGGACCTCAAAAATCATTCAGTGAGTTGAATCGCGCAATGCCAAGCCACGTCATGTACCGAGCGCGCGCACCAAGGAAGCCATCTTAACTGGACTGGTAGCCGTTGCCTTAATTTAGATTTGCGTTAACTTTGATTTAACTCGCTTGGATGGTCGGTGACCCTATTTTTGTGTAATAAATCGCTTTCCTTACCAATGTTCCTACATTTTCTGAAAATAAATAATAAAAAAGAATTGTGTTTTGGAAGGCTGATTAAGTCTTTTTAACCCGTAAATACGCAAGGCGTAATGAACGGGTTATCGCAGATACCGCAGATAGCGGCTTTCCTAATTAGGGCAAAAAATATTCTAATAAACATGTACTGAGGAACACATAAGGGTCAAGTCAAGGAGGGCGAAAATTGTGCTAAAAACGGATAGAAGTTGCTTTAGAGGCCTTAGAAATTATAATCTACCTGGATTGTTAAAACGTGTCTTAAGAGGAATCAGAAGTTTCCGTAAGGAGAATTTCGACAAAATTAAATTAATACTTTTTCCAACCTTTTCCTTTCTTCTCTTTATTATTAGGCGCAAGTGCCTGTTTGAAGCTGAATCAGTTTGAAGAGGTTATCACTTGGTGTGATAAAGGACTTTCCGTATCCTTCAGTAAGTTTTATTTATGTGCTACGTAGCAGTTTAATTACCATATGTATAAAAGATAAGAAAAAGTGGCAGAAAGAGGCTATCACGTAGTGAAATCCTTTATTATATTTTATTTATGTGTCACTTAGCAGCTTAATTACCATAAGAAGAAAGATAAGAAAAAGTAGCAGAAAGTGGGTATGAAATGCAGATAACCGCGATCGTGGTTCTGAAACACACTCTGACAGTATCTTTGACAATAATTCATAGGAGTTGTGGGTTGGCTCACTCTAAAAATCACGTTACATATCTTGACTTCTGTAAGATTGACAAGAATAACAAAAAGCTATTAGAAATAAGGAGCTTCTCCGACAAACAACGGAATAAGCTTCAAGACAATGGAGACGAGAAAGGAAAGACCGAATCTAGCACAGTGAAAGGAAAGGTGAGGATGATGATACTTTACTATTTATTAGCAACCGGCATCTCCCATTTCTCAGGTTCTTCTCTCGCCGTTATTTTAGATACCCGGAAAACACTGAGAACGGAGATTGAAGGGGGTCCGTGCGTTTGTGGTTAAATGCATTGCCGTACAAATGTTCCACAAATGGAACCCAACGATCTGCAGTTGCCACTCGCTGTGGTCATGATCAGGACGTAGAATTAGCACAATACAGATAACCGAAAGTTTTATTTGCGAACAACAAGCTTAGAGAGGTTCCCAGCTTGTCTTAAGAAAAGTTAAATTACAATAAAACGAGTGACGGGGACCAACTTTAGTTGTCCTTCGTAGGAACGTGTCCGTCTTAGAGAGGTATCCGTTCAGAGGGAGTTTGCGAGAGCTGTTTAAGAGGAATTCAGACAATTAATTGCTTATAAATTGCGTTGAGTTCACTTTAAAAATTAATATATATACATATATATATATATATATATATATATATATATATAGATAGATAGATAGATAGGCTGAGCCTAACAGCGTCGCTCTCTGAACAGAAAGCCGATGATAAACTCAACTTAGGTGAAAGGTCGGAAGCACAAGATTAAGATTGACGACCGGGCTATTTTTCAATTTTAGCAATTCTCAAAAACAGAATTTCGCGACCGTCTGCACAGTACATTTAGACCGTACAAAAGTTCACAAAAACAATAACTAGTACGACTACTTTCCGAATAAAATACACCTGTTGCTTATCAAAAATTACCCGAGAGACTGATTTGGAAATCAGAATTGAAAAAATACACAAACACATTTGCATAAGGCCACGCGAGTGAAGTTAGAACTATAAAATGCAAGTCTTGTTTTGTTTACATAAAATCGCTTTTCAACCAAAGTAATGAATGAACAAACAATTAAAAATGGACAACACTATCTTCTTTCGAAAAATTTTATTCAAATCCCCATAAGTTTCTGTTTAAAGCAAAACGCGAACCATTTATAGCGCATCGAGGCCGAGCTGCCATCGATGAAAGAAATCATGAAACGACTGAATTTGAATGCAATACAAAACACAATTCTCCAAAACTAACAAGACACAAAGAAAACGTCAATCACAGATTGATATCAACATAAATTTCCATCGAAAAATATGATTTGTTTTACCTTTAAGAAATTCTTTACATCTCCGCTTCTTCAGTGAGAAATGCTCCCGCATTGATTGAAACGTATGAAGTTCCTCGAAGCAAGATTTTTTTCCTGAAAGCTCCTTTTTTCCACTATAACGGCTTCTGAGTATCCCTTAATTAGTATCCCTGTCTTGAGTAGCAAACCGCGAAAAACTGCAGGAAAATAACGACTTTAATTTGATGTTTTGCTGCGTTCTTCTCTGCTTAACACAGCAAAACATCAAAAGTGTTTTCCCAGCTGACGTGACATCGGCTGTGCAGCCGCGCGAAGAACAAAGCCTTGCTTTGCTTTCAAAATTGCTAAGATCTCCGATGTTACGCGACGTCATACGCGCATGTTTTGCGACGTCTTACGCGTCCGCGAACTGGCCCTGCCCAACGCTCGGACACACATGCACAGTCGCCGCCCGCGAAACATTCCGCTGGCCATGACCATGAAAAATGACGAGCATGGGTTCTATGAGTATGAGGCTACGCAGCAGGCCTTCGGCCCGAGAGAGCTCCGCTATTAAATTAATATTGTCATCATCATCATCACTGTAAATTTTAAAGATCTGTTTTAGCCCCACAAATGTCATAAAATACGTATACAGTAATACAATAAAAGGCTAATTTTGGAAAGTCGTGTTTGACTTTGTATGATCACACAACATGAATCTTTGTTATGTGTTATTGTTGTAGTGAATTAAACTCCGTTTTGTTGTTGAGGTTAACTAATCATTAATTATGTCAAGAGGGATCACAGCAAAGAATAATTCGCCTCATTTAAAATGCCGTTATCTTGCAGGCAAATCACTCACTTCAACAAGCAATTCAGATGTTTACAGAAAGCCAAACATCGAAACAGTCTAAAGCAAGTGACAAAATCACCTCTTTAATGTTCTATCTTAGTATTGCGCAAGCAGAAGGGGACAAAGCTGAGGAGGGACGTGTGTATAACAATCTTGGCATTGTTTTTCAAAGTCTCGGTGATTTCAACAAAGCCGTAGAATACCACACCCTGGATCTTAGTATAGCGAAAGACCTGAGAAATAAAGCCGGAGAAGGAATGGCGTATGGCAATCTTGGCATTGCTTTTCATAGTCTCGGTAATTTCAACAACGCCGTAGAATACCACACCCTGGATCTTAGTATAGCGAAAGACCTGAGAGATAAAGCCGGAGAAGCACGTGCGTATGGCAATCTTGGCATTGCTTTTCGTAGTCTCGGTGATTTCAACAAAGCCGTAGAATACCACACTCTGCATCTTAGTATAGCGAAAGACCTGGGAGATAAAGCCGGAGAAGGAAGAGCGTATGGCAATCTTGGCAATGCTTTTAATAGTCTCGGTAATTTCAACAAAGCCGTAGAATACCACACCCTGGATCTTAGTATAGCGAAAGACCTGGGAGATAAAGTTGCAGAAGGACGTGCTTATGGCAATCTTGGCAATGCTTTTCGTAGTCTCGGTGATTTCAACAAAGCCGTAGAATACCACACCCTGGATCTTAGTATAGCGAAAGACCTGGGAGATAAAGACGGAGAAGGACGTGCGTATGGCAATCTTGGCAATGCTTTTCGTAGTCTCGGTGATTTCAACAAAGCCGTAGAATACCACACTCTGCATCTTAGTATAGCGAAAGACCTGGGAGATAAAGCCGGAGAAGGAAGAGCGTATGGCAATCTTGGCACTGCTTTTGGAAATCTCGGTGATTTCAACAAAGCCGTAGAATACCACACCCTGGATCTTAGTATAGCGAAAGACCTGGGAGATAAAGCCGGAGAAGGACGTGCGTATGGCAATCTTGGCAATGCTTTTCGTAGTCTCGGTGATTTCAACAAAGCCGTAGAATACCACACCCTGCATCTTAGTATAGCGAAAGACCTGAGAGATAAGGCCGGAGAAGGAAGTGCGTATAGCAATCTTGGCTCTACTTTTGAAAGTCTCGTTAATTTCAACAAAGCTGCAAATTGTTACCGGGCAAGCGTTATGGTAATGAATGATGTAAGAAGTTTTCTACGGTCTAGAGATGAGTGGAAGATTAGTTTTCGAAGTTTATATGGCGCACCCTATTTTGGGTTGTATAGAGTTTTGTTAAAACAAGGCAAGATCAAAGAAGCTTTGTTTGCTGCAGAAGAAGGACGAGCGCAAGCTCTAAACGATCTTATGGAATTGCAATATGCTTCTAAATCAGATCAGTCCGTGTCAAGAGACCGTGAAGAAAAGAAAGATGACCTGTTAAGCTGCAATTCATCAAGCACAGCTTTTCTAGCCATAGACACCATTTATGATAGTATTAATATCTGGGTACTGTCAAAAGGTAAACCTGTTTACCACCGGGAAAAGAAGCTTGATTATCACGTTTCAAAGAATGAAGCTAGAACATGGCAGTCCTTAATTCAAAGTGCTTATATAAACACTGGTGTCCGTGCTGAAGTTAGGTGCGAGAATCGATCCTTGGATGCGTTTGTACGAAAAGATATTCACCCTGTTGAGAGATCCCCTAAGAAAAGCTCACAGCCTCCTGTCTCTGAAGGGAATCCTTTAGTCATCTTGTACAACCACATAATTGCTCCAATTGCAGACCTCGTTCAAGGTGATGAACTCATCGTTGTCCCGGATGGTCCACTATGGCTGGCTCCTTATGCTGCCTTATTGGACTGCAATTCCAAGTACCTCTGTGAATCATTCAGAATCAGATTGATTCCCTCGCTAACCAGTTTGAAAATGATTGCTGATTGTTCATCAGAATACCACAGCAGGAGTGGTGCTCTACTTGTGGGAGATCCATACGTAGCAGATATCACTGACAGTAAGGGAGAAAAGGTCTTAGTTCAACTTCCATTCGCCAAAAATGAAGTAGAAATGATTGGGCAGATTCTCAAGGTGACACCCCTAACGGGAGAAAAGGCCACCAAAGATGAAGTGTTGAAAGGGCTGCGTTCAGTTGCCTTGGTTCACATTGCTGCACATGGGTGCATGGAAACAGGTGAAATAGCTCTAACTCCAAACCCAAGACGCCAATCACGGATCCCTACAGAGGAAGATTACCTTTTAACAATGGCAGATGTGATGAGTGTGAAGCTGCGAGCCAGGCTAGTTGTGCTTAGTTGTTGTCACAGTGGTCGAGGGGAGATCAATCCTGAAGGTGTGGTCGGTATTGCACGTGCTTTTATGGGTGCTGGTGCTCGTTCTGTTCTGGTGTCACTTTGGGCGATCGATGACGAGGCCACACTGGAGTTCATGAGAAGTTTCTACCATCACCTCGTGGAAGGACTAAGTGCAAGCGAGTCCCTGAACCAGGCCATGAAATGTCTTAGAGAATCAGACAAGTACAGTGAAGTAAAATACTGGGCGCCTTTTGTGCTTGTTGGTGATGACGTCACACTTCAATTTGATGAAAACGAATCAGAGTTAATAGTAAGTAACTGAATGGATATTACACTTTTAATAAACCATTCGTTTAAAAATATTTGAAACTTTGTGGCGTTAGGGTTGATTTCCACTGTCGCGTAATTTTTACGTGCGTAAATAAAAATGAGAGACGATGTATGCACAGCTCGCGTAAACTTTTACGCAAGCTGTTCATACATCGTCTCTTATTTTTATTTACGCACGTGAAAATTGCGCGACAGTGGAAATCAGCCCTTAGGGAATTAATAGAAGTCCGTGTCGTTGCTGCCAACGAAGTTCGTAAACTTTGAAATTGCTTTGTTCCTGTTTGCTCAGGCAAAACAGCATTTTTTGAGCTGTGGATCGTTAACTCTGAGGTTTCCTTCAGTAAACCAGGAAATTTCTTAACTGTTGTTTGGAGTGTTTGGATGCATGATCTCCCTATTTTTCGTCTCTGGGTCTTTTTCTGCAATACAACACGTGAAGTGATGGAGAGCGTTTTCTGCAAAAATATTAGGTTGCTTTTCTCTTTTTATATAATAATGGTCATGACTAAATTCGCTTTTTTACGTATTTGCGTTTTAGGTTACAAAGACATTATTTACTGCTAGAGAAGACTTTCATATTCTGTTCTCCTGCCAGTCGAAGATCCCAGGACCGGCGGAATTGACTTAAGCTTCCTGCGAGGAAATCAAATAGAACTACTTAGATTAACGGCAAAGTGAAGAATAAGAAGCGTTTAAATTAATATGAGCTCCAGCAAGACTACAGTCGAACCTCCCTAATACGGACATCAAAGGGACAGGCCCAAGTGTCCGTATTATAGAGGTGTCCGTATTATAGAGGTAGGGATTGTATGAATTTTGGTATCTTTGGGACCAAGTGAACTGTCCGTACTAGAGAGGTGTCCGTATTATGGAGGTGTCCGTAAGGAGAGGTTCGACTGTATTGTTTTTTGAAGATTTATTTGCTAGCTAGGTTAAGACGCGTGCCTCCAGAAGTATGCGTTTTCTTATTTAGGTACACTACGAATTAGTAGTCAAATTTGGCACGGTTTGTGCCATTAAGCCCTATATGTATTTCCGTATTAATCTGCGTAAAACAGAAATTTGATTTCAGAAAACAATTTTATACCAATATAGACGCCGTAGCATACGAGTATTTAAACTAATGTTTAACTTCGGCTTTTTATACCGGTCGGTTCACATTTTACATTGCGCCGGCGCGAGTGTGATCATCCGGGGTAGTGTAGCTCTGAAAAGAACTGTTGTTGTTATTGACAATGACTGACGTTTCGACAACCTGAGCGGAAGTCATCTTCAGAGTCATGTGAATGATATATGGTCAGTTGACGCTATTAATGTCTGCTGTTACATACGCCCAAGTTCAACATACCACGTCTTCATAATATATATAGATAAGCTGAGCCTAACAGCGTAGCTCTCTGAACAGAAAGTCGATGATAAGCGTAACTAAGGTGAAAGGTTGGAAGCACAAAAATTAAGATTGACGACCGTGCTATTCATCAATTTTAGCAGTTCTCAAAAACAGTATTACACCACCGTCTGTACAGTACATTTAGACCGTACAAAAGTTCATAAAAATAACTTCTTAGACTTCTCGGTCTAGAATAATAGGACTAATTTCCCAATAAAGTACGCCTGTTGCGTGTCAACAATTGCCCGAGAAACTGATTTGGAAATCAAAATTGAAAAAAAAAATTCACCAACAGACTTGTTTTAGACGACGCAAGTGAAGTTAGAACTATAACAAAATCCAAGTCTTGTTTTGTTGACATAAAATCGCTTTTCGACCTATGTAATGAATGAACAAACATTAAAATGGACGACCAAATCTTTCTTTGAAAAATTTTATTCCAATATCTATTAGTTTTATATGTATAAAAGCAAAACTCGTACCATTCATAGCGCATAGAGGCCGAGCTGTCCTCGAAGAAATTCAAGATATTAACACGACTGAATGTGAGCACGTTTTGATATCACAAATTGATATCAATATAAATTGCCATCCAAAAATGTCACTTGGCTGCTTGGCAATTCTTTAAAACTCCGCTTCTTCGGTTCTGAAATCCGAATATGAACTATTTCCCCCAGTGACGAAAACGTATGAAGTTCCTCGAAGCAAGATTTTATCCCTGAAAGCTCTTCTTTTTCCACTATAGCGGCTTCTGAGTATTCCTTAATTGGTATCCCTGTCTTGAGTTGCTAACCGTGAAATAAATGCAGGGAAAAACGACTTGCAAATGGTTTTCTCCGCTAAACACAACAATAACTGCAGGTGACGTGACATTGGTCATGTAACCGCGCGAAAAAAAAGGCCACGCTTTGCTTTCAAAATTGCCAAGATCCCGGATGTTAGGCGACGTCATACGCGCATTTTTTCCGACGTCATACGCGCCCGCGCTGGCCATGACCATGAAACATTACGGGTATGGGTTCTATGAGTATGGAGCTACGCGAGCGGGCCTTCGGTCCGCGAGAGCTCCGCTATTATAATATTATTATAAGAGCCATTTATTATACACGTAAATGAAGAAACGCTGTTGAGGAAAATGCAGCGGAGACCATAAAGGATACAATGGAATTAAATAAGGCTTGCTAGCATTCCATTTATTGGTATTTTAGTTTTTATCAGGGGACGATTTTAGGCATACCTTGTTATAATAGTGTGCAATCATATGAGAATACAAGAAGAAACAACAGAAACCATGAAGGATACAATAGAATTCTGGGACCAAGCCAAATAAGGCTTGTTAGCATTCCATTTATTGGTATTTTTGTTTTTTTCAGGGGATGATTTTAGGCATACCTTGTTATAATGGTGTGCAATCATTTGGGAACACAAGAAGTTTTTTCTATTTCCTAGAAAGCCGTTCTGTCGTATCGTTCATGGTTTATACCTTTCACCCGACAAAGTTTTTTCAATCAGCCTATACAGTTACAATAAGTAAAGAAAGGTTTATGATTTGATTCACGTTATCTATATACACTATATATAGAAATAAGCTATATTCTGCTTTTCTCTGATTGATGTAAAAAAAACGACGTATAAAATAAAGTCAGTTTGCACATAGAAATTTGACTGTCAGTTTGTGTTAGTCTACAAAGGTTGTGGGTATCACGTCGACTCCATCCACTCGGGGGGCCGGCCCAAGCTTTAGCTTATATTTAATTCAAGTTATTGCTCGTGGGAAATGTTTGTGTTAGGTTTGAGCAGCAGCTTTTTGTTTGCAAGAAACAGATCTTGTTCTTATCTTCTCACAGACCACAATATGCAATTTAAGACACTAAACTCGAGTTGTGAATTTTTTTTTCCTAATTGAATTTTATTGATCTAAATAAATTGAGTTTATTTTCGTGGGATCTTATTTTCGCGGATCATTGAAAAACCCGCGAAATTCGTGAAAATTAAATCTCGCGAAAATTTGTATGTATACAGCTGTTTCGAGAAAGGTTGTCGGAAAAAAGCGCAAAAGTGCACGCGACAATCTCGAAAAGTAATATGGGATATGATCAATGAATTTTAATAAGTCAAATAAATACATGAAACCCGCGATCCGTCGTCCGTACAGGGACGATCTTAGATGGCGGCCATTGGGATAAACGAGTTTTTAGGATATAGCGTGGATGACAACCCACAATACCTTTCTGGATTGTCGCGTGCCCTTTTACGCTTTTTTTCCGACAGCCTTTCTCTAAACAGCTGTATGTTCACCTAAATAGAGTACTTAACTCAAGCAAAGGTTTTTGTCTAATATAATTAAAACAATTTGCAAGAATTTTATGCTTCTGATTGAGACGATAAATAGTGAAGTCAAATCTAAGTTGAACGTACCGTATTTTCTCGATTAAACGCCCGGCCCCGAATAAACGCCGGGTATAATAGAGGAAGTTGTAAGTAAGCTCCTTAAACGTTTGTTTGTGGTATAATAAACTTAAGATTAAAGGGCAAGGTACACGGCTGCCAAGAAAAACGGATAATAACCCTTTCTTTAAAAATGGCGGGCGTGAAAAAAACTGCTGATTCAAAGAAACGGCGGGTTCACTAGGCCAAGTTTGAAATAAACGCCGGGGCGTTTAATTGAGAAAATACGGTAATTCTAAATTGCGGTAACCGACTGTACTTCAAACAAGTTGTATGTGACGTTGTATGTCAAGAAATGTCTTGCAGCCTATTGTAAAATCATTCATGGCCTGCATTTAGTCGCGGCCACAGTTTGTGTCCCTCCCCTCCCCTCCCCTCCCCTCCCCTCCCCCTTTTGACTGGCACGAGTATAGGCTACGCGTAGCCTCTTGTTATAAATTATTATGCCATTAGGCGAAACCGCCTAGAATGATTGTTAAACTGATGTTCTCAGATATTAACCACTGATTCTGAAACCTGACGATTGTCAAAAAGGCAGATTCATTTTAAAAAATTCATAATAAGCCTCTGAGAAACTGTGAAAGAACAGAGGGGCCTATAACTTAATTGTAATTTAGCTATCTTTTAAGTTTTTGGAATTTTTCTTTGTTCAGTTGCTGTGTCTAGTAAAAGGGGTGGTGAGGGTAAAAGGAATAATTATGCGTCCAATATGAACGGAATGGCACCACAGGCCGCCAAAGCTTTGGGTCAACTAAAAATTAATAAAAGCATTTGAAATGGATAAGGTTTATTGTTTTTCTGTTCATGGGGTGAAACGATTAGACGATCTGACAAGTCTATACAGATCGTAAAAGAGCGAGTATGTTGACAGTCTGTTATATAAATTGCATCTCATTAAATAAAAAAATTACCAAAACGACGTCGACACGGGTGCAGGAAAGAGAGAAGAGTAACCATGGCAGTTCCTCAACTCCGTGGAAATGTATATCATGTGGAGATAAAACTCTAATTTTATGGAAACTTGTCATTCCTATTGTCCGCCGTGCAAACTGCTAATACTATACAGATCTGCCGATCATATTTTATCATTGATTTTATCTATTTCTACACTTCAGAGTTCTCGATTTCATTGTTCTAAAGAGCTAAAGACAACTGAGACAACATGAAAATTATATGTGCAGGGTTGTCAAAAACAGGAACTACATCCATGGCGAGGGCTTTACGAACGCTTGGCTTTAAAGTATTCGACTTTACAGAGCACGTTGCGTTCCATGACGAGGAATGGCTTGATATTTACTTCAAAGGTAAAACGCCTGACTTCGCTTCCATGTACGAAGGTGTTGATGCAGTAACCGACTTGCCACCAGCGAGTTGGTTCCAAGAAATCTCAGAAGCTTTCCCTGACGCAAAGATCATTCTAACCATTCGAGACAGCGAGGACGCATGGCTGAAGAGCTTTGCAAAACAAAAAGAAGTAGATTTGAATTTAAACGGCAGCGGAATTTTTACAAGAGTGTATATAAGGAGGTGGTCTCACCGCAAAGGTTACGCATTGATTGATTGTATGGACACTGCAGCATTCGGCAGCTTACAGCCAGAGTCTACCGTTCTGTTCAGGAAAAAATATCGCGAGCACAATGAACGAGTGCAGGCCGTCATCCCAAAGGAGAAGCTGTTGGTTTACAACGTGAAACAAGGCTGGAAACCGCTGTGTGAGTTTCTCGGATGTGAAATTCCTGAGGAAGACTTTCCTTGGCTGAATTCAGGAATGAGCGATTCCCTGGAGAGACTGGCAAATGGCCGGCAAGAATTTGCGTTTAAAGTTATTGTCATTCTTGTTAGCTTTCTTGTTATTTTTTGCTCAATTTACTTCTTAAGTTTTTGTTGTAGCCACACTTAAAGGATTTAAAAAATACTCATTTTATATTAAATTCTAAGTATGTAAATTTCCAGTATCATGAATTTGAAACCAAGTAGTTGTATGAAACAGCCAGGGCGTGTAATTATAGTTCGAATTTTAATAGTGCAATTCCCGGTGCATGCAAATGAGGGAACCAGCCAAGAAAGATTATTTAATGAGTTCTTGTAGATTAGCCACTGATTTTAAACCCTGACGATTGTCAAGAGGGCCGATTCATTTTTAAACTTCTGACAGACCTACAACGTGATATGTAATTTAGTTTTTAGGCTGTTTTGGACTTTTTCATTGCTTAGTTGCTGAAATGGGATGGTGAGGGAAAAAGGTAGAATGACACAATCTTATGCGTCCACTACATAAGGGATAGGAATTGATAATGGTTTGTTTTTGTTTAACTGTTAGTCGGTGGTCGAACTAGTCACACGAGGGATAAACATGCCACCAAATAATAAAAGCGCCAGCATCCAAAACCCGTTCATTCTATGAGCTGTAAACCTCCAATTTTCGCATTCGGTAATCAAACTTAATCAAACCCAATCGAACGTAGTCGAACGATTGGATTTGATTGGTTCGGAAAACGAATACATTCGAACCAAAGAAAACAAATTAAAATTGTGTGAGAGTTCGATTGCGATAAAAGCCAATGCAAAAGTTACGGTCACACTGTAGAGCTAAAGCGCGCCGAAGTGTGTTTAATCACAATTTAGCTCAGATCTCTGTATGACCGTAAAAAATGCCCAGTCATGGATTGTGCTTAAAATTAAAGGCAAACAAACTTGCATGCTTCAAACCTGAGACTCTGACGAAGTTTTTGGGACACTTCCATGATTTTCTTCTTTTCCCATTTTTACAACGTTCAGTAAAAATCATTCCTGTTTTCCACCCTGAAGAGAAGCAAGAGTTGGACGCCTAAAAAAGTCAATTCAATTGTCCTTAAACGACTACTAACTGTAACAAAACCTTACGATGTAAGTGTCTCAGGGATGGTCGCTTACAAGACCTGGAAAGCAATAAAAATCCCACATTCATAAATCCCAAAGGTGGTTATGGTCACTTACGGGAACTTGTAATTAAAGCCGGTTGTACTGAAAATTTAAGGCGGGGTTTTACCCGAATTATAATGAAATTTTAAGAGGTTTAAAGAAGGGATAAAAAGAAAGAAAATGATGTTTGGAACACCAACAGACAGTTGATACCCACTCAAGAGCACCTCAGGTTGCTAGTGGACTAACTTGGTGTCGGCGTCTATTAATTATTAACTAGTAATTCTAATTTTAAAACTTCACTAAACCTTCAATATTTCTTATTTCTCTAAATTTTACAAATCCTTTGACAAAAACTATTTCTCCCAAAAAAATCACCCAAAAATTTACAAAACATCCCACAACATAGATTCATGATATAAGTGAAGGGTTTTTGGTTTGCTTGAAACGTGAACGATATATTTCCATTAAAGCCATGTCAAGTGGCGGAAAAATGGCCGTAAACGAGATTTCGTGAGGGGAGCTGTCCGCTAATGAGATACGGCCATTACAGATGCACAGCACACCACACAAACACAGGATGGTAAGCCTGTGGATCGGTTGTAAAGCCTATGATACACGGTTCAACATGTGTTGATCAACAGATGTTTTAACGGCTATTCAACAAATATTGAACAGTGTGTCATCCCACGTTGAATGTTCAAATAGGCCATTCAACATGTTGAACGTTGTTGAACGAAAATAGAGAAGGCTCTATTCCGTTCAACAAGTTGCGACTTGCTGAATGACCTCAGTCAATCGTTTTAAAATGTTGAATGTGTTTTCTACTCATTCAACAAGTTGCAACATCGTTCAACATTTGTTGCTCAAAAAATGTCAAACCGCTCAAAAAAATGTTAGACCGTGCAGCTCGTTCCCAGTCGGCCTCGGCGCGGAATAGAATGTGACGTCACCCATCCAGCTGATTGGGAAGATACCGCACTATGAGATGAAGAAGATACCGCACTAAGCTCTATGAGCTCTGTTTGCTCTGTACGCGCGTTGATGAGGCTTGGGAAAGAGGTTGTAGAGAACGGACTTCTCAGCACCATGCAGTGAATCCAGTCAACGACTCAATGATTTAATCACAATAAAACTGTCTTATTACAGACGTATCTATTACAAATAAAGAGTACATAAAGCATTGGAGCTCTTGATATTTTAACACTTTCATTTAGAAGGCTGTACAGCTGTGGCAATCGATTTTCCGTTGGATCGTTTGTGGTGGTACACACGTTTCTCAAAGCTAAACGGTATCGTCGCTCAAAAACCCAGTCGAGCCACCTTAAAGAGAGCCGTTTTATATAGAGTGTTTTCACATGACAAGGTCGCGGGGGACAGGTTCCGCTCATCAGTATGCATTTTAATATGAAAAGAGTATGCACGAAGTGCGACGGCTGATACTGAAAATGCATGAAATATTCACGAACAGGCTCTAATGTTTCTGCATCAATAATTGCACGTGCAAAGCGCTGTATAGCCCATGAATTAAAATTATCAAAATTACCATAAATTTATATTTTTTGCATTCGTGTTTGTTCGGGAAGCCTTCGGAAGCGTAAAAACAAGCAATTTTGTGTCCAAGAATTCAGCGCGGATAGAGAATTTCATGAGTTGACACTGCAATGAGGTAAACTAGGTGTATTGTAGATTGTCATATCTGACTCAAAATTTTTAAATAGGCTTTCAAAGGGAAGATATGAGGCTTCAAATTCTAACATGGACAATTTTACTCCTTTAAAAGCTAATAACTTTTAATTAAAGTTGAAATCAAAAAATCGGAGTCAGATGTGACACAATGGACGTTTTGACGGATCAGTGAGTGGGGAAATCAACTTGCTTTGTGTTCTTCTCGAGGAGCAAACTTGGACACAAAACCACGTTTTAAGAAAAGATAAATTTAGTGGCTTACAGCATTGCCGCAAAGCGCGATCCCATCAATATAAAAACAATCCTTACGCACTTCCATTATTCGCCAATATCTCTGTTAAATTTTAGCGAAATCGGCTTTCAAACCTTCACGTTATAACGTTTTTCAAAGTGACACCCCTGCCAAAATTTTGCCTTATGAATTTATTCATCATCCTCCGCGACCTTAAAGCACTCTGAATTTGTTCATCAACCTAATTTGCATAATGCGCGTTTCACAAAAGTACGAAAAGTTAAAAGTCGCTGTGGAAAAGGAAGACAAAAAGCGCAAAGTATTTTTATATTTCTATGCTAACTAACATTTGTTTAGCAGAAATCAAGAGAAATTAAGAGCGGTCCGGTCTGTACTCCTTTGAAGGAACACTAAACTTAGGAATAATAAAATTTCCGAGCTCGTCTGTTTATGCAATTTTCGATTCTGGCCAAGCGCAAATTTAGGCGTTTTGCCGCTTTCACTGTTGCGGGCTCTAAAAAGTACATTTTAAATTATTTCAAAAACTAAAGTTGTTTCATTTACTTATGATCCAAGACAGTTTACTTGGCAAAGTTTGATGGAAAACTCCGACTCGAAATGCAGTGGACCGCTTTTACAGATACTGGTTGCGCCGCACTTGGTGAGTTAACTGGGTTATTTTTTTAGTAACCCGGTTAAAAAAACCCAGTTAAAATAACTCGGTTAAATGGTGTTTGTAATAAAATAACCGAGTTTATTTTTCTGAGCGGCCGCACTTCAGAAGATTGAACTTTGAACGTGAGAGATCATGTTATCATTTGCTAACGAGAGCTGCACAAAAAAATACGATTATTAAAAATAAACAAGAGGCTCCAAGCAGCCTTTACTCATGCGCATGCGTAAGAAAATTTTATGATATATTTTAAATATGATAAGAAGATGTCCGACATGGAGAAGAGTTACTCCTTTCATTCAGTCATCGTTCCTGAAAACCACGTTGTTTACTATTGAATGTTGTGGACATGAAAGCTGTACCACAATGAAGCCAGTGATTTTTCTAAGTCTTATATATACCAAACGTGAACATAGTAACGTATGTAGGGTTGTAGGAGATTCTGCCGTGACACCTAAGTAACGCTCCTTTACCGGAAGTGAGAATAGCCGGAAGTCACTAAACAGGAAGGTGTAAATGGCAAAGACGTCAACCGGTAGTGCACAATTTAAAATATGCGTGCATAAATTTGCATGCAAATTCGTGACACAAAAAATAAAAATAACAAT
Source organism: Cladopsammia gracilis (assembly GCA_022457155.1). Classification (NCBI taxonomy): domain Eukaryota; kingdom Metazoa; phylum Cnidaria; class Anthozoa; order Scleractinia; family Dendrophylliidae; genus Cladopsammia; species Cladopsammia gracilis. Next base: position 627,688 of record JAJGOT010000317.1, read on the forward strand.
AATAAAAATAAAAATAATAACAAGAAAAACGGAGCCGAAACCTTACCTCATGCCGCTTCGCGCATGAGTAATGAGCGGAAACAATGCCTCTGCACGTGCATTTTACATATTGTTATTCCCTGCAAAACAACATCGTCAAATGATCAAATTATAGGGAAGATTTTTTTTTATTACATATAAGTATAACTTTATTGAAAACATCCAAAACTTATAACAAAAGTTACATAATCACACTACTCTAACTTACACGTTACATTACACTGCAATATTTACTAACTTACAAGTATAGTTTATAAACAGTGTACACGATACACGTTCGTTATTAAAAAAAAACATAAGGTCTATAGAAAAACAAGGAAGAAAAAAGGAGAACAATACTGCTTTACAAAATAGAAGAGGAGCGTAATAGTTTGTGTTCAGGTGTCAATGTGTCAGATTTTCCACTTTGTATTTAAGATTAAGTTTGTTGCTAAAATCAGTCAGACAAAGTAAACTGTTATTTAGCTTACTTGCATATATATAATATTTCATGAAGAGGAGGGTGTAATTGACTTTTCTCTCTAGCACCGGGTTGTTTTGGTATTTACAGGATGAAAACAGCGTTTCCTTCGAATCCGGTTGGAATCTGGAGCCATTTTGAACATTAAACCAATCAATGACATTATGAACGAAGGTTCGAGTAAATGTACAACTAACGAAGGTGTGATCTATAGAATCTGGTTCGCCGCAATATATGCAATCACTGTCTGTGTGGATCCCATATCTAAAGAGTTCTTTCTTCGTGACGACAATCCTATGAATGAATTTGAACTGAAATTCTTTTAACTTATTTTCCTTGCATAGTCTTGAGGTTATGTTAAAAATTTCTTTCCAGTCTTTTGTATCCATTGATAGGTCAGTGCTCCATCTTTTAGGGCCAGTAGGGGATGATTGATGTTTCTTGGCAAGAAGTAAACGGTAATAGTCCCTTGCTTTAAACTTTTCTAGATCAATTTGGGTGTTTTCGTTCAGTAATAACGATGTACAATTTTCTCTGTAGTTTAGCATCGGATTTTGTCTTAGAGTTCGCGCTTTATCTTTCAAAGAACCAGGGATTGCGCTCAAGATTTGATAAAACAGGAGAAAATTTGTTTTGCAATGAAATTTTGATTGAAATTCATTGAAGGTTAGATATTGACCGTTTTCATTCAAGAGCTCTTGGATCGTATAGATACCTTTATTAAACCATTCCCTAAGAAAAATAGGCTTTCCATCTACTAAAATATCTTTATTGTTGAAAAGGATAATGTCATTTCCTTGATCGTAGTTATACAAAGTTTTAATTTCATCAAAAGCAATAAGTATGTCTCTGTAAAATTCTGGAAAGTGCCCAAGGTATTTAGTATCATAGTTACATCGGAGCAAAAAGTTGAGGTCACCATGTTTTTTAAAGAAGCTAAAGTGGTCCGGAACTGTTTTCCAATTGCCTTTATTTCCAAACAGAAGTCTTTGAATCCATGCTAATCGTAACGATCTTATTGTTAGTTCTATATCAACCATCCGTAGCCCTCCATTGCAAAAGTCCTGATAAAGACTTGTTCTCTTTATTTTGTCTTTTTTATTTTTCCAAAGAAAGCGAAACATTTTATCTTTTACTGTTGAAACTATCTCCTTGGGAACGTTTGTGTTCGAAATTGAATAAATTAACTTGGATAGCCCCAAAGATTTAATTATTAGCACCTTTCCATATAGTGTTAACCCTCTCGAATTCCACATATCTAGATTCGTTTGTAATTTTTGCACTTTCAGGTTGAAGTTCATCTGGTTGTTACCTTTCTCATCATAAGAGACAAAAATTCCTAGGAATTTTGTTGGACTATTTACCCATTTCATTCCTAACGGTTTGGTTCTATTTTTTGACCATTTTCCTAGCCAGATGGCTTTTGTTTTCTCTACGTTGAGCATTAATCCAGAGAATTTACCAAAGACGTTCACTGTGTCTATAGCTTGTTCGACCGATACCAAATCACCGCAGAATAAGTTCGTGTCATCTGCAAACTGACTTAATTTGACCTCAGAGCCAAAAATACGAATTCCCTTGATGGTCGGGTTTTGTCTTATTTTATTTGATAAAATTTCTGCGGTTAAGATAAACAGAAAATGCGAGAGTGGACATCCTTGTCTTACTCCTCTAGAAGGCTTAAACCAGTCCGTAGCGAAGCCGTTGTTCAAGGCTGCACTTTCATATCTGTATAGAAGACTTCGATCCATTTTCTAATGCTATCACCAAAGTTGAATTTTTGAAGAGTGCTCTGAATACATGACCATTCCAGCGAGTCAAAGGCTTTTTTAAAATCAACTGATATAAGTATACCTGGGATGTTATTTACCCTGGTTTGTTCCATTATATCGAATATTAGCCTTACATTCTCACCAATATACCTTCCTTTTACGAAGCCGGTTTGGTCAGGGTGCACAAGTTTCGGCAACATTTGCTCGATTCTCATTGCTATGGCTTTTGATGGTATTTTGTAATCTACGTTGAGTAGAGTAATGGGTCGCCAGTTTTGTAAGAGCAGTAATTCAGCGTCTTCTTTGGGTAAAAGAGTAATTATACCCCGACGCTGGGAGATTGATAACCTCCCAAGCTCATAGGCTCTATTCAGGCTAGCTAAAAGATCTAATCCTATTAAATCAAAAAAGTGCTTATAGAATTCTACGGTTAGGCCGTCCATTCCTGGTGATTTACCATTTTGAAACGATTCCAAAGATTTTTTGCATTCTTCATATGTCAAGGGGCCGTCCAGGTCATCCCATTCCTCATCCTCAAGTTTAGGGATCTCCAGATTTTCGGTAAATGTTTCGAAGTTATCCTGTGTCTCAGTTGTTTTGGAATTATACAGGTCGTTATAATACGTTTTAATCATCGACAAGATTTGCTTTTCATCTGTGATTGTTTCCTCATTTTCCAATTTAATTTCATTTATGGTTTTCCGATTGTAATTCCTTTTCTCTAAATTAAAGAAGTATTTTGTAGCTTTCTCTCCTTCTTCGACCCATTAGCATTTAGACCGGAAGATCGCAGCTTTACCTTTATTATCATAGAGTTGTTGAAGTTCCTTTTTAGGTCATCATATTGTTTAAGCGTAGGATCAATATTATCAAGATTCTGGCTATTGCAGATTTTTTTATCCAGCTCATCTAATTGTTCTTTAATCACTGTCTCGCGCTTTCTAACTGTCTGTGCCTTTCCTTTAGCAAATGAAATAGTCATGGTTCTTATTTCTATTTTCATCAGTTCCCAAAATAGCTGTTGGTCATTAACATAAGAGTACTTTTTGCGAAGTTCAGGGTATAGTTCTCGAATTTTGGTTGTGTACTCCTCGTCGTTTAGTAGAGTATTATTGAATTTCCAAAATCCTGGTCCACGAGGATGTTCGTCTGGCCACGATAATAACAAAAATATTGTATTGTGATCAGGCGCTATTGAGGTTTGGATATCCACTTTTTTAACAAATTTTGTTAAGTGTTTAGCAACTAGAAAAAAGTCAATCCTTGATTTTACACCTAGCGCCTTTGACACATAGGAGAACGCATTGAGTTTCGGATGGCGTGTTCTTTGAATATCAACTAGATCAAGACTATCCATTGTAATTTTGACCAAATTCCTATACGCTGTGGGCCTCCAGGGGACACCACCTTTTTTGTCTTTCTTTGCCAAGGTACAATTCCAATCACCCCCTACTATTAGAGTTGCAATTTCGGCTTTGTCAATTAAGAGGCAATTCAGTTCTTGAATAAAGCCCAGTTGTTGTGTGTGGTCGTTTGGCGCGTATATATTGCAAAGTGATAATTTCAAACCATTGTACGTAATGTTAATTAGAATTATTCTGCCAGAGGTGTCACTGGATGTGTATGTCACCTTTTCCTTTACCGCTCGGTTGATCAAAATACAAACACCTTTACTATGACAGGTGCCATGAGAAAAGAAAATTGGACCTCCCCATTCATTTCTCCAAATGACTTCATCGCTTGGTTTGGAAAAAGTTTCCTGAAGAAAACAAAATCGGCCTTCTGATCTTTTAAATACACAAAAATGCTCCTTCTTTTAGAAGTATCTCTTAGACCTCTTACATTTAAAGAAATTACCGAACATTTGTGTGATTTATGCATTTATAATTTAAAAAACAAACCTATTTTAAGAGTTCCTTCTCTCCGTAATCCAAACCATAATCCCTTCATTTGTTCAGTGGTCAAAGATCTTCTAAGTCCTCCTCACCGTATATTCTAATCGGTGCTCCGTCTGGCGATGTTTTCACGAAAAGTTTACCATCAATTGTCCAAGCACTGATAATCATGTTATCCTTTTTCTTCTGATTTGCTTTCCAGAATAACTTTCGCCTGTATTCCGTCAGATTCTCGTTTATGTATATACGCTGTTCTTGAAGAGATGCGTTGGCGTACCTTGGAAAGATGTCAGACACTTTTAAGCCCTTTAGCTTGGTTCTGGCTTTGTAAAGTCGCGACTTCATCTTGTGGCTTAAGAATTTTACGATTATAGGGCTGCTGTTCTTTCGTTTCAGTTTATGAGATATTTCTATGCTTTCTGAGTTAATATCGACGTTCACAGCTTCTCCTATGCGGATCACAACTTCCTCCGTGGATGAATACGCGCTTTCAGGGACTCCAACAATTTCCAGAGAATTTTTGCGCGAGTATTGTTCCAGCTCATCGTAGTTTTCGTCAAGTCTGTTCGTCTCTTCTATCTGTCTATAAAGCTTGTGTCTTGCTTGTTCCAGCTCGTTTTGCAAGGCGTCGTTTATTTTCTCAGTCTTTGTTAGCTGTGTTTTGAGTTTGTCTGTTTCCCTTTGGTTGGCATTGAGGGCGGCTTTCAGTCCCTTTATTTCCTGTTCGAGTTGTTGATTTTTCTTGAGTATCGTTGTAACAGTTACTGTAGTTTGTATGTCAACAAGCATCTCCTTGATGTCAGTTAGGCTTGGCTCGGGTGAAGAGCTGTCCAACTCTGATTCCTCGCAACTATCCGCCATATTGGAACGTTTCGCAGCGTCGGTTTCTTCTTCCATCGAACCTCTAGCTCCCCTTTTGTTTTTACGACTTTTCGATTCCATTGAAGTTATCGATATACTGCATCGCTCCAAGATGTAATTGACGGTCGGAAATACCAAGGAAATTAGAAAAATGAAGGGAGATCAGGCTCCTCTCAGTAAACACGTCCGATCATGCCGGGCTCGCGCAGTCTCTCCCAATTATAGGGAAGATATCAATGACGACACCAATTGATATTAATGTGCCAACCAGAGCCTTATTGGCTGCCGAAACAAAGGGTTCTTTTGTTCCAGTGGCTGGCACATATGAATAACAAAAAGAATGTTTGTAAACAGATATCATCCCTATAGGTTTTGTGGAGAACATAAACACACGACGGTTTTCCTTCCTCTATTTGAAATTGAAAGTCGCCCCTACGAAGGTCTACGAATTCAATAGGAAGCCAAACATTACCGCGTTAGCGAATATGTTTGACAGATCGGGAAAGTTAACCTGCACTAAACTACCTAGCGAGGTGGTTTAAGGTGGCTCCGTTGTTATTTCGGGCGCACTCGTCTATGACAAACTTTGTCTCATAACTTTTCCGGCTCTAAAGCGATGCTTCTAAAACTTTGCGAAGACTTACAGCTATTATCTAGCAATAATATGATAGAATTCGATTTTAATGTGAAAAATATATTTAGTGATAATCGGGCTTAAATGAACCCCACTTTTTGAACAAAATCGCACCCTGTGAAAAAATATTGCTGTTATATTTGTGTTAAATTTCTGGAATCTGCTTACATTGACTTAATACATACCCTTACCAAGTTTCAGCGAAATCGTTGGAGCAGAAATGCGGAAGAATTAACGCCATCAAAATTAGCCCCAAAATTCTCTTAAAATTTTAAATACTTCATGATCGTTGCCAAAACAATCTAACCCAAATTTCTGGGAGAAGCCTTCCCAATGCTTGCTAAATCTGAATTATAAGCCGATTGCAAATCGTGCGAACCGTTAAAAAGTATTCACTAGTTCTGCAAATATCATCAAATGCTCCAAAACCTGCTCAAATCTCCAATGCTTTGTTTTCCATCATTTTTCGAAAATTATCCTGCAGTTTGGTGTCAAACTCCTTCCACATGAATTTCAAGGTACTGCAATACTTTTACATCGATTGTTTTTTGCTTGGAAGGGGTTGTAATTGGAGAAATAGTTGTTGGGATTATAAGCCACTCCGCATTTGAGCTCAGGCGAAGCTGACAAGCAGTTTTCAGAGTTTTCTTTATGAATACGAAATGAGCACGTGTGGAATTTATTCTAAGAATGCGCACCTTCGTTAGGGGGCCGTCATTCTCGTCCCCAGAGCTCCACGGTTTTTTTAAATTGCGTCTCGTGTAGCTCTGGTAACGGACACAAATCTTCAAATCTGGCATTGAATTTTATGATTGGCCGTTTAAAAATGAATGCGCAACATGGAAAAAAATTTTACGCCTCTACGCATAAGGCTTTACTTCCGGTTGAATTTCAAATGTTGCATCAAGAAAACCAACGTGTTAATTTCAACGCATTCAACGACCAATGTCACCCAGTTTTGTTCGGTTTAGCAGGTAAAGATACGGTTGCTAAATTTCAAAGTATAACGGGATCTGATTGTCGCTATAAAATATGAGCGATCGTTTCCGAAAATAATCAGTATGTGTCTTGGAAGACGAAGCTATAAGCGGCCACGAATATTAAAGAAGCGGTCAGTGTAAAACGCAGACTGCAGACCGGGGGTAAAATACAGACTGAGGGTAAAATGCAGACTGCAGACTAGGGTTAGGGTTAGGGTTAGGGTTAGGGTTAGGGTTAGGGTTATTAATATTTTATTTTACCCTCAGTCTGCATTTTACCCCTGGTCTGCAGTCTGCAGTCTGCATTTTACCCTCAGTCTGCATTTTACCCCCGGTCTGCAGTCTGCGTTTTACACTGACCGATTAAAGAAGTATGTTGCTTGCAACAGGGACGAGTATTAATTAAAGGAGAGGCACAAATCCTGAAGAAAGCCCAAGGGTGAAAAGAAATATTACCACTAGGTTACCCATTTTAAAAAACAACAACAACGCTATCGGCGTTAGGTAGTACTCTTTGCTACAACTTGAAATACAAATCTAGGGAAACGAAGGTCTCTCGAAGCCCAATTAAAATAACATGAAACGAATGCAAAACAAAAATTCCTCGACATTTCTTACCACTGTTCGATGAAATAAGCCTAATCTATGACTACAGCGTGTCCATCAACAAACTTAGCTGTCCCATCAACTGATTTGGTCGGATATGATAGCGTTCAGTGGCGAAACGATAAATACACAGCTCCCAGACGAAAGAAATCGGTTGACTTGTCGAGCATTTTCTAAAACCTGTAGGCAAAATACAAAGACAATCTTTCTTCTAAATAACAGCAGCACGTAAAGCTTTTCTTCTTTCCTTTTCAGCGCGATGTTTTCCTGTAATTGTTAAGTCTTGTACAGTCCTTTCGAACGCCATTCCACACACATAACATTCTCGTCTCCAGAGCTGAACCAAACGAAACGAGGGCTCTGGGGACGAGAATGCACTCATGAAAGGTTTTTTTTATTTCCGGTTTCTGGCATTGAGCAAGCGCAATAGCACATTAATGCATTAGGCATGCGCTAACGGATGTCGTGGATTTTACGACATCCGGAAGGCACTGTTACCAGAGCCCTTCCTTTTTTTCCGCTGACCAAACGAAACGAAGGCTCTGGGGACGAGAATGGGGGGGGGGGGCGTACGTGATATGCGCGCGTAGTCAGCGTAGTCCCCGCATTTAAAAACATTGCACCCCATGGAAACTTCTAATGGAGTGTACATGCACCCTCCCCTCCTGGGGTAACTAGCGCGCATATTTCGTTCGCCCCCCTTATAAAGGTGCGAATTCTTAGAATAAATTCCACACGTGCTCATTTCGTATTCATAAACAAAACTCTGAAAACTGCTTGTCAGTTTCGCCTTAGCTCAGATGCGGAGCAGCTTATAATCCCAACAACTATTTCTCCAACTGGAAGCCCTTCTAGGCAAAAAACAATCGATGTAGAAGTATTGCAGTACCATGAAATTCATGTGGTAGTAGTTTGACACCAAACTGCAGGATAACTTTCGAAAAATGATGAAAAATGCAGCATTGGAGATTTGAGCAGGTTTTGGAGCATTTCATGATATTTGCAGAACTAGTGAATACTTTTTAACGGTTCGCACGATTTGCAATCGGCTTATAATTCAGATTTAGCAAGCATTGGGAAGGCTTCTCCCAGAAATTTGGGTTCGTAGATTGTTTAGTCAAGGAGCATGAAGTATTGAAAATTTTAAGAGAATTTTAGGGCTAAATTTTGATGGCGTTAATTCTTCCGCATTTCTGCTCCAACGATTTTGCTGAAACTTGGTAAGGGTATGTATTAAGTCAATGTAAGCTGATTCCAGAAATTTAACACAAATATAACAGCAAAATTTTTCACAGGGTGCGATTTCGTTCAAAACGTGGGGTTCATTTAAGCCCGATTATCACTAAATATATTTTTTCCCATTAAAATCGAATTCTATCATATTATTGCTAGATAATAGCTGTAAGTCTTCGCAAAGTTTTAGCAGCATCGCTTTAGAGCCGGAAAAGTTATGAGACAAAGTTTGTCATAGACGAGTGCGCCCGAAATAACAACGGAGCCACCTTAACTAAACCTAACCCGGTTAAAAAATCTATTCTTGGCTTTCACTTACGTCATATCAAAATTCAGAAGCATTAAAAAATAGATTTCGAATCCAAAATGTCTATGGAATTGTAAAGAGTTAAAAAATACACATCTTGGCCAAATTTTGAAGCGCAAAAGCATTTCGTTCAAGAGTTATAGGCGAACGAGTATTAGATATTTTTAGTAAGAAATGTATGGAGCGGCCATCTTTGTGACCCACTCAGGGGCACAAAGATGGCGGCCAAAAATTTAAAATTCTTAATTACACCAAAAATCACATCCAAAAATATTATATTCGCTATAAAGCTCAATTAACTCGGCTTATAAGCACTTATAATGCAAACAATAACTTTCAGCTGATTGAATTTTGTTTATTTTCGCGGCTTATCTGAAATAGCGTGACGCATTGCGTGACACATTTAAAACCTTTGTAAATCGGAAGCAAAACATCGTTAAAACCTGAAACTTTTTCTGAAAGATTATAACACTTGTATCCACATACCATGTTAGAAACAGCTTTGTAGGACGTTTTCTTTAGATTTTTCAATTTTTATGACGTCATGTGAAAGCCAAGAATTGTTCTTTAATTAATATAATTTCCAAAGGGAACCGCTAACACTGTTAAAATTCGGTGAACGCCAAAAGGACGCTTTTGTTAAACCAGTTAATTGCTCGCGAAGCGAGGGCCGAAGGCCCGAGCGTAGCGAGGTTAATAAATTTGGCGGCCGAAGGCCGCTCGGGTCTCGGGAGCTGAGCCGCGCGCAATCGAGTTTACACTCTCTGGATTGGGTGGAGAGCCTCATAAGAGGTGTTCACTATTGGCATATTGCTTCGCTCACTGTTTGCAGTTTGAGCACTCTCGTGACTCCACAATGCTATCCAACAATGTGTAACCGTACATCCTGTGCCCAAGTTCAGGAGTTGCCATAAAGCCATTATGGTAACAACCGGGAGGGCACATTGTATACATAATTGTATATATATATATATATATATATATATATATATATATATATATATATATATATATATATATATAGACGGTTTTGAAGGTGCTGCCTGAGCCAACGAAAGATGTCATACCAAAAGGATCACAATAATGGATTCACAGTCCGGATTCGGTGGATATAATAAAAAACTAGTTAAAAAGACCGAAAATGGACAACTTTTGGTATAAAAAATATAAAAATTTAGTTTAAAAACGTTTCGGTCTCTCGACCTTCATCAGTTATACAGACAAGTTACACATGAGACTTAAATACGGTTACAACAATGACTTAATGTTAAACTACTGATAAATTACGTAACAAAAATGAAAGCAAAAATTACAACAATAATACAATAATAGAAGTGATAACGAGACTAAACCAAAGGCAAATCACAATTGCCACAAATAATACTAATGAACTACATTAACCTAACAAAAGGTATAATAACTAAGAGAAACAATCAAAAATAGAAAAAGTTATGCAATAGTCCTAACTTAATAAGTTTCCCATTCAGGGCTCTGAACAATCATACAGGCCAATGCCACAACAAAATCCCTGAGCAGGGTCCTTAAACAATGAGTAATAAATTCCACACTCAGAGCCTTTGAGTGACGAGGCCAGCACAAAAATAACAAATTCCCGAACGAGGCCCTTGAACGTTAAGACAATTACAAAAGGCGATAAAAAAATTTATGCTAAAAATTCATTATAAGAAAATCACAACCTAGTGATGAAACCTCCCTGAATTTAATTGTAATGAATACGATTTTTGAATGAAATTCTTGTCTTTTATTTAGCCCAAAAGGTGAAAACCTGTGAGGTCGCCATACACTTCAACAAAACGCCACACATTCTAACAGATTTCACTTTTCAATGCATAGACCAAATTTATACAAACACAAATCAAGACACAGAAAAATTACTTGTCACGAAAGAAGCGTATTGGAGTGCGCAACTATTTTCCCTTTCACCTTCCCTAACCCCTTCCTTAACAAGCTAAAAGAAGACACCGACTGCATCAAAACTGAGCCCAAGCTACTAATCGCCGCCGACAAAACTACGAACTTTTACAAACTAGAGCCCTCCAAGTACAACGACCTACTAGAAAAGAACATCACGAAGTCTTACAAGAAAGCGCAACCTGAGACCATACAAGCCATCCATAAACAAAACAAAGACATCGCGACAAAACTAGGAATCGACGACAGAGTGGACGCTACAGCTAACAAAGACGCATTCATAACACTTAAAGACCACAAGCCAAACTTCGCAAACAAACCGACCTGCAGACTAATCAACCCCACGAAATCCGAGATAGGCAAAGTCAGCAAAGACATCCTCGACCGTATTAACAGCAACATCACAAAAACATGCAACTTCAACCAATGGAAAAACACCGCATCCGTAATTAACTGGTTCAAATCTGTTCAAAACCAACAACGCTCCAGCTTCATCTGCTTCGACATTGAAGAGTTCTACCCCTCCATCAGCCAAGACCTCCTTAACAAAGCACTCGACTTCGCCTCTAACTACGATAACATCACCGCCGACGAAAGAAACATCATAATCCACGCTAAAAGCTCCATCCTAATCCACAAGAACCAACCCTGGCAAAAGAAAGGCAACACGACATTCGACGTCACCATGGAAAGCTTCGACGGCGCCGAAACATGCGAACTCGTGGGAAGCTTCCTCCTATCTCAACTCCAGCACCTAAATATTAACGTAGGACTTTACCGAGACGACGGACTAGCCATTACTAACGCTTCACCCAGAGACACAGAGAACACCAAGAAAGAAATATGCCGCATCTTTAATAATAACGGACTACGCATTACCATAGAAGCTAACAAACAAATCATTAACTTCCAAGACGTCACATTTAACCTCAACCAAAGCACCTATCAGCCCTTCACTAAACCGAACACTAAACTTCAATACGTCCACCGCGAGAGCAATCACCCGCCCATCACTGCAAAGAACATTCCCGCCGGCATCAACAAACGCCTTTCATCCCTATCTTCCGACAAAGCATCCTTTGACAAAGCCGTCCCTCCATACCAGAAAGCACTCGACGAAAGCGGCTACCAATACACGCTACAATATGAACCTCCAACAACAAACAGACGGAAAAACAGACAACGCAACAACATCATCTGGTATAACCCTCTATTTAGCAAAAACACCAGCACCAACATCGGATACAAGTTCCTCGCCCTAATAGACAAGCACTTCCCTAAAGATCACAAGCTCCGAAAAATCTTCAACCGCAACACCATAAAAATAAGTTACAGCTGCATGAATAACGCCAAACAGATAATTGATAACCATAATAAGCAGATTCTTAAGTCATCCACGCAAGGCAACGACGCCGCCACAGCTAACTCTAATACCACTCAAGACAAGAAGACATGCAACTGCCGACAAAAGAACACATGCCCACTCGACGGAAACTGCCTACAATCATCAGTCATCTACCAAGCTACAGTCACGCGCAACGACAACAACACAACAGAAACATACATCGGACTCACGGAAAACGACTTCAAAACAAGATACCAAAACCACACCGCATCATTCCGCCACTCTAAACACAGAAACTCAACTGAACTAAGGGAGGGGGGGGGGGTTGGAAGCCTATCCCATAATGTCTCATCACGTAACCTCGCATTTGCCAGTGATCGCCGAGGCAAGCAGTGGCTGTTAAGACACCCTTTTCAAGGCCTCTTGTCTGTCGGTCTTCTTTTGTCAGGTTTGCAATGTCAAGAAACTTCTCTTGCGACGAACAGATACATGCTTTTGAAAATTTGTTTGAAGGATGACACGACAAACGAAATTTGCGCGCGCTTGAACGCGTAAGCATCCAACTGCTTGTCCACGCGTATGACGACACTCTTGCACCGTGTTAACCAAATAAGTGCTCTAAAAAACTGAAAACCTTTGGAAAAAAGTTCTTCTCTTAATAGCTATTTGTTTTATCCACGGTTTTAGGTAGACACAGTAGTTCTGATGTCAACGACAGGAAAAACTGTAACTGACGCGTACAGCTAGCTTGTAGGCGCGATATAGCGCGCATATATTTAATTTTGCTGCGTGTTTTGTACTGATTTGAGCTTTCAGCACTGATGCATTTGCCAAGATTTTTTCCGCTATAACCTTTGTTCAAGACGGCTTTTGGAAATACAATGTAGCCCATTTCATACTCATTTACTTGAACTTGCTTCGGTCTAAATTCGTTTTATTCCTCAAAGAATTTTCATATTCAACTCTGCAAACGTGCGCGAATTTCCTAAATCAGCTCGCCGTCAATTCAAAGCATTGACTGAAAGTACCCACACTTTGATGGTTTTATTCAGCTTGAAAAACCTGGAGGGATCTGATGTTTTAAGTCGTTATGATATTAAGGAATACGTTATTAATGTTAAAATGCTAGTGATGCTTCGATTAAGAAGGAGGTACAACTGCACTTTCCTGGTATTTTCGGGGATGATCGCCATTTTCCTGCGAGCGGAAAATGATATTTTCTAAGGACGAGAAACGAGGATTAAACTTAGAAATATAAATGAAATTATTGCATTGTAGTTCTTTTCTGTTACCAACGAACTATATTCTCTGATTCCCAAGTCTCCCATAATTAAAACCATAAAATGAGACTACCGGCAAAATCACCGAAATATGAGATTTTACAAAAAGTTTGTTTATTCGCTTCAAATGTCGCCGGTAACTCGTTGCGTTGCATCATGGGATAGGCTTCCAACCCGTCACGGTCAGGTTAGTTGCGTGCGAGCGTGTTATAACGTGCCGTGTGCGTGCGTATACCGTAGTCCCTTCGATCCTTAGCCCTGAAACAGGCCAGCCCGGTTATACTGGGCTCATATAAAGAGGCCCCAAAGGGCGACTGTAAATTTCAATTAAAAGTATTTGAAATTTACAATTTTATTGTCTTTGTCTCAGTAGCTAACAGCACATTTACATGGTATAGTGGACGAATTAGGAACACTTGAGCTGTTTTGAATGTTTTGCAAACCACCAATGCCACACAGATCTGCTGATCATATTTTCTCGATCTGTTGTAAAAAGCTAAAGACAACTGAAACAACATGAAAATTATATGTGCTGGGTTGTCGAAAACAGGAACTAAATCCATGGCGAGGGCTTTACGAACGCTTGGCTTTAAAGTATTCGACTTTGATGAGCACTTTGCGTTCCATGACGAGGAATGGCTTGATATTTACTTCAAAGGTAAAACGCATGACTTCGCTTCCATGTACGAAGGTGTTGATGCAGTAACCGACTTCCCACCAGCGAGTTGGTTCCAAGAAATCTCAGAAGCTTTCCCTGACGCAAAGATCATTCTAACCATTCGAGACAGCAAGGACGCATGGCTGAAGAGCTTTGTTAAACAAGGTGAATTAAATATGAAGTTAAACGGTAGCGGATTTTTTACTACAGTGCTGATGAGGAGATGGTCTCACCGCAAATATTACGCATTGATCGATGCTATGGACACTGCAGCTTACGGCAGCTTACAAACAGAATCTACCGTTCTGTTCAGGAAAAAAATATCGCGAGCACAATGAACGAGTGCAGGCCGTCATCCCAAAGGAGAAGCTCTTGGTTTACAACATGAAACAAGGCTGGAAACCGCTGTGTGAGTTTCTCGGATGTGAAATTCCTGAGGAAGACTTTCCTTGGCTGAATGCTGGAATTAATGATGAATTGGAAAAACTGGCAAAACGCCGGCAAGAATTTTCATTTAAAGTTATTGTCATTCTTGTTAGCTTACTTGTTATTTTTTGCTCAATTTATTTTTGAAGTTTTTGATGTAGCCACACTTAAGGATTTAAATAATACTTATTTTATCTGAAAGATTAGAATTTGAAATCAAGTAGTTGTATGAAATAGGACGTGTAATTATAATTCGAATTTTAATAGTGCAAGTCCCGGTGCATGCAAATGAGGGAATTAGCCAAGAAAGATTATTTAATGTTCTTGTAGATTAGCCACTGATTCTGAAGCCTGACGATTGTCAAGAGGGCAGATTCATTTTAAAACTTCTGACAGGCCTATAATGTAATGTGTAATTTAGCTTTTAGGCTGTTTTGGATTTTTTCATTGCTTATTTGTTAAATGGGATGGTGAGGGTAAAAGGTAAACTGACATAATATTATGTGTCCACTACATAAGGGATGGCAATTGATAATGGTTTATTGTTTTTAAGCGATGACGAAGACATCGCGTTATTGCCGTCGTGCTGTGGTGTCTGTCCGGCGGCTGTCCGGATTACACCCGAGAAACACTGGGAACTAGCCTTGGAAGATAAGGTCACGTGACCACCTCGTCGAAGACCGCCATTTTGTTTTGAAAGAGAAAAGGTTTCTTTGTCTGTTTCAAATTTTACACCGCCGTGCTTTATTTATCGTGAATATATTTGCGCTCACTTGCAGACAAACAGACACAAAGTGATATACATACGTTAGCAGTACATACTCGCACTCGCGATAGGCAAAAGGTCTGGGAGTCCGGGCGCTGTTTCAGAACGGATCTTTGCTTCTCTCAGAAAGAATTTGTCAGAACTGAAGGCCAGAAATAGCGCCGAAATAGCATTGATTTACTGAACTTGACTTATAACTGCGTATCCTACGAGAGCTGTTACCTGAAAACGAAGTGCGCGGTGGTTCATGATCAGTTGTGTATCTGTTGGACCTGTTGTGTATCGGAGCAACTTCATTGTATCGACGGAAGAGAAGGAAAATAATAAACAGTTTATCTAGGATTCAAGCTATTAATAAAGGTGAGCTATCATTACCAGCATATTGTGTATACAGATATGGTATCTTTAATGTAATATAGAGCCGCTGTGGGGTTGTATAATGCTTATCTCGAAGCCAGAGAATGTTTAAATCGTGTCAAAGGAAAATTCTGGTCTATGTTATTTCTGTTTTATCTGGAAGCTATACCTTCCAACGTTGAGAAATCTTGTTTATGCGTTGCAAATGAGTTACTACACTAAGCTTTGGTTCACACAAATCTGCATGTATCGTTGTTATATTCCACTTCTGATTCGACTTGCTAACGATGTAGAAATGAATCCTGGTCCTTGCTATTTTGTAGGATATACCTCAAAGATACATTGTAGTTACGTACAGCTGATTTTCATCAGGGCAATATCTCGCTGTTTGGAAGTAATACTGTTAAACAGTGTGTATTCTATGTGCTTGACGGCCGTTGTTTACAATTTTAGAACGAATGCATCGGCTTGGATTAGAAACAATTTAAATGAAATATAGTTGCTTGGT
Organism: Cladopsammia gracilis; assembly: GCA_022457155.1. NCBI lineage: Eukaryota > Metazoa > Cnidaria > Anthozoa > Scleractinia > Dendrophylliidae > Cladopsammia > Cladopsammia gracilis. The sequence goes on from JAJGOT010000317.1 coordinate 643,747, forward strand.
AATTCACTTTATTCCCATTTATGTAAGTTTGCAGGAAAAGACTATTTGTTGCTGTCCGAGATTCCTTCTGCTTTATCGATCAACAATGAAACATTTTTTATTAGGTTCAGTGATAGCAGGACTGGTGACTTACAGATGTCACATATAAGAGATTGTCATTTACCATTACAACATGCTTTCAATCTGTTGATGACACAGTATAATGCTTTTCTGTTGATCATTGAAATAAACACAGTTGCTGTTATTGTTGCGGGTATTGTTGGCAACCATGGTCATTAAAAATTATTTGATTCCCATTCACGAGATAGTCATGGAAATGTTGCTACAAATGGAACAAGTGTTCTGTTGGAATTTAACAGTATAGGGGAAGTGGTGCAATGTCTTCAGAATTTCTACCAAAGTGTTTTCCTCATGTGTTTTTAATGAAGCACATAACTGAAAGTTAAGAAAGGGTGAGAACATTATCTTGTACATATTGGGCTAAGGGATGGACCATTTTAATTTTGAAGGGGTAGGGGGACAATTTTTCTGTGCAAGAATTTTTTTTTTGCCTTGAGGTTGTGCAAGAATTTTCTTTCTGTCTTCACCGGTTATTATATGTGACTAGCCACATGTAACAGTTTTTCAATACATAAAATGAAATCTCTCAGCTCCCAAATTGAATTCTTCACCATCCATTGTATCTCTAAATGAAGCGCTTTAATTCAGCTTTTAAGTCCCCATAAAGCCATTTTGGTTTTAAACTTTAGTATGACAAAACACTAAAAAAAAAATGAAATGAATCTCAAGGTATTCATTTCTTTTCTTTTTAAAGGTACTGAATCACCTCCAGCCAATGCATCTGCAAACATTTAGCACATCAACTAATGCTGGTAACAATGACGAAAAGTCTCAAGTGCTGAAGAAACTGGTGACCTGCTGTTCATGCATTAATGAAACCACAAAATGTCAAACTACCAATAATCTCTGAAAACATGTTCAGAGCTGACAAAGTCTTTTCAATTTGTGAAGCACAAACATGGAAACCATTTCCAGTTGTTGCCATTTAGCAATTGTAACAGTTTTAATCATGTACATTGTACAGTTCAAATAGTGCTTCCTGTATTAACACTTCATAGTAACGCTGTAACGCTATCTGGACAACAATGGACTGATTATCAATTGTAACTTGCAAAATGTACAAATATTGAATTGCACACAAGTAAAACAAACTTGGATGTAATTTTAATCTCAAATAATTTAAAAATGAAAATGTTACCTGTTCTTGACGGGTGTGTGACATATATTAAGCCCCTGATCAGCATAGAATTATACCAACCAAGTATGACAAAATAAATTCCAATCCATATTTGTCACAAATATGAAGGAAAAACGATGAATTGTTTTGATTTTGCACACGAGTTTGTGCAACATGGTTTAAATAAAATGTGCAATTACCAAATGCAGCAACCACAATTATTGTGTAATAAATCGTCTCATGCATATCACGAGTATCGGTGTCAGCCAGGACCAGTCTTCAACAGGAAGTTCTGGTATAAAAAGGGCTGACCTGGCCATTCTCACCTTCGGTTTTCAATCAAACATAAAAGAATCAACTGACAAACATACGTTATTCCTACAACCATAAGTACAAAAATTGAAAAAAGTCATTTTACCAATGAAAGTTGAATCTATCACAAGTCCTTGACTACTTCTGTTATTATATTATTTGCTGGGGCAATATTCTGGTTTAATGAGCATTTGTAAGCAAATTTCATTTATAGGACGCTCTGGTCAACAGCATGCACCGACTGGAAGTCATCGAAATTTGCATTTCACACCTACCCTTTTCTAGTGGAACTTCGCATTTAAATTGAGTGATTCACTGATTTTATCTGACCCCAAACCAAGTTGAAACTCGTCATCGCTTCTGTACGCATTGCGTACCTATATTTGTTTAACTGATAAACATGCCACCAAATAATAAAAGCGCCAGCATCCAAAACCCGTTCATTCTATGAGCTGTAAACCTCCAATTTTCGCATTCGGTAAACAAACTTAATCAAACCCAATCGAACGTAGTCGAACGATTGGATTTGATTGGTTCGGAAAACGAACACATTCGAACCAAAGAAAACAAATTGTGTGAGAGTTCGATTGCGATAAAAGCCAATGCGAAGGTTACGGTCACACTGTAGTCACTGTAGAGCTAAAGCGCGCTTAAGTGTGTTTAATCACAATTTAGCTAAGATCTCTGTATGACCGTAAAAAATGCCTAATCATGGATTGCGCTTCAAATTAAAGCCAAACAAACTTGCATGCTTCAATTAAAGGCCCATCGTCACTTACCGTGATTCATTGCGGGCGTTCTAGAATTTCTGGGGCCACGAAATTCACTTTTGTGTCGGGAAAGTTTGATTCCTAAAAAAATCCGTTTACATCGGGGAATCTGTATCGTCTATAAACTTCAAGATCATTTCTTTCAAATATTAAGTTCATATTCAAGGCATTGCATCTTGTTTTTGCCTGTTTTCTTTTATTTTCCATCGTTAATGATACGTTTTCTAAGCAACACCGCCGAAGGCTCGAAGCCGGCTGTCAAGAAACGAGAACCTTCAGAAGGTTTGCCTCAGAAATTTGGTCGTCCGTGGAAAGGAGAAAGGTATATTAGATTGCCTACTAGTTAAGATTTATCTTTGAACTTTTCATTGTAATTTTTTAGTACATTCGTTTTCCAGATACTGTGAGTTGACATTTGAATCTTACCATCGATAACCGTGACCGTTCGACCGGAATGAATAATGCTCCCTGGAGATGTAAACAACAGAAAAAGCTCAAACTTCTCGACTCGCCGGCGTAGTCTTTTTTTGCCAGCAACTATGTGAAATATTCCATGGGAGTTGAAGGAGGTTTTCCCCGTCCCTAGCCGTCGATTGTTTTTTTTTTTCGATGCAAACTTCTGAAGCCGATAAAACATCCTCCACCAGCGGAGCTCATTAATTATGCCCGATGCAAATCAGATACGCCGACACAACAGCCCACAAAATACAAACACTTCTCGGCTCGCTGGAGGTTTCGTTTTAAGCGGCATCGGCCTTAAACTTTCGGTAAAAATAGCAGGAGGTTTACTGCGTCCCACAACGTGAAAATGTTTTCGATGCGAACTTTCGAAGCGGAGGAAACTGCCTCGGCGACTGGAGTTGCCTGGAGCTACACTAAGGCGGGTTGAGCGGTCCCAGACAAAATACGAGACATGATATTCTCTATTTTCGAATTGCCCATAATACACTTTGTTTGCCCCCCAAATTTTGCATAAACTATTGTTTGTAAATGCCCTTGGGAGGACTGCATATTCCCAAGAGCATTTCAAAACAATAGTTTGTGCAAAATCTGGGGAGCAAACAAGGTGTATTATGGGCAATTCAAAAATAGAGAATATGGGCTTTTGATATCTAACAGGACCGCTTCTTCGAACTAATAAATTTTAAAATTAATGTCGAACGAAATTTCAAACTCGGTGTTTATTTCTTCCCGGAGATGAAACGCAAAAATTTCACTTCGCGGGAGATCGCATTTATCTGGGTCCAAATCAAAACAAGCAGAGAAGTTGTTAAAATATAATATATAATAAATAATATGCATTTGTATAGCGCAAATTCTATATATATATATTCAAATGCGCTTCACAATCAATCAGACCCACCCCACCCATGAACAAGTACTGACACTGAGGGTGGTCACAGCCAGGGTTTGTTACGTCCTCAGTGGTTCTTTTACGTCCCCCTGGGAGACGGGACCGCCATTTCTACGTGGTCATCCGAGCCACGTGAAGGTCTAACCATTTGCCGATGTCATAGCAAAGGCAGCACCTTCATCCTCAGTTATTTTAAGACCCTGAGTGTTGGTCCGGCCGGGGTTCGAACCCGAGACCTCCCGCTCTGCAGACCGGTGCTCTATCAACTGAGCTAACCAGGTGTTGGGACACTTAATGATTTTCCTCTTTTCTCATTTTTACAACGTTCAGTAAAAATCATTCCTGTTTTCCACCCTGAAGAGAAGCAAGGAATGGACGCTTAGAAAATGTCAATTCAATCGTCTTTAAACGACTGCTGACTGTAACAGAACCTTACAATGTAAGTGTCTCAGGGATGGTCGCTTACAAGACCTGAAAAGCAATAAAAAGCCCACTTCATGAATCCCAAAGGTGGTCACGGTCGCTTGCGGGAACTTGTAATTAAAGAGTTGTACTGAGAATTAAAACGGTATTTCTTGAGGGGAGCTGTCCGCTAAAGAGATACGGTCATTACAGATGTACAACACACCACACAAACAGAGGATGGTAAGCCTGTGCAGTGGTCATAAAGCCTATGATACACAGTACAACACACCACATAAACAGATGGTAAGCCTGTGGAGTGGTCATAAAGCCTATGATACACGGTACAACACACCGCACAAACAGAGCATGGTAAGCCTGTGGAGTGGTCATAAAGCCTATGATACACAGTACAACACACCACATAAACAGATGGTAAGCCTGTGGAGTGGTCATAAAGCCTATGATACACGGTACAACACACCACACAAACAGAGGATGGTAAGCCTGTGGAGTGGCATAAAGCCTATGATACACGTTTGAAATGCAAGGCTAGTACAACGGAAATTAATGGCAGGTTTAATGGCCAATATTTCGACTAGTAGAACTAGTCTTCTACAGGGCCAGCGTAGGAGTGAAAATAATATACAATGGCTCTTAAATTTGAATTTAGATAACAAGTACATGATTGGCTAATATAAGATTACATGAAAAATATCTAACTAAGTTGTAACAAGATATAATGACGTATATAAGTTAGGTTAGTTATCTGATCTTCTACGAATCTTTTATCATATCCTCTCTTCACTAAATACCTAAGGAGTTCTTTCAATCTTTTTTCTAAATTTGTTTCAGTGGAACCGATGCGGCGTAACCGAAGGGCAAGACTGTAGGGAATAGCTTTCTTAGTGTGATATGGATGACTTGAGCTATGTAGGAGGTGACCTCATGCGTATGATTCTGACAATGAATAACTTTATCTTTAATGACGAACAGTTTACTCAAAAACACGGCACTGCTATGGGTACGAAAATGGCACCAGCGTATGCGAACCTCTTTATGGGTGATCTCGAGAGAAAAGCATTAGAAGGATTTCCACACAAGCCATACATCTGGTGGAGATATATAGATGACTTTTTTATGATATGGACATTGGACGAACAAAAACTTGACGACTTCCTACTCTATCTTAACAATATCCATCCAACTATTAAATTCACCAGTGGTCGCTCTACCTCTTCTATTCCTTTTCTTGACGTCAACATTCAGCTTAATGATGGCAAAATAGAAACTGATCTCTACTGTAAACCAATAGACAAGCATCAATACCTCCTACATAGCTCAAGGTAGACGGTTCAACATTTGTCGATAAACATATATTTTAACGGCTGTTATCAACAAATGTTGAACGGTGTATCATGCCATGTTGCATGTTAAAATAGGCCATTCAACATGATGAACGTTGTTAAACGAAAATAGAGAAGGCTCTATTCCAACTTGTTGAACGAGCTCAGCCAATCGTTTTAAAATGTTGAATGTGTTTTCTACTCATTCAACGAGTTGCGACATCGTTCAACATTTGTTGCTCAAAAAATGTCAAATCGTGCAGCTCGTTCCCAGTCGGCCTCGGGAGGGCCTCGGCGCGGAATAGAATGTGACGTCACCCATCGAGCCGATTGGGAAAATACCGCATTCGGCCCTACATGTAAGCTCTAAGAGCTCTGTTTGCTCTGTACGTGCGTTGATGAGGCCTGGGAAAGAGGCTGTAGAGAACGGACTACTCAACCCCGTGCAGTGACTCCAGTCAATATTAAACTCACTGATTTAATCACAATAAAACTAACTTATTAGAGACTATCTGTTACAAATAAAGAGTGCATAAAGCATTGGAGCTCTAGCTATTTTAACACTTCGTCAAGATTTAGGAAGTCCATCTTCATTTAGAAGGCTGTACTTTTGTTCCAGTTCACATGGTCCACTTCCAACCTGTTAAAAAACATTGCAATAACATTACAGTAGGTAAACGATTTTTTCGTTTGTCTCACGATGGAGTCACTTTAAGATGTTGATCGCGACGTTTCGACTGCTATTACTGCTAGTCTTCATCAGGCGATGAGGTCGATTGGTTACGTGTCGCTTATGTAGCACGTTGGCTTGTTGCTATTGGTGCATTTCGATCCTCATTATTATTCCGAAAAGATGTTGTTCCCTCTCCGGTCCGATTTGATATCGGTCGGCTGTTATGCTTCTTGATTGTAGGCATCCACGCTTCGGGAATTTCAATTCCACTATCTCTGTTGATGTTATTAGGATGAAGTCTTATGTGGATGGCCTCTTTAACTCTACGGGTGTACCAGTGTGGGTCACGGTCAATAAACTTAACCTCGTCCCAAATAGGAAAATGCCCGGTCTTGTTAGCGTGTTCTGAAACCGCGGAGGTTTGAGTACGAGCAAGCCGTATGTCTCTATCGTGTTCTTTTATCCTTTCATGCATAGACCTCCCTGTTTCTCCGATATACACTTTGCCGCCCTCGCAAGGAATCTTGTAGACAACACCGTCCTGTTTATTAGAGTCGAGGACGTCCTTAGGTCGTACTAAGTGTGACCTGAGAGTTGTGTCAGATTTGAAAACAGTGCGTACGCCTTGTTGTTGTAGGCAGCGGCGAAGAACCTCTGATACACCTTTGACATAGGGCAATACTGCAGTAGATTTAAAATCCTGCGTGGATTCCTTCTTTGTTGTTGGTCCTTTCGTTTTTGTGATTTTTTGTACAAACGAGGAAGGATATCCGTTAGAAACAAGAACCGACGACAAATGTTTCTTTTCGTTGGAGATAACTGATGGCCTAGTAATGAGGTGTTTGGCTCGGTCATACAGACATTTCACAATACCACGCTTAACTGACTGCGGATGGTGTGAATCATAGGCCATCGAAGTGTATATCGGAGAAACAGGGAGGTCTATGCATGAAAGGATAAAAGAACACTATAGAGACATACGGCTTGCTCTACTCAAACCTCCGCGGTTTCAGAACACGCTAACAAGACCGGGCATTTTCCTATTTGGGACGAGGTTAAGTTTATTGACCGTGACCCACACTGGTACACCCGTAGAGTTAAAGAGGCCATCCACATAAGACTTCATCCTAATAACATCAACAGAGATAGTGGAATTGAAATTCCCGAAGCGTGGATGCCTACAATCAAGAAGCATAACAGCCGACCGATATCAAATCGGACCGAAGAGGGAACAACATCTTTTCGGAATGATAATGAGGATCGAAATGCACCAATAGCAACAAGCCAACGTGCTACATAAGCGACACGTAACCAATCGACCTCATCGCCTGATGAAGACTAGCAGTAATAGCAGTCGAAACGTCGCGATCAACATCTTAAAGTGACTCCATCGTGAGACAAACGAAAAATCGTTTACCTATCTTACACACCACGATGAACAACAGCCACATTTTTAGCAGCATTACAGTAATGGACAAGAAGTAAAACACATTTCCTTCTGTTGAATGTACTTCTTGGTCTAGAAATAGCAGCAAATAGCAAAACCTTTTATGGAAATAAATTATGTAACTGAAAAGGCTCACACAAAAGTTATCTTTATAGCTTTAATCATCATCTTTTAATGTTAACACAGCACAACAAAGAGCTGTCATGTCATTTAGGTAATTTTAGAGGATCGCGCTCGGCGATATAGAGCACAACCTTACAAAAGTCAAATATAATTTTACGAGACATAGTTTACAAAGCTAACTTTTTTTCCAATCTGAAGTGTCCTCCAATAATCAGATGAATCTTTGCTTCAAGTTGTTTTCAACTCAGTTTTAGTTCGTTCGTGCGGCGGCGACGACTTAGATGGCGACTGATTCCGCCGTTCATGGATTTTTCCATGAAACTGCGACAACTTATTTGTCCTTTTTGTCTCGCACTTAATTCCTGGCAAGTTTAGCTGATTGTAAACTAAATTTAACTGACGAGAGAGCATTCTTCTCATTGAAGAATTCCAGTTTTGAGTCCATTTTTCACTGTTTGAAGAACCCGCAGCGCCAAACGTTTGACAAAAGTCACTGCGTTGCTTTACCTATTACGTCATTTTCATTGTCTGTATTCTTATTTACCATAGCGATGAGCCAATCCGCGCGCGGGATTCACAGTTATTGTCAAAAATATCATTTTTACACGATGGGATTAATCTTGAATTTCACTTAAGTTTATATAATAACGTGTTTTACAGTCAAAACTTTAACGGCTTAGAGGGAGCTTTTGGAACATTCTGACCTTTGAAGAATATAATGCCTTACAAATATCCCTCTTCTAAAGTGTGGAAAGAACTCATGCTATTTTAACTTGGTCTCCTCAAAATGCAATCGAACCCTGCTTTTCGGGAATGTGCTTAATACGGACACCTCGATATTTTGGACAGGTTCTCTGTTCCAACGGAACCAAAACCCATCTGTTTTTTTTTTTCTAAAATTACCCTCCTTATACGGAAAACCCGTCAATACGTACACATTTGATGGGCCCAATGGTGTCCGTATTAACGGATTAAATTCATCAATAATTCATAAGGAATATACAAAAGAATAAAAATAAAATGAAGGTTTGTAATCCTGATATGAAATGCTAATTACTTACAACCACTAGTGGATGCATAAACATTCACTACTGGTTGTGATTAATAAGCATTTGATTTTCTTTTGTAGGCTACAACATTCGCGTCCGTGTTGCATCAGATCTACAGTCACTCCCCTTCGCTTAAGTTCGTGATTGTAAATCTGATACAAGAAAGAGACTTATATAGCGTACAAATCACATGTCTCATGGCGCTTTACATACCACTTATCAGAATGAGATCGGACGTCAGCATATGTTGTAAATACTTCTTAACTTCCAACCTCACAACGAGAAGTGTAGCTTTCCACCACACAATGAGGAGCGTAACTTCCCGAAATACAGTCGAACTCTGCTTTTCGGAAATGTGTTTAATACGGACACCTCGATATTATGGACAGTTTCTCTGTTCCGACGGAACTAAAGCCTATGTTTTCTTTTTTTCTAAAATTACCCTGCTAACGGACACCTTGTTAATATGGACACATTTGATGGGCCCGATGGTGTCCGTATCAAAGGATCAAATTCATTAATAATTCATAAGGAATATACAAAAGAATAGAAATAAAATGAAGGTTTGTAATCCTAATATGAAGTGCTAATTAGCTACAACCACTAGTGGATGTATAAACTAGCCTGTGAACAGGCTTCTTTTTGGGGAATTGGGTTAGGTTAAAATCGGCGAGCAAAGCGAGCCGAGCGCGGACTGGTGAAGAGGGAAGGAGCGGCGAAGCCTGTGGACTCGCCTTTGATGTCGCCGTTTCATGATACCAAAGTCTGGTATCATGAGCTGATTGGTCAGATCACTTGATGTTGACAGGTATACGGTGATTGACGACACATGTTGACATCTCAAATGCCTGGCGCCCTACATTTGCATAATTATTCCATTTGCTGGCTCAAACGATAAACAAACATGGCGACTCGTCGCACGCAATTTTCAGATCTCGATTTTGAGAAAGCTTTGACCGATTCGTTGCGAAATTTTTCGCATATACCGAGACTTAAAAAAGAGCAAAAGCTGTGCCTAAAGTCTGAGGCAAAAAAAAAGCAAGATGTTTTTGGAATTTTGCCGGCTGGATTTACAAAACAGCAAACATGCTGCAGATTATCTGTTGGATGCCAAATCAAACGCTATTACGAAACAGCGGGGGTTTGTCCTAGCACAGGGAGCAGAGGAGCCAAATTTGACCGAATACGCGTTCGATCTTTGAGCTTTATACGCGCGCTGTGTCTTGCGTTATTCGATCTGTTGTTTTCGAGTTTTTCCCCCAGCGGGACCCCAAGCGTAATCGGCGCTTTCCGGAAAGCGTAAGCTTTCCGAGCGAGGCACGAAGTGCCGAGAAGAAAAAGAGACAAGGGAAGAAACATAGTACCACGTGATTCGTTGGATGTGGACCGCAACATACTGGTGACGGAAGTAAAAACTCCGAAAGTGACATTCCGTCAATAAAACGGAAGTTACGCCAACCGTTCAAAATTCAAAACAACACGGCAGCTGATCTGAGCGGAGGGAGATTTAAAATGAAACGCGTTGCGAATGAGGAAAATCTTATAATGTCGTCTAGTGAAGCTCATTGCATGCGAAGAAACTCAGAACGTATACAGTGCTAGTCACATATTTCTCTTAAGTGTCAACGCAAAGAAGTGGCCCTGAATTCATCTATAGCTTAGCCTAAACAATCGTATGGGTTTTAACAGAAGTTTCAATCAGCTTGACATTAAAAGCTTAGACAGACCACAAGAGCATGGACCACAAGAGGCGTGAAAATTTCTCACCTTGCATCAGACATGCCTTGATTCCACAAGGATTCGAATTCCACCACGTCCTTACATTTTATCGCGCTTGCCTGTTTCCTTCGCAGACTTTTACAATATTCACCTTATTCACAATATTCACCTAGCGGACAAAAACAATCACCGAATGGCACTGATTGAAGATATTCCGGAAAAGATGGCATGTTTTCGTGGAAAAGACGCTAACATGTTCAGATGAATAAACTCATGCCAAAGGCACACCTCTCGTATGACGTATTTCCGTCACCAGTATGTTGCGGTCCACATCCAACGAAAGTCAACTTTGAACGCCATAAAGAGCGATCACCGAAAGGAGTGTTTAATGGATCTCTTCATCGAAATTGTTGAAAAGCTGTCCAGAGACTGTCAGTAGTTAATATTTGGGGATTCCAGCTCACCCTCACTTTTTCCCACAGCACAAATATGCTACAAATCTCAATCGCTTAGCGTATTTTCAATTTTCAGCACAAACTTTTTCCCAAAAAAACTGCTGGCAAAGCACAACTTCTGCTATCTAGCACAAACCTCCTCCACCTCAGCTGTCAAATAAGTTCAAATGAGTTCAAAATCTTCAAAGTTCATTTCCACAGGAAATCAATCTTTCAAACCCACATATCCCCCAGGCAGTGGTTTGCAATTCATCTGCTCAAATAAAACTTCTTCTTTCACATGAAACTTATATGCTAAAGTTGGCAACAACACATTCTCCCCTGCTTTCTGCATCTTCTTCATATATCTTACTATAAGGGTGAAAAAAAATCTCTCCCGGAAAGAAAATGTCTGATTCAGAAGAAGAAATTTATGATGACACTCCTGAAATTATACAAGAAACCCGCACAACATGGCAGTGTCACAAAAATCCCAGGCTGGAACATTTCAAAGATATCATCCGAAAAAATCAGGGCAAAAATCAAATTCCACTCAAAGATCTTGAATTTTATCAAAAAGAAATTCTCTCCCAAATTCCCCGTGACGAAATCACAAGAAAAAAAGTTAGGGATTTCGTCAAAGCTTCCAAGTGGAAAAAAGTCAATGGCAACGACCACTCAATTTTTAATCACATAACAGGCCACGACGGCAATGACTATGAGCACCTGGAAAAATTCCTCATCGACGATTTTAAATATTTCTCACTGGCATATGATGACCTTCATCTCAGCAGAAAAAAGTTTCTCAATTGCCATCAAGTTCTTTTCGCTCTGTTGAAGAAGAACGGTTTCAATCCAAATGAAGATGATTTCAAACTGCTCAAACTTCCATCCAGACGGGTGGAACAAGAAAAAATAATCCAAACCATTTTCAAAAAATGTCATTGGAAATAAAATGGATCTTGAGAAAGTATTTTCCAATGCAGCCGAGCGAAGCGACGCGAGTGACCATGAAGATTGTTCCACATGTTCAGAGGAAGAAGAGAGAAGCGACGATGAGACTCCGACAACATCGGATGATGAATTCATTGTGTCTGATTCAGAGATGGCGGAAGTTGAGCGAAGCGACGAAATCGAAGACTCAATTGAACTTCTCTTTGAATCATTCGTCAATCTCCAGGAGGAACACAAAATTCTCAAAAATGAACTCCAAAAGCAAAGTGACCTTCTCTGGGAAATCCACCGGGAATTGAAAGCAAGCCAAGAGAAGCAAAACGGGCCAAGCGAAGCGAAACGAAAGCGATGCTAAGCGATGTTTTGAAATAACAGACTTTGTGAATATTAATGTAAAACATTCATATTCTGACACGTCAACGCAATATGTCATTTGAAATCGCCAGGTGACATTCTCGGAAAGCTGAATAAATTTTCTCAGAATAACCCGCCACTCCACGTGCCCACACACGCCTGCAGGTCCATTGTCTTTTTTTGGCTTCTTTTGTCCGGCGCGTGCTACTTATCTGCCTACAATAAATGTTCACGTGAAAGACAATAGATTTCATTCCACACTTCCCTAACAACCCGAGTCGCTGAAGCTCAACACAAAAATTATTTTTGGCTCAGCCTGTTGATAGGGAAGTGTGGAATGTTTTGACGTCATATGTCTGGGAAGTGAATCATCACAAGAAACCGATGGTTAAGATAGCTTTTCCACATCGCTCAATGGAACCCAAGAATTAAATTTGTCAGGGTAACTTTTCCATTTTACAAGCGCGAGTTTTCGCTTATTATCGCGGCGAATAACTTTTTCAATTCGAAACACATCTTGCGTTGTCTTTTGAAGTTCCGCTTCGTAAAATGATCCGGTGATTGATTCTCCCAACAGATCGACTAATTTATACGTTACAGGGTTTGTGTTCTTTATTTCGTCAATCACAAATATCTCTTCCGACCAATTCGGGGTAAAACCTTTGTCAAATATCTTTCGTTTAAACTTTGAAATTCTCACCCTGTCGCCAACCCTGAATTTTGCCGGGTTGTGTTTAGCATAAATTAAATCTCCGTATAAATTAGCGAAAACCTTTTTCTCATTTTCCTGCTTGCTCGCCTCTGCGGGAGTCATTCGAATGCTCGAATGAAAACGATGATTATATTCATCCAGTAATTTGCCAAGTTTGTCCCAGTATATTGTATTGTTGTTCGCGCTAAACATTTTAAAGAGTTTTTCCTTGAAAGACCTGTTCCAGCGCTCAACAACAGACGATTTCTCTTCATTTTCCGTTGTATACAATTTTACCCCATTCTTATCAAGCAGATTTTTCATTGTTGCGTTGAAAAATTCAGACCCTTTGTCACTCCAAAGCATTTTCGGTTTTCGCTTCGTTTTAAATATATCTCGGAAAGCATCAGCCACTGTTTGACCTCGCTTGTCTTTCAGGGGGCGAATCCAACCGAATTTTGAGAAAACATCGATCACCATCAGGAGATATCTGATCCCTTTATTCCATTTTGAAAATTTCCCCATCTCGACCAGATCAGCTGCCCAAATGTTGTCAACGCCATATGAAATGACTTTTCGTTTTGGGAAGTGCCGCCGGATTGGCTGGTGGAGTTCATTTGCCAGATTTTGAGTCCAGCCTTCACTCAAAATCTTTTCCCGTTTTTTGGGGCGCCGAGCCCAAGCTTCTGTTTTGTGTTAATAATGAATCTTGCCGCTTGGCCCCATTTTGGCATGTCGCCATAGGGGATCTTGTCAAGTGCCGCAACCATTTGCTTGTCACAAGCTCCTTTGTTTGTCTTGCCTGTCTTCACTCTGTCATAACAAATGTCGTGATAAGCCGAAATTTCATCTACTTTGTTATATGGCAGATCATTCCATTTCAGGACTTCACCCGTTTCAGGATCGTATTCCAGTTGCCTTTCTAATGGATTGTAAGGGCCCATATACCTATATTTACCTGGAGTGAATCCGCCTTTTGGCCGCGGTAATTTCCCGATAAGTGCATGCGCGTCGAACCCAGCGCCATCGAGATCTTTTCTGTCTGTTTTATATTTTTTGTTTGGCCTTATTTGCGTTGATAGTTGATCTAATGCTTGACTGCCGACATTTTGTATCATTGGAGTTAGTTTTTCTAATCCATAATTCAAGATATTTTTCTGAGCGTTTTTATTTCTTAGCAACTCACTGGCACCATAGCGACCCATTTCAACTGTCTTTTTCCCGAGCCAGGGAAGAGCATGCGCGACGCCAGTCAGCGCAAGTTCACCAAAGCCCCCACCTTGTGAGGGCAGATTCAGTTTCCCGAATTCGCTCCGCGGCTAGCTCCGCTCGCTTTCACAAATCTTGTTTTCTTTATTCCGCATGAAGCGCAATGACAAAACCACATTTTCCTCCCATTTTTTGCAGTCATGTATCCAGACGGCTCCACGCATCCCGTCCTGCGTTTCTCCTTCACGCAATATGATTCCATTTTCAATCGAAATATTCTTTTATGAATTTCTCATTCTTTCTTGGATCACTCAATGAAAAAACCTTCAACGTGTCATAGAAGGATTTTCGTCGAATCTCATTCAAGAAATATAAGCAATAATATCCACATCGGACAGATTCCAAAGCTTGAATTGGATGGCCATAGTTGTAAATTATTTCTTTCCCAATTTTGGCTGCATATTTTACCAATTCAATTGGAGGTGATATTGAGAATGAATCAAAGTAATAGACAATATGGTTCTTGATGAATGTGGCAACCCAGTGCGTTCCGTTCCCAATAGAATCATCTAGATTAATTATGCAGGAACCAGTTTTATGTAAATGATCTTTTGAATCTCTTGAAAAGATTCCTTTGAAATTGGGAATTTTAAGAAACCTCACCCACTCAAGAATATCAAAGTTTGAAATCGGAATATCTTTCCAAGCTGGCCTCAAAGGATGGCCCCTACTAGCGGTATGTTTTGAAAGGGACTGTTTGGCCCCAGCAGAAGCCCCGATCCAGATTTTTTTTTTCGCCCACGACCTTCCCATGTTCCAAAAAATGGTGGTGGCATATAAGGATACAGTCCCGGTTTTGGACTTACCATCAATCCTTTGCCTTTGCCTTTGCCTTTTCTGGGTACTTGAAGCCCCGATCCGAATAATTTCGAAGCAAGCTCAATAGCCATTGGGATTCCTATAGCGGCAAGTGTTCCCAATAACCCACCTTGAATCTGTCTCTGCGTTGGTTTCAACGTAATTCCACTTCCGCTTTGAATTCCTTTTCCCACCAAGTTTCTCTGGCCTTTTGTCAAGAGGTCTCCAAGGGAAGCGAGTTTTGATAAGAATACTGCGGGAACTTCAATACCTTTCTCAATCAACTTCATAATGAAGGACAACGGATCTCCTGGCACTCCTTCTCCTTTCAGTCGAGGTCGCTGCGCTCCTTTCCCGAATATTTTATCAATCCCCAAGCTCCCCAAGGCACTCAACGCTCCAGTCGCAAGATGCGGGGCAACTTTTGAAACCCCTTTTGTTGCAAATGGAAGCAGCTTCGATCCCAGGGAAATCAACGAAGTCCAAAGACTCCCACCCACAACTTTTCTGATTTGTGTTTTAGAGATTGACAATTCAACTCCCCGCCCCAAACTGATGGCTTTTTGAACTTTGCTTATTTGAGTCTTTGTCAGCAACAGTTCATCTGGCCCTTTCAATTCATTTCGCGAAAGTCTCAATGTTATGGAAGAGTTATTTTTCACAGCTCTTGCCAGTTTTGTTTTTTGCCCATCTGATAATTTCACACCATATGGAATATACGACGTCATTTCAATATTTTGAATATCGAAATAAGTTTTCAGGCCTTGACCAGAAGTTTGTTTGATGCTGTATACAACTCAATTTCTTTTTCATGCAACACCAAGGCGTTCAATGTGTACTGTGTTGGGTTGGCGCCACTCAATTCGTATCGGAAAGTCAGAGACACAACCCCATCTTTCACATCATCTTCTTGGTTTCGGAGATCGAAGTAAAGCATGCCGAAGAGGTTTTTGAAATTTGCTCGGGTAATCAATGGTCCGCTTAAAACGTCATTATAAGCGGAATTGAATGACATCAAAGCTCGATAAAGCCTAGTTTCCTCATCCGTTGTCATTTCCAATTGAGGGTAATAAATTGAGTTGTTCAACTCCAGTTGGGCTCGACTGAAGTGCCGGTTGTTTGCTCCAATGCCGAATGTCGTGAATTTGAAGATATCATGTGTCTGGCTATTGTAAGATGCTGTTGGAACAACCCAAATCAACACATGTCGCGGCCTTCGAAGCCCCGTGGAAATGCGGAAGTAGCTATTCACAGCTGCTGTTTGTGTTATTTCATGGTGTTCTTTCAAATATGTCCACTTTTTCGGTTTCAGATAATCTTCAAGATATTGTTTCAAGCCTTTTCCGTTGAAAATGATTTTGGGGCACCACAATCTGAGTTTAGTGAGAATTACTTTGGAATCTGGAGCAGCTCCTTTTCTGAAAATCAAGTTGTTGTCGTTTTCAAGTTCCAACACGAGTGTTGTCTTTATATTTGGGTGAAGGTTATTTTTGAAAGCAGCGAAATAACTGTATAAATTCAGGGGAATTGATATTTTGTTGATATTTGCCGCATCAGTCAGGATCTTTCGTCTGGCAAAACCCTCATTATAAAGTGCTTCTGCTGGCCGTGCTTCTGTTGTTCCCGTTGATGTATCGGGATAGAAGAACTGATCTTGCCCAACCGAATCGGCATAGGTTTTCGTGTATTTCAAGAGCGTTAATGCATTTGCCGATTCATTTGCTCTTGTGTTGTTATAAATTGATTGCCCGTTACATTGAACTTCGATTTTTTTGATGAATGTCAAACCATTAGTTGTCGTGCAATCTTGGTTACCATTATTTGGCCCCGCGGTTATTCCAGTTGCACTGTCAGCCGTTGTAACAAGCTTAAAGTCAACCTCCAGATATGCATTGTACCAATCAATTGGGTTTGCTTCTGAGGAATTATCCACGTTGAAGCGATAATTAGTTTTTTCCTGCCTGTTGTCATTTGCAATGTTGTCATTGAGTGGTGTTGCTAGATCATAATATGTATATTCGTATCTTTTTACGAATTCCGGGTTTCTAAAATTCACTGCCATTTTATTAGATAGTTTTTTTCTTTTCAGAGGAGGTCATTATAAACATCTTTCACATATTGCCATTTGTCAGTGTCTTCTTGTAAGCGGACTTTCTTCAGTATTTCCCCAATTTCTTTTCCTTTTGTTTCCGGGGCCGCTGGCACTGAGGCTCCCTCCGGTCGCTTCGCTTCGCTCAGTTTCTTTGTTGTGAATTTATCATAAATTTTTTCACCAATAACTTGGCCAGTTTTTTCTCCAACTTTCTCTGCTCCTTTTTCAACTAATTTTTCTGCTGCCTTTGAAGCTAATTTTGAAGCTGTTTTTCCTGTTAATTTAGCTGCGAGTTTCGAGAAAACGTCAGAAAAACCACCTCCATATCTTATTTCACCTGTATCAGGATCTCTTTCTCTTCTTTCATCCATTTTTAATTACCACAGTCAAAGAAATATCAATATCATTCAAATCAACTTCTCGGTCTTCATCATCAGTAATGTAGAAGGTGACCTCGGAAATATGCGGGGAGTTTATTTTATTCCACAAGTAATTTATTGGTTGAATTTCGAATGGCAATGATCTGGTTTTAGTGTTGGTTGAGAACGTGTAAAGCGCATTTGACCTTTTCCCGGAGACAATTGAATCGCTCAAAAGACTGCATCTGAGATAGAGATTGTCAACACTGTTTGATATATTTGGAAAATTCGTTCCGTAGCCACTAGCTGTCAGTTTAGCCGCATCAAATCCCACCAAGATGTGAAAGTTTCCACTGTTTGCAAAATCAATTTGAAAGTTCTCTTGAAGTTGAATGAAAACTTTGAAAGTGGTCAAATCAAACAACACATTGATTCCATAACTATCACCTGCTTTCCCAATGCTTTTGTGAATGAATTCGTTAATATCCTCATAGTCATAAATTCCCGCAGGAAAGGTGATTGTTTCCCATGTCTTGCCCTTGTCTTTTGAAATCACCAACTTGTTGTTGTGGTATTTAGGCCTGATATTATGCCAGCTTGCCGTCATGGAAAGATGATCCAAAGCCAGCCAGTGCGGTTTATTATCTTCCAGCTGCAACTCTGGAGAAAACCTCGTTGTGAAATTCCCTGGTTTATTTTGTGGGTTTTGTTTTCTTGCATCAATTGATTTAAAGACAAGTACTCGATTTACATCCATTATTTTAAATACTTCTGATAAAGTTTTTCATGCATTGTTCTATCGATTGCTCCAATTCTCAAGAGTTCATCATTTATTTGGGACAGATCATTCCTCAAGACATGCGAATTGTTGCCAGCAGCCATTGAGCCAATCAAAATTTTCATCCGATCTGCCAGCTCTTCTGGCTTTTGATAGAAGACAACGCTGGATCCCACCATCCTTGATTTACCTGAGGATTTGTGAGGTGGCATATTTGACAGTGTGTTCAAATCGTTGAAAATCCTCACGGCATTCAACGAATATTTTCTTTTGGGATTGAATCTTTTTGTTAGCAGGTCGATGAGTGATTTGTCTGCATCAGCCTGATAGATCAATTTGCCGCCTCGGAAGGCATTCAGTTTCATTTCATTGAAAAGTTTGGGGACATCAACGAGGAGCCCACCATAGTGGTCTTTTTGAATCTTGAAGGCATTTCTGCGAGGTTGTTTGTACCTCCTGAGTCCCGTTCCTTTTTGTGGTGTTACCATTACTTCTTTTTTCCCTTTGAGTATAGCATCAAGTTTCTGTTTATATTTATCGAAACTGGCGACTTCAGCTTTTAATGTCTCCAATCTATCCGTTTCTTGGGCATTTAAACCTTTTTTGGTTTCTTTCTTTTTCAACGTATATATTTTGTTAGTCAACTTGTTTTTTCTAATCTCATTATAAACTTCTTTAGCCTTTTCAACCTGGTCACTTGGTAACCATAAAAGGGAGTCTAACTTCGTTAACTTATATTGTCGATAGATATCTTTATCGCCCTCCGAAATATCTTTATAGACATCCACGCGTAATGGTGATTTTTCTGGCAAGGCTGCTGCCCCTTCAGCACCTTCAAGCGGTAATTCTCTATTCAGCGTGACGATGTCTTGGATGCCTTCAGTCAAAGCAAGTTGATTTTGCCTGAGTTGCTCAATCACCGCGTCTTGCTTTGCATCTGTCTTCTTTTGTTGCTCAAGCAAGGGTTCTCTGAGGGTTTTGAAATAATCACTCATTACCACATCTCTTCCCTGTTCTCGATCTTTCACGTCATTCTTCACCTCTGTGACTGCTTTCGCAATCTGATAGCCCTGCTGTTCACGTTCGGCAAACTTCTTTATTCTTTCAAGATCCATTTTAAAGTGACAAAACAACATTTATCTCCAAAGATAAATGTTATCTCAACACTTAAAATGAAGATTCCAAATTATGATCGAAACGCGAGCGGAGCGAAGCCAGACCGAAAATATTGTGATTTCCTTGATGAAGATTTCCGAATGCTCATTGCAGGTCAAACCCGTTGCGGAAAAACAAACACTTTGATGCACATGTTGCGAAAACCTCTCGTCTTCTATGATAAAATTTATTTCTACTCTCCCAATCAACATCAAGACAAAATCGTTGATCTACAAAAGTTGATGGAAGGTGTCAGCCAAAAAGTCGGTTACCCAGTTCTCGAAATTCTGGGGCCAGATGACATCATGAATACCTCAGATTATCCAAGCAACAATCGGAAAGTCGTCGTGTTTGATGACCTCATGAACTCATCCGATCGAATTCAAAAACAAATCTCCAATCATTGGACAGATGGAAGGCATCACGGAATCAGTCCAATTTATCTTTCCCAGTCCTATTATGATGTTCCACAAAAGATTCGTTTGAATTGTTCACACATGCTGCTTTATCCACCAGCAACAAAAACTCACCTCGATCTCATTGCAAAGGAGAATTTGATTGACCCCCATCTTTTCAACAAACTTGGGCCCTTCGAATTCCTTTTCCTTGACAAAGAAAAGAAAAGTGTTGCCAAAAACTTTGATGAAACCTTTTAAAATGGGCATATTCAACAATGTAGGACGATACACCGGTGTTGACATGAGGGAATACATGAAAAATTTCAACAAACAAGTTCAACAAGGTGGTTTGAAATTAGACACCAACAATAATTATGATATCCAACAAAAACGACTGGCTAATGTTGCCGAAGGAGTTGACAATGATGACGCAATCACAAAGCACCAAGTTGACACGCTTGCAACGCAATTGCGGGCAGATTCTCTCCAGGTGGATGGTTCCTCGCACATGACTGGGGATCTTGATCTCAGGGGACAAAAACTCATCAACCCCGGCGGAATTGAAATGAATCGCAAATTGATCGTCAATCTGGACACTGATGAAGACAACGATTTGTCAGCGGTGAATATGATCACATTGAAAAAATTCCACCCTGATGCTCCTGAACCAACGCATGAAGTCACGAAGGACCTGGATTTGAAAGGGCTTTTCAATGTGGAAAACTCAAAACAACAAACATGGCATGATTTGGGAGCGCATTATAACAATCTGGTTTCTTATAATGACGTCAAAAATATCTTTCTCAGCCGCAAAGAGGCGTTTCCAATGGAGACGGCTTTGGATATGGGAAATCACACCATTTTCAATGTGAAAGATCCCGAAGTCGCCGACCAAGGCGCAAATATGCGATATGTGGATTCTCAAGCATTTGATGGGGACATGAAAAACAGGAAGATCGTGAATTTGTCAGAACCAACTTTGGCAAGTGATGCAGCGACAAAGAAATTCGTGTTAGCGTCAGCCTCTTCACAACTTTCCCTGACTGGCGGGACAATGACTGGGGATATTGATATGGATGGGCTGAAAATCAAAAATCTCGGAAAACCAACTGCAGACCACGATGCAGCGAGAAAGGTTGATCTGGATTCAGCGAAGGAAGAAATTCACCAAAGCCAGATCACCACTCCCTCCATGCGCAACGTTTTCCATTATTTGATGGACGATGTGGATCAATCAAGTTCGGAGTCAAATGTTGAAGTGGATGGCATTTTGGATTTCTCCGGATCTCCTCACAACTTCAACAAGAAAGCTTACACAATGAAAATCACCAAAACTGGGGGGAACAAGTTCGTGGGCAGACTCGGATTCAACTTTTATCGAATGCCGGAGGGAGAATATACGATGTGTTTTGAGTTTTTTCCAGGCAGCATGTCAGGGGCAAATGTCACTTTCGCTTCCTCATCTTTGAATGTGACTCGTCAATCTTCAAAAACTTTTTTGGAAGATTCAATGATTCGATCAATCGTTCACGTTCACAAATATCAGATTTCTCCTCCAGAATATTTGATGGTTGACATGCATTGGACAGGAACTTCATCCGATCCAGTGAAAAAGGCAGCGCATTTGATTGTGTATGGTGTTGCTGGAAATGTTTCTGATGTGCAAGCATCCGTTTTCGATTCTCCTTTCTCGTTTGAGCAGCACAAAATGGTCATGCAAGCTGATTTGGATTTGAATGGGCATTCTCTGCTGGGAAAAACTCGAACAGCGATTCTCGGTCGATATGAACTGGGGAAAAGCAATTTCGTGTTTTTCCCTGGAGATGAAAGTGATTTTCAGCAAGTCTTTGGCATTCCCGTGAAAATCCTCAGCGTCAATCTTTTTGTTGATAAACGAATCGGGAGTGGTGGATTGGCTTTGCTGAAAAACTGGTTGACTCTCTATGTGAATGGGAAACAGAAAAGCAGAATTCAAGCCACTCAATCAGCGAATTTGCAATCACTGCAATTCACTGTCAATGAAACCATTCCCAGCAGTGCGGGATTCAGTTTTTCACTGCAGCAACCTGGATCGATTTCGAAGGCGAAAGCTGTGATTGTTGTGGAAATCTGATTTCTTCCTGAAAAATGAAACGAGCGATGAGTCAGCGAAAGAAAAGCATCTTTGCTTTCAACCATATCAATCCCTCAATTCGGGAAGAAGAACTGGAAGAGATAAAAAAACTCTTCCGATTTTATCACAAAAGATTCTGGTGCCTCAAACGAGCGCATGGTCGATTCAAGAAAATGAATCAGCTCATGAATTTGACCTCTTCCGGTTTGGTTGCAATCGGGACGATTGCTGGGGCAGCAACAATGAATCCCATCGTGTTGGGAGTGATTTCAGGATTGGGATTAGTTTTGAAAACCGCGAATGAAATGAAGAATCTGAAAAGTAAAATTGAGATGGCGAAATTCGCTTTCACCACCTATGAAAAAACATTGAGTGATTTGAGGTTTGCCTTGCGGGGAGGAAAATTCGACAGGGATGAATTTCTTCCGGCAATGGAAGCGATTGATGGGATTGTGATTGATTTGGGGTTGGATTTGGAAAAGTTTGAAAAGGAATGGGCAAGTCGATTTGAGTGAAGCGTTTTTCATTTCTGGGAAATGAAAATCTTTGCTCAGACACACTTCGATTTCTTCGTTGTCCCTACCTCTTATTCCAAAATCTGAAAGTTGCAATGTTTTCCTCGACTGAGTGGTCTCTTGGACTCCAGTTTTCTTGTTTCATCATGTGGATGTGCCATGGTCCATCAAACTCTTCCCCCATCTCCATCAAGATTTCATACGCATCCAGGGGATGAGCGCCAGCTTCAGTGAGCCAGGACCAGTCATCATTATCTAGTGAGGTGTCTTTTTCTTCCACATTTGCCAGTGAACTGAAGAACGGTTCATTGATCATTTCAACAAGTTCCCAAGGTGTGGTATCTTGCCCTTTCAACCCCCAACGTTTTAAACTCAAACAAAAGTCCCAGATCGCTTCCTCATCCCAGTTAAGTGCCACCAAAAGTTCTCTCGAAAAATCAGAATCGAAACCGCACTTTTGCAGATTTTCCAAGGAGTCATGAAACTCAAGCATTGAGTCAATCCAAACTTCTTCGTTTCTCTCAGCTTCCACTTCCATTTTTTAGATTTTCAAAAAAACTTTTTTTTCTCGCCACCACCAAAATGGATGTGGAAGTGAAAGAAATCAAAACTGAAGAACCGAAAATGAAAACTGGAAACCATCCCCCATTTGTGGAAATTCCCATCCGGTTCAAAGAAAGACCTATCACACTTGAACTGAAGAAATGTTGTTTCAAAATCTTCAAGAATGAAAACGGATTTTCCCTGGGAATCAATCTGGATGAATCTCCTCCACAAATCAAGGAAAAGTTTCAGGAGATTGAAGAGCAAATAAGAAAGTTGGCGATGGAAAACCAACCCGCAGTCAAAAAACTAAGCCGGCGATTTGGGAACTTCTCAGCCACTAATTTCAATCTCATCAAAACGGATCGAAGTGAGATGGAAAAAGTTTGGGGAAAGTTGTGGACTGACAGCAAAGGAAACATCAGCGTGCCATTCTCAAAATTTGGTGAAGGAGAAGTTGGAACAAGAAAATCCATTCGGTTTGATCCCCATGATCACATTGGGGAAAAACTGACAGGGTATGTGATCTTTCGAATTTCTCGCATCTTTTGCGGAAACTGTCAATCCATTTCATGTTCAATCAATTCAGTTTTTGTAGCAAAATTCCATGGAAACGCTTCAGCGTTTGACAACTTTGAAGATACTGAGGAAGATTGGTGAGTGTTTTCATTTCAAGGAAATGAAAATTCAAAGATTTACAACAAACCTTCTATTCCCTTTCTTGAGTTTATGGCACATTTGGATTCTCCGCATTTTGTCAATGAAGATTTGAAAATCTTCTCTCATCCATGTGACTGTGTGTGAAATTTCTTGCGCGTCAAGGAAATGCTTTTCCTTCTTGAAGAGTTGATTGAAGAAAACCGTTTGGGAGATTCCGAATTCCGCACACAGATCCTCCACATTGAAATACGCCACATCATCGATTTTGGTCAATGGTTCGGTATCAAACTCTTCCTGAATGAAGAAAACTTTTTTGTCGGCTCTTCTTGTGAATTTTGGATTTTTCCTCTTGAGAACATTCAAGATGGTTGGAGATGAAATTCCAGTTGCCTCCGATGCTTCTTTAAATGTGAAGAAAATCTGCTTTTCTTTTCCTTCTTCCTGAATCGAAAACTTCATTTTATATAGAAATTTTTTTTATATATAAAAAATGAATCGCGTGACATTGAGAAGAATGCAAGGTTTTGCCCGAAAGATGGGAATGGAGGGATGGGAGGGAATTCGTGACAAACAAGAAATGTGGGATTTTCTAGATTCAGAAATCAGACGAGAAATTCAACCTCCACCACCTGTGGAAATGGCAATCCATCCCCTGACGAAACGTTGGCGGGAAAGAAATTTGGAGAAGTTGATTGCAAACACCAAAAGTGAAGACAAAAAACGAAAATTCCGGCAAGAATTGGCGAATTTGAGAGGATTGGAATTGACTCCGATGTTTGAGAGGAAAGCCAGTGCATTGAAAGAATTCGCAACTGATTAGACGATTTCTGCGGAATTTGAAGGAACCCCTCAAGATTTCTTCCAGATTGTGGAGCCAGATGTGTTGCGAGTTTTCCGGGAAAATCCAAGAAACAAAGTGAAGATGATTTTGAAATGTTTGATGGTGAAAGAGAATATGACAACTGGTGAAACAGAATTTGCTTCTCCATCTTTTCACTCCGAAGTTGCAACACTTCTGGAAGGAAGCAATCTGAAAGAATTGTTTGATGCTATGTCAGGGAAAGTTCTGGAAAATTTCGCAAACTTCCTGCGAACAGGAAGCAACTGGCAGTTTCTGAATGTGGAAGAATTTGTGATTTCCATGACGCGTTTTCGCCCGTTGAGAGGATCCAGTTTCATTCCAACACCCCCAGCTTTGAGAAGAATTGGAGCAGTTGTGAATTTGAAGAATTCTGATGAAATGTGTTTCAAATATGCTGTGACTCGTGCAAGAAATCCAGTTGAAAAGAATGCAGAAAGAATCACAGAAATTTTGCAAAAGCAAACTGAGAAATTTGATTGGGAAGGAATTTCATTCCCAACTGCGGTGTCTGACATTGACAAGTTTGAAAGAAGAAATGGATTTGGTGTCAATGTGTTTTGCTGGGAACACAACACAACTTCTCCGTTGCGAATTTCCAAGTTGCCTGGGATTGATTTGATGTTGTTGAGGAAGATTGTTGATGGCCAGGTGAAATCCCACTTTTGCTGGATCAGAAATCTGAATCGTTTGCTGCGTGCACAAGTTTCCAAACACAAAGGGGAAATGCATTTCTGCCGAAGATGCCTCAATCATTTCGGAAGTTTGGAGAAATTGAAAAATCATCTGACAAGTTGTTCCCAGTTTGAAACTGTCAGGATTGACATGCCAAAGGAAGGAGAAGTTGTGAAATTCAGAAATTTTCAGAGAAAGCAAAAACTGCCTGTGGTGTTGGTGGGAGATTTTGAATCTCGGTTGGTGCCGATTGACTCAGTTCGTCCATCTGGTGAAAAAAGTTTCTCGGAGAAATTCCAGAAACATGAAGCAGTTTCATTTGCGTTTCATTGCAAATCAGAGGTTGTTCAGAGAGATCCATGTCTTTTCCGCGCTGACTCAGATGAAGTGGATGTGGGAAAGAAGTTTGTGGAAGAATTGGTGAGTTGTGTGAAAGACATTCAGAAAGAAATTGAAAAGCCAAAGAAGATGAAATTTGACAAAGAAGATCGGGAAAAGTTTGAATCCGCAGAAGTGTGTCGGTTTTGTGAAAAGAAATTTGGTGAAAAGGAGCGGAAAGTTAGAGATCATTGCCATTTCACAGGAAAATTCAGAGGTGCAGCGCATGACAACTGTAATTTGATGTCTCGAAAACCCACATTCACCCCAGTGTTTTTTCACAACTTGAAGGGATATGATGCGCATTTGATTGTGAAAGCTTTGGGAGACATTCCCGGGGATTTGAAATGTTTGCCAAACAATGAAGAGAAATTCATATCTTTCTCAAAGATGATAGAAATTGGCAGATGGAGAGATGAAAAGGGAAAACTCCACCGAAAATGGCATGAAATCCGATTTGTCGATTCGATGGCATTCATGAATTCTTCCCTGGGAAATCTGGTGAAAAATTTGACAGATGATGACCTGATTGAAACAAAATCCGTTTTCGAAGGTGATTGGGAATTGGCAAGGCAAAAAGGAATCTTCCCCTATGAATGGTTGACAAGTGTAGAAAAATTCAAAGATCCATTGCCTGAGAAAGATGCCTTCTTTTCCCAACTGACTGGAGAAGGTGTGAGTGATGAAGATTTGCAACATGCAAGGGAAGTTTGGGAAAAGAGAAAGATGCAAAATATGGGTGATTTTCACGATTTCTATTTGATGTCTGATGTGACTTTGCTGGCTGATGTGATTGAAGAATTCAGGAAAGTTTGTTTGAAACACTATGACATTGACCCTGCCTGGTATTTCACAACACCCGGACTTGCTTTGGATGCTGCCTTGAAAACCAGCGGAGTTGAATTGGAATTGTTGACTGACCCAGAAATGCTGTTGATGTTTGAAAAAGCAATTCGTGGTGGAGTTTCTGTGATTTCCCACAGGAGAGCAAGAGGAAACAATCAATATATGAAAGATTTTGATTGTCAAAAACCCACAAAATTCGTGCCTTATTGGGATGCAAATGGTCTTTATGCATGGGCCATGTCGCATCCTTTGCCAGTTGGTGGATTTGAATGGATGAGTGAGGAAGAATTGGGAAAGTGGGGGGAATTTCCCTGCTTGCTGGAAGTGGATGTGGACATTCCTGAAGAACTGCATGACAAATTCAATGATTTTCCACCTTTGCCAGAGAGAGTGGAAGTTGGAGGTGTTGTGAAACTGATTCCGAATTTGTGGGACAAAAAGAAGATCTCTGTGCATTGGAAAGCTTTGAAACAAGCCTTGGATTTGGGATGTATGTTGAAGAAAGTCTGGAGGGGTGTGAAATTTAATGAGAAACCCTGGCTGAAGACATTCATCGACAAAAATGTGAAACTTCGCCAAGAATCACGAAATGCCTTCGAGAAAGACTTTTTCAAGCTGATGAACAATGCTGTGTTTGGGAAGACAATGGAAAATATCAGAAAACGTGTGGACATTCAGCTGGTGAATTCTGAAGCAAAACTTGTGAAATTGTCTGCCAAACCCAACTTTTCCCACCGGACTATTCTGGGAGAAAATTTGGTGGCAGTTCACATGAAACGGACAAAGATGAAGTTTGACAAACCAATTTTCGTGGGTCAAGCGATTCTGGATATTTCAAAGACTTGCATGTTTGAGTTTCACTATGAGTTCGTGAAGAAAAAATGGCCAAAAGCGTAACTTTGCTTCACTGACACAGATTCCCTCCTGTATGAGATTGAAACAGATGACTTGTTTGATGATATTGCTGGAGATGTGGAGAAAAGATTTGACACCAGTGAATTTGCAGCGGATCATCCCAGGGTGATGGATGGAACGATTGCGAGGATGAACAAGAAAGTGCTGGGATTGATGAAAGATGAAACATGCGGGAAACAAATAACGGAATTTGTCGGATTGAGATCAAAATGTTATTCCCTGAAAGTGGAAGGTGGAAAAGAAAGCAAGAAATGCAAAGGAGTGAAGAAAGGAGTTGTGAAGAAAAACATCAATCATGAGGATTATGTGAATGTGTTGGAAAGTGGGGAAAGTCAGATGCGCGAAATGTGTGTCATCAGGAGTGAAAAGCATGAAATGTCAACAGTGAGGATCAATAAGAAAGCTTTGAGTGCAGATGATGACAAACGAATTGTGTTGGAAGATGGGGTGAGCACTTTGGCGTGGGGGCATTGGAGGGCAGGTGGGAAACGGCCTGAGGTAGCTGAGCGAGCAAAGCGAGCGAAGATGCCTGAGAAGAAGAAGAAAGTGGTGGATGGGGTGAATGTGGTGGAAGTTGAGGATGTGATGTGTGAAAATGATGTGGGGAAAGAAAATATGAAATCAGTGGAAGATGTGAAAGCTGAGAAGTTTGAGAAGAAGAAAGCGCAGGTGGAGAGATATATGAAGAAGATGCAGAAAGCAGGGGAGAATGTGTTGTTGCCAACTTTAGCATATAAGTTTCATGTGAAAGAAGAAGTTTTATTTGAGCAGATGAATTGCAAACCACTGCCTGGGGGATATGTGGGTTTGAAAGATTGATTTCCTGTGGAAATGAACTTTGAAGATTTTGAACTCATTTGAACTTATTTGACAGCTGAGGTGGAGGAGGTTTGTGCTAGATAGCAGAAGTTGTGCTTTGCCAGCAGTTTTTTTGGGAAAAAGTTTGTGCTGAAAATTGAAAATACGCTAAGCGATTGAGATTTGTAGCATATTTGTGCTGTGGGAAAAAGTGAGGGTGAGCTGGAATCCCCAAATATTAACTACTACTGTCCATATAAAGCTACATGCCGAAAATCAGAACTTTTTATTGAATCAAAAGCGAGTAATCGGGGATCAAAAATTAGGCTCAAATCTGTTTCCTCCCTTGTCTCTCTTATTGCTGCGTAACGTTTTGTGGCGCCCACAGTCATCAGTCTGCGGTTACCCAACGGAAAGCTCAGATTACGCTTGGGGTCCCGCTGGGGCGAAAAACAGACTCGTAAACAACAGATCGAAGATCGAACCAACCTCGTTCCCAGGGTCTCTCATCTTCCCGCCCCCTGGAGCGAGAGAAGGTTGAGATCGAAGGTTAACACTCGTTAACATCTCTCAAACGGACCTTTCCTTTTCACCTTAAGTTACATGAGGTAAAACCTATTTCACACTTAGAGTAAAATTAGAAAAAAAGATCAGTAAAGTGTATGCCTCGAACCCGAGTCGTTTGCTTCATAACTAATATCCTTATCCACTATACCAACGTGGATTAGCTGCCGGGAGATGTAATTTTTAACATATTTATAGAGTTACCCATAACAATAAATAAAAGCTAACCGTTTTCAAATCAGTGCTTAACCCTAAACACTGTAAATCAATGCTAAACCCCAAAATGCTACTCTTTGCTTAGCCGGATCTCTGTTCTCTCAGTTCTCTGCCCAATAAAATGGGATTCTGTTCTCGTGTACGTCAGTACTACGGTATAACGATAAAAAATACTACGTTGTGTAAAACCTCATAAGGTGTCCAAGGTCCGTTTGAGAGATGTTAACGAGTATTAACCGAGATCGAACGCGTAAAGGTCAAATTTGGCTCCTCTGCTCCCTGTGATCCTAGCTCCACTGAGACACACTACTCAACTACAGAACTTACTAAGGAGCTAAAAATTATTGAAATAATTCATGAGTTCATTGCAGTGGAATTATAGACTAGACTAGATAGGGTTTTTGAGACTCGGATCTACTGTAAGATGCCTATTACCGTGTGGCCGGAAACACTATAATCCGCCGAGATCAGAAGGTCAATATCATCGAACTGAACAAATTCATAACTGTGATCTAAGGGCGCAATTCTCTGTGAAGTCTTACTGGGAAAGCTTTATACTTTAGGCTTTTTAAATACTTTTTTTGCGAAGAGTGGGAGTCGTGTTTAGCCTGTCTATTTTTATACTACTACCGATGCATTCAACCGAATAAAAACATGACGGCAATACTGCATTATATTGACGGCTAGTTGGGAGAAAATATATTCTGTATTGGGCGGAGTCGCGAAGCGACGGAGCCCAATACGGAGAATATATTTTCTTCCAACGCCGTCAATATAATGCAGTATTGCCGTCTCAAAATCGAAATTAGTTTTGTATCGCGATTCAACTGTTTTTCGGGCAAAAAGAAAGCAAAGCTGAAGATAACTTGTACTGATCAAAACTGAAATTCTTACTTGTCACGCGCTGACGTACACGACGTTTTGTACGCGTTATCATATTTTTGTTTAGCAAAAAAGTTTCAAAAACACGGACTTTTCACGCTGTAAATTGCTCATTGGAATCGAACAAATTTGATAGAACATCTTTCGAAGTTTTTCAAAGTAACAAACGTCGAAAAAATGAGTAAATAACGCAAACTTGCCGAGGTTTTAGCCCAAAACGTTTTCAAATTATGATGGCATGATAGCGCGCGCACAGCATAGCTCAATGTAAACAAACCGTTCAAACAAACAAAAGCAGCTTTTAAACTCATCTTATCGTTAACTTTCGATAGAAAGAGTCGTTGCACTGAATACAGCGTTGTTTATCTGCCAAACTTGACAAAGTAATCAACATTTTTGCCCCTCCTTTGAAGATAATTTTAAATTTTGGTTTTCTACGCAAGGAACCCAATAAATTGCCGCGGGAAATTTTCAACCAATCACAGGCTGGTTTTTGAGACGACAATACGACTTTATATTGACGTCTCAAAAGCAGACAAAAGTATCTGAGAATCGTGATACAATAACAGGTTAATTACTAGGGGGCGGAACGATGGCATCAAAGGCGAGTCCACAGGCTAAAAAGTTCGTGATTGTAAATCAAAAACGTTCGTGATTGTAAATCTGATACAATCTCCCCACAATGAGAAGCGTAACTTCCCACCCCATAACGAGTAGCATAACTTCCCACCCCGCCACGAGGAGCGTAACTTCCACCCTGACACGGGGAGCGTAACTTCTCACTCCACCACGGGGAGCGTAACATCTCACCCCGAAACGCGCACTTGCACCTGATGTCTGCACTCGTCCTAAAATCAACTAAATTGCGACTGCCGTGCGAGTTTGGATTAAGCATACCTTTGTTGATATAATATACTTGACATCTCCCTGAGATGGTTCAATATTAATTGATTCCAGGAGATTCTAAAATGAAAAATGTTTTTTTGTGAGTGAAAAGGTTGACATATCCGCCCAGTCTGGCAAATCTTTGAAGGGAGAACATTTGACGCACGTGCTAAAAAAGGCAATGAATGCAGCCGGTGATTACGCTACGTATTTTCAAATGAACCTTGTCGTGGATTCATCATGTTGAAACAATGCTTAAATTATCCAAAGTTCGCCGTTATGAATCAGTCTTTGCTGGTGCACTAGCTATTGGCATGAATTGTTTTTTGTTTCATGTTTTGTTAGGAAACCAATGCAGTAGTTTGGCTTGGTTAACCAACTTCTTCAAACTTTAACCATCAGTTCATGTCATGGGTTTCTTTTTGGACCTTCTATTGACTATAACAACATTTGTTTTGTATTGGCTGTTTCACCCGATTCCATCAAACCCGATCGGGGTTTTTAACAACGATTACTCTTGGAAATGACCCTGGTCTTCCTAAGTATTTATATAACCATCTCTGTTTTTGGTAATTGAATCGGTCAAACCCAAAAGCTAATGGACAGATAAAGCACCAATTCGTAAAGTGAAGCTATGTAAAAACACTGCACAGAGAGCAATAGAGCGATATTCAAACCTTTGGTAAACTTGCTGGAAGATTGATTTTAATCCCTTGAATGAATCTGTTAAAAGAACACATTACCATTATACGAAAATAAAGAACTAAATTCTGGAAAGTGAACATTACGTTCTTAAACAACCTTAAGCAATAATATTTCCATCTCGAGCGTAATGGATTTTCAAGATCCAGAAACAAATGGAAGCACCAACAACTGTTTCTTTTTCTTTTTCAAGGTGACTGGTCCTGGAATTACGTCGAACTGACCATTAGTGACAGACGAGCAACGTAAACTCTCCCAGTCGTGAACCAACGCAATCTCTGACAAAAAAGATCAAGTCTTAATGAGCCAAGTGGCCTACAACTACCAGAGCTTTTTAAGTCAATTTCTGTACCATGAACCAACCGAGAGCATTTCTACTTCCCCCTGGATGCGATGCTAGTCTATGATAGGGTAACCTGGTTTATATACTAATATATATAGATAGGCTTAGCTTAACAGCGGAGCTCTTTGAACAGAAACGATAAGCTTAACTTAGGTGAAAGGTCGGAAACACAAGAAAAATTAGAATTAAGATTGACGACCGGGCTATTTATCAATTTTGGTAATTCTCAAAAACTGTATTACGCGACCGTCAGTACAGTACATTTAGACTGCACAAAAGCTCACAAAAGCTCAAAAACAACTTTTTCTCGCTCTAGAAACTGGTGCAACTAATTTCTTGAATAAAATACACCTGTTGTATATCGAAAGTTGCCCGAGAAACTAAATTGGAAATCAAAATTGCAAAAAGGACACAGACATCTTTGCGCATGGCGACGCTAAGTGAAGTTAAAACTATAAAATCCAAGTCTTGCTTTGTTTTCATAAATCGCTTTTCAACCTATGTAATGAATGAACAAACACATAAAAATGGACAACAAAATCTTCTTTTGAAACATTTTATTCAAATATCCGTTAGTTTAAAGCAAAAAGGGTACCATAAGCGTATCGAGAAGCTGTCTGGCTGAGCTCATGGCGAAATTCAAGATGTCAATCCGACTGAATTTGAGCACATTTTATAAACATTTCTCCAAAACTAACGATAACACAAAGAAAAAGTCAATCACAAATTAATATCGACATAAATTCCCATAGAGACATGTAAATATTTTGAACCGTTAAATCCCTCGGCTGCTTGAAAATTCTTTAAAACTCCGCTTCTTCGACGCTGGTATAAAGTTTCTCAAAGCAAGATTTCATCGCTTTAATAAAGATCTTCTTTTTTTGAGTATTTTTTAAAGCTTTCTCTTTCTATTTGATTATTTTAAAACGTGTGTTATTCCAAAATCACGGCCGGTTTTGGCCGGCACGGCCGTCAATGGGTTAAAGAAGTTTAGCTCTAAACAAATGCTTCGACGATCTACCACATGTAGCTTAAACTGTCCTAAGACGAAATCAGGTTTTAAAATAAGCACTTAAGCTCTAATAAGCTCTATATTCCTCCAAAAACGCTTGACTTGCAGAGTTATGCAGCCTCAAATGCGGTCTTGACCGCTGTTTGAAAAATGTGAAACCTGTCTTGAGTAACAAACCGCGAAAAAAATGCAGGGAAAACAATTTTTAAACCGTTTTCTCCGCTAAACACAACAGTGTTTGCTGCAGCTGACGTGACATCGGCCGTGTAGCCGCGCGAAAAACAAAGCCTCGCTTTGGTTTCAAAATTGCTAGGATCCGGGATGTTGCGTGACGTCATACGCGCATGTTTTGCGACGTCATACGCGCCCACGAGCTAGCCCTGCGCAACGGACGGACGGACGCGAAACATTTCGCTAGCCATGACCATGAATAATGACGGGCATAGGTTCTATGAGTATGGAACTCCGCTATGAAGTGACTAGAAGCATTACAGTTCTCCCTGGATGGGGCATGCTAGTCCATCACAGAGTGACCTGGTTGATATACTATGAAGCCACTCCCCTCTCTCTCCCCACTCCCACCCTCGTCGGCCGATTTTTTGCTCTCGCCCCAATTTTCGCGCAGCCTGGAACGCTTGCTACGCAGGCTATGGATGACATACTAGTCCATCACAGGGTGACCTGGTTGATATACTATGAAGAGACTAAGAGTATTACTACACCTCCTTGGATGGGATGCTAGTCCATCAGAGGGTTAGCACCAGCATCAGGTCGCCGATACCCATTGTATACACCCGGTTAGAGAGGGAGAACGTGGATTTAGTTACGTTTTGCGACAGCGGGGGAAAAGGGAAAAGTTAGGGTTAAGCCTTACACGAGTCACAGGTGACCCACTCGGCCGGAGCTTAACCCGGTTTTTTTCAACTAGGAGGATTGATACTACCTCCTGGATGGGATGCTAGCTCATCGCAGGGTGAACAGGTTGATATACTATGAAGCGACCTAGAGTGTTACTACTTCTCCCTGGATGGGATGCTAGTCCATCACAGGGTTATCCCTAGCATTTTGTAGCTTGTTCTTATTTATACACCTGGGTGAAGAGAGATAACTTGGAATAAAATTTATTCTCTAAGGAAATAACACAACACAAAGGTTATAAAATAAGGTTATAATAAGTTATGTACGTTATAAAAGGTTGATATGGGTTTATATAGGTTTATGTAGTCCTATACTTACCCACTATCAGTATCCGGAGGAAAGAAATGCTTTACCATAGCCAGGACTTCTGCGATTTCACTTTCCATTAGAAACAGACACGCATTGGGTCCCGCATCAAACGTATAAGCCACCTAAAACATCACAATGATCACCAAATTAATCAGTTGCACCCGTTATACGGACACCCACCTAATATAGACACCTTGTTATAACGGACGGTTTCTCCTGTTCCGACGAAATCTTACGGCGTTTTCTAGTAATTTCCAGTACCTATACTTTGAAAATTTAAGGTGGCTCTGCACCCCTTCCCAAGATGTTTTTTAAACTTTGCAAAAAGTTGTATCTTAACATACTAATTACAATTCGATGTTAAAAATGGGGGTCACCGAGTCGGTTTTTTTAGTTATAAGCACTTTTAAGAAGCTAAAATTAACGGTGTCTTTAACAGGTTATACTGTTATTATGATAACCTGTTGCGTCATAAAAGAGACCATAACTTGTTCACCAATGACTGGCCATTTGTTTGATACCATTATCGTAACATCAATTGATAACAAAATGTAGTACTGATCTATCAAAGTATAACTTGTTCACCGATGACTGGCCATTTGTTTGATACCATTATCGTAACATAAACTGATAACAATTGATCCCTGAGTATAAGTTGAGTATTGAGTATAAGTAATGGAAAATGCTGGGAATTATTGCGAATTACCTTTTATTATATACACACTGAGATATATGCACTGAAAAGCCAGGTCGTAAATTTTCGTACGGAAATAACTTCTGGCTAATCAGAGGAGCGAACGACGTTTTTCACGGGTGAGAAACATCGTTCGTCCAATCAGAGGCCACGAACTATGTTTCTTCACTGCAGCGGATTTCCCGCCACCTGTGTCGTTTCTCAGCGGCCGCTGGCTTCATCCATTCATAGCACATTTACATGGTCTAGTGGACGAATTAGCAACGCTTAAGCTGTTTTGATTGTTTTGCAAACCACCAATGCCAAACACACAGATCATAATTTATCTATTGCTACATTTTCGAGTTCTCGATCTGTTCTTAAGAGCTAAAGACAACTGAGACAACATGAAAATTATATGTGCAGGGTTGGCAAAAACTGGAACTACATCCATGGCGAGGGCTTTACGGATGCTTGGCTTTAAAGTATTCGACTTTAAAGAGCACGCTGCGTTCCACGACGAGGAATGGCTTGATATTTACTTAAAAGGTAAAACGCCTGACTTCGCTTCCATGTACGAAGGTGTTGATGCAGTAACCGACTTGCCACCAGCGAGTTGGTTCCAAGAAATCTCAGAAGCTTTCCCGGACGCAAAGATCATTCTAACCATTCGAGACAGCGAGGACGCATGGCTGAAGAGCTATGTTAAACAAAGCGAAGTGGATATGAAGTTAAACGGTAGCGGAATTTTTACTACAGTGCTGATGAGGAGGTGGTCTCACCGCAAATATTACGCACTGAACGATGCCATGAACACTGCAGCGTACGGCAGCTTACAAACAGAATCTACCGTTCTATTCAAGAAAAAATATCGCGAGCACAATGAACGAGTGCAGGCCGTCATCCCAAAGGAGAAGCTGTTGGTTTTCAACGTGAAACAAGGCTGGAAACCGCTGTGTGAGTTTCTTGGATGTGAAATTCCAGAGGAAGACTTTCCTTGGCTGAATGCAGGAATGAGCGATGTCTTGGAAAGACTGGCAAAACGCCGGCAAGAATTTGCATTTAGAGTTATTCGCATTCTTGTCAGCTTATTTGTTATTTTTTGCTCAATTTTCTTTTTGCGTTTTTTTATGTAGCCACCACTTAAAGGATTTAAATTATACTTCCTTCCTCTGAAAAATAAATAGTATTTGAATACTGTCTTGTATCATGAATTTGAAAGCGATTAGCTGAATGAAATAGGACGTGTATTTAGTGTAAGTACTGATGCATGCAAATGAGGGAACCGCCCACGAAAGATTATTTAATGTTCTTGTAGATTAACCACTGATTTTGAAGCCTGACGGAGGGAGATTCATTTTAAAACTGCTGACAGGCCTATAACATGATGTGTAATTTCGCTTTCGTGCTGTTGGGTGTAATTCTTGTTTGCTTAGTTGCTGAAAAGGGGTGTTGAGGATAAAAGGCGGAATGCCATCATTCATAACTGATGCGCAAAGCTTTTGGAGCGACTGAAATTAACAATGGTTTATTGTTCTTCTTTCAGCTGATATAATCACGCGAGGGTAAATATGCCACCAAACATTATAAGCGAAGTGAAATGTTGCACAGTTTGTGACCCCAGCGTCCATGAACCGTTCATTCTCTGCGCTGTAATCCTCGAATTTTGCCATTCGGTAATCGAACCAAATCGAATAGTAACATATTCTCACTACCTAATAATAATAATAATAATAATAATAATAATAATAATAATAATATACTTTATTAACAAATTTCTTAAAAATCGATTAAGCCTTAACATCAATTTTATGTACACTTGCAGGAAAAAGCTATAAAAGTTCATTTATATAATAATATAATAATATATAATAATTATTAATCTACTAAAATGCTAAAAATATTCATAATTACAATCCATAAAATATCGTAAAAGTGTTACTAAAAAAAATTTCAATAAAAATAAAATTTATATAAGGCGTTTGTATTCACAAAGTGACGGCAATAAAGAATTCTTAACATTACATTATGGCTCCTTCTTGGGTTTCAATGTCAATATCTCAATGTCAATAATAATAATAATTATAATAATAATAATAATAATAATAATAATAATAATTGAAATTTATATTGCGCTTTTTAACATAAAATGATCAAAAACGCATTACACTTTAGAAAACAAAAATAAATAAATAAATAAATAAAAAATAAAAATAAAAATAAAACTTATTGTTATTATATAGAATTAATTAAAAATAAAATGAACCAATGATGTTCTATGTAACCAATAAAAAGCTAATTTAAAAACAGAATCATGATAATGTTATAACCACTTATTGCTAAAGGCTAATTTAAAAAAGTAAGTTTTTATAGTACGTTTAAAAAAACTAACAGATTTAATATTACGAATGTCTTCAGGCAATGCATTCCACAGTGTCGGAGCCGCCACACTAAAAGCTCTATCCCCATACGATCGCAACATTCTACCGCATGGAAAATTTTAAATGATACCATTCGTAGATCTAAGAGAATAACGTGATTGTTCTCTAATACTAATTAAGTCACACAAATATTTAGGCGATAATCCTTGTAGTGATTTAAAAGTAAGTGATAAAATTTTAAAATAGATACGGTATCTAATTGGTAGCCAGTGAAGCTCACGCAGTACACGTGTTATGTGCTCATATTTTGCCGAGGATGTCACAAGCCTTGCTGCAGCATTATGGACTCTCTGTAGCTTAGCAATTTCGTTGTTCGGGAGACCATAAAGTAGACTATTGCAATAGTCCAAACGGCTTATAATGAAAGCGTGGACTAACATAGTGAGGTTATCACGAGATAAAAACTTAGTAATACGTCTTATATTATGTAGAAAGAAAAATGCAGCACTACAGGACTTAGTTATTTGGATAGACATGGAAAGGTTCGAATCAAACCAAGCACCAATGTGTATTGTGTACCTACAATACACATGAATATAAGCATATTCCTGAGCTGCACTTGTAAAGACAAGAGCGCTCACTTCTGCATGTATAAAACTATTGTCTTTAGGTTTGACGTCACTTCTGCATGCATAAAACTATTGTCTGTAGGTATGACGAAACAGAAACATCAAGCAATAATTAGCTGCGTGCTTATAGCCAATCAAAATCGAGCTAGTGACACCAATGTATAATAAAATGAGATATGGAAGGGTGAAAATGGTCTCCAGATCCACCAGCTTGACCGCTTATCAGGCTTGTCCCTGAAAAGGTAAAGAAGAGAAAAAGAAAAACCACGGATACTTTGCCACCAGAAAAGGAGGAATGACAACTTGACCCAGATAAACCGGGAGGAGAGTCTTACCCCTGTTTCAAGCCACATTCAATCCAAACTGGTACCAAGAGGGAAACAACGAACAAGAGAGAGAGAGAGAGAGAAAAAAACAAAACAAAACAAAAGACCCCCGGTCATTGATAAACAACACTCGGTTGTTGGCACACAGAAATATTCCAATCAAAATCCCAAGCGGCTACAGTGCACGAAAAACACTACTAATCCGAGGTGCTATGAAAATCAAAATTGAGAAAACACAACCGGGACCTTAAACACAAAGAAAACGCATGTTCGTCAATTTAAAAGTCAAAGCTCGTTTATAAACTAGAAAGTTCAAACTGTCCCTGTCTGGCTAAAATGAGCACTTCGTAACTCTGAAATCTTGAAACGGGTGGCATGAGAATAAAACGTGTTAAAGGGACTGTGTCACGGCAGTTCCTAATTAATCGCCATGAAAACTTGACGTTAGCTTGGAAATTATCATTTGAATAACAAATGAAGAATGATCCTCGCAGTTGTGGACGCAATTTAAGCAATTGCGAAAAGAAGCCTGAAAAAAAAAAATCAGGACTTCAACGGGGTTCGAACCCGTGACCTCGCGATACCGGTGCGATGCTCTACCAACTGAGCTATGAAGCCACTGACGTTGGGAGCAGGTCAATTGTAGGTTCATATGTTCCCGTGAAAGGAGTGAATGTGAAATGATATATATGAAATAAATCATATATGAACTGCGGAAATGAAATCAAATGAAGAATGATCCTCGCAGTTGTGGACGCAATTTAAGCAATTGCGAAAAGAAGCCTGAAAAAAAAATTCAGGACTTCAACGGGGTTCGAACCCGTGACCTCGCGATACCGGTGCGATGCTCAACCAACTGAGCTATGAAGCCACTGACGTTGGGAACAGAACAAAGAAACATGTTTCCCGAACGTTACCATTAAAATTTTACACACAACAGAGATAAACTTTGAAAAACTGTTAGGCAGATCAGTTTAAAAAAAAATCTCAATGCCATCCGTTGTAATCTTCAATTCCGTCCATCCGCGCCTTCCTTCGTATTTTGCCATGCTGGCTAAGTGTTCCTTCACTGTTGTGAGCGGTTATTCAATATTTAACTAAGTTCGGGGGCTAGTTGTCAATGGCTGAATTGAGCTAAATTTGTGACGCGGCTCCTTAATATACCCGCACGTGAAATTTAATCACATTAGAGCTGCCCTGCAGCGGCCCTTTAAACGCGTACTCCTACCTAAATTGGGTAATAGGTCCATGATAACCGTCACGAATATAGCGCCTCCTGCACACTATCATGACCATATAGTATAGACACAGTAAACCTGACACAGCGATCGTGCAAAAACACATTTTGGCGAGCTGCTGCTGCTGACGCACGCTTATACCCGTCAAATTCAGCGGTGGCAAAACCGTCCGGGCAAATTTTCTTCGATTTACAAAGCTTTCGTACGGTGGCCGTACCGCTAACGCACATATTCGCCGAGTTACAAAACTCTTGTGCGGTGGCCGTACCACTCTCGCATATATAGTCTGAGTTACAATAACTTTCGTGCGGTGGCCGTACCACTCGCGCACATTCTCTTAACAACAACAAAATAAGTGCGGTGGCCGTACCACTCGCGCACATTCTCTTAACAACAAAATAAGTGCGGTGGCCGTACCACTCTCGCACATATTCCGTCAGTTACAAAACTCTTATGCGGTGGCCGTACCACTCACGCATATATAGTCTGAGTTACAAAACTTTCGTGCGGTGGCCGTACCATTCGCGCACATTCTCTTAACAACAAAGTAAGTGCGGTGGCCGTACCACTCTCGCACATATTCCTCCAGTTACAAAACTCTTATGCGGTGGCCGTACTACTCACGCATATATAGTCTGACTTACAACACTTTTGTGCGGTGGCCTTACCACTCGCGCACATGTTTTATAAGCATAAAAGCCTATCTCGGCGCGCATGAAAACCACGGAAACACAAAACCAGAGCAAATGAATAAACAACAAAAATCACGAAAACAGGATAAATTACCACAAGCGATGGAGCAACATGTACAGCGTCAGGATTCCCACGAGAGGAGCATTATTCGCGGCTGGGTCTTAAGCGGCCGCGGGATGAGCATTTTAAATTCAGTGGAACTGCGACCAGGGCGTTTTGCACAGGCACATCTCTTCTAGTTCGTTTACGTCTTGGGCACGTACATAAATCTGGTGTTGGACAGGCGGCGGTTGTTCAGCCATGACGCGTGCACAGCGTAGAGGAGAAAAATCGCTGGCCACACTATGAGATGTTGTTCGACAAATGCACACAATACAAAGAATGGTGGTAATATATACAACGGGATATCTATTGTTATGGAAATATTCTTGGTTTATTTTTGGCACTGAGAGGAGTTGTGGTAATAATTAACATAAAGTCGTCAACCTCACTCCCAAATTCTCTCTTTCCGCCCCCAGGGCACAGGAAGAAGAGAGATCCTAGGGATGAGGTTGCATTAATGAGTTGAAAAAGAAATCATAGGTACCGAAGAATTCTACAGAGTTAAGCAAATCTCAGCGAGTACACATTGTCCACTGTTCATGCCCTGAATTCGAATTTATTTGAAGCTGAATTCTGAATAATTTAAGACTGTTCGTGTTGTGTTGTCTTCAGACCTGTCGCGTAATACCGTCGCCATTAAATCCCGAAAAAGCGCGTTATTAATAATTGGATTTGGTGGACCGGATTGTAACTTGTAACTTTATTACTTCCATCACTTGTTTACAATAATGTGTAATATTAAACAAATTAAACACAAGAAGTGATGAGGAGTCTAAAGAAAAGCAAAAATGCTAGAAGTAATAGACCCCTTCTTATATAGTTCGGGTTTTGGATCTTAACCCTTGGACCTGTTGTTCTTTTTTGTTTTCGTCAGAGCCGAGATCCCGTGCGGTCAACCTGTGTTTAAATATTCCGTCAACGTTCACTCGGCAATGTGTGAGAAGAATTGAAGGGCTGGGGCATAACCAGCCTATGTTGCTTTTTGGGTCATTTTTTTATTTTGCTCAGATTTGCCTAATTTTTGGTATGTAATCTTCGATTTAATCAAAAAAACATTGCCCTGTATTTTGACTATTTCTTTTCCGCTGGTTTGCCTTCGTTTTCGAGAAATAACGTATGCAAAAAAACTCAGTTTTTCCTGGCGGCGTCTTTTCGAGATCTTTTGTTAAACAAAAAACAAAGAAAGCTTTTGTTTTTCTCGACAATGGAATCAACCAAGCGGCGCAAGCTGCTGGTTCCGATAGAGTGATTTGCTAATTAGATCACGGCTTTCTGCGTTCAAGTTACAAAATATTTACGCTGAAATTTAGTTCTTCGAGCTAATAGTGATCTGCAACGCTTTTTGGCAACGAAGTCAACGAAATCGACCTATGATGCCTGCACGCGGTTCGCGGTCACCGATTAAAACAATCGGATAATCGGGCCTCAACTATTTATTTATTTTTTTTTTATTTATTTAAACTTTATTCAAACACGGTATATTCATCAGGCATAACAATATGTATGTGATTTATACAATATGTATTGTGATTTATACAATATGTATAACAATATGCATGTGGTTTCAACACATACACCCTTTTTCAGCCAGCTTTCGCTTTTTTAGGTCCCAGTTTGATTTTGTTTTTAAAAGACGACAATACCTGACTACAGAGCTATAGTAAATCTTCGATGTATTCGTGTTTTTTACTGCTATTTTACCTCACTCAAGTAACAGAGTTTGCCTAGCACAGTCGGTTGAGTGTTCGCCTGCCGTGCAGGAGGTCCAGGGTTCAAAGTTTCGAGAATACTATGTTTTTTCCTTTTTTTTTTTTAATATCTTCTTTTTTTACCCGTAATACGCGCAAGCGTAATGAATGGGTTATCGGTAACGATGGCGAATTCACTCACTCACTCACTCACTCACTCACTCACTCGCTCGCTCGCTCGCTCGCTCGCTCGCTCCAGCTGTAAACTTAGTGACGTAATGCTTTGTTACGAATACGTTTCGTAACAAGAACAACATGATGTACAATCGAAATAAACGAGTGACTTTCCTTACCGTGTTTTCTAAAGAAAACATATTCTCTCCTTGTTTCTGTCGTATTATAGAAACACACGTGAAAGCTTGGGAGAAATCGAAAAAGCTGTGAAAACACTCGCCTTCGGCTTGTGTTCCCATAGCAATCCACTCTTGTTTGGAATTTGGTAGGGTTGTTAGCAAAGTTAGTATATCTAGTGCCGTTTATTTATTTATTTTTTGTAGCTGAACGCTAAAAACCGCGAAATAGTTATTGTTTTCTAAAAGAATATTCCCATACACGACATTTGCAAGTATTCAAGTCAGCGCATTTTGATTACATCTACAAATTTCACAAATAATTTGAGGACTTCGATTTGAACATGAATGTCTGCGGATCTGCGGATCGGCGAATTCGGCTTCCAAAATGCAAGGGATCACGGGCGGATTTCCATACCCTTTTTAACCCCCCTCCCCCTCCCCCCTCCCCCCTCCCCCTCCCCCCCTCCCCCCTCCCCCCTCCCGCAGCAAAACAAATTTATCAGAGCAAACCTAGTCGCCTGTAAATTGTCATTTTTCTTTTTAAATAACATAAAGAGGTACACAAGACTGCGTAGTTCTAAAAGCAAAAACAATATGAACCAAAATGCTGAAAAAATCCTTAGTTTAACCATTCTACGCTTTGCCGCCGTTTTCAAAATAACAACGTCGATCCTAAATTTAGTTCTCGCCAGGGCTGGCTCGCCTCATGTAATACCGGGCTGAAAGTCATCTCGGCAAACCGGGCCAGCTCAGCTAACCGGGCGAGTCCGGCTGATATAATCAGGCCCTTACTTTCCTATGCAGCGGATATTTGTGTCGTATAACGGCTGCGTAGCAGGCTATCGTACCTTTGGCTCTCTGTAGAAGTTGTTGTACTCTGTCACCAGTTGGATAACTCTGTGTGAGGTGGGGTTCAAATATGGCGGTGTTATGGGTGGATATGTATCATGACACACAGCATGAAGCTGGTTACTTTCCTACAAAAGAAGAGAAACGCAAGAACGCATGTCATTACACTGGTATACAGTTTTAGCGTTAGGCTTTGGGAAATATAGTTCTGGGACACCCTGCTTCAAGATTCTGCTCGCGTCAAATTAACATCGCCCTGCAGGAGATCGGACACCTTATTGAGAATTATATAACGTTAAGTCGACACTAATTATTTTTCTTATGATTTAAAAATGTACGAGTGAAATTTGTAATCTTCGCAGTGCGCTATCAACTTAAGCGGTTGAAAAAGCAACCTGACAAAAAACATTCAGGCTTAAACGGGATAACGATAACGAGTTCAGTCAGAGCTATTTGCAGAGAGTAATAATTGAAGTCTGAGGAAACTATCTGTGGTAATGTAATGATAATGGCCGTTTTTATGCTAGAGACGTTAAATTCGTCTAGACGCAATTAATGTCTCAGACGTTAAATGCGTCAGGTATAAAAACGGGACGCATTAAAGTAGATGGCCACAGAGAAAAA
Organism: Cladopsammia gracilis; assembly: GCA_022457155.1. Classification (NCBI taxonomy): domain Eukaryota; kingdom Metazoa; phylum Cnidaria; class Anthozoa; order Scleractinia; family Dendrophylliidae; genus Cladopsammia; species Cladopsammia gracilis. Next base: position 687,150 of record JAJGOT010000317.1, read on the forward strand.
CACGAGGTTTTCTAGCAAAAACGATTCTCTGAAGTAACTAGACACGACTGAAGTCGTCCCCAAATAAATTTTAAGAGCACGAATATATAAATATGGCTAAATTCGTCCTTGTTAAGGCCGTCCCGTTTTTATACTAGACGTATTTAACGTCTGAGACGTTAAAGTCGTCAGACGTTAAATTCGTCTGGCTTATTTTCCGTTTTTACGCTAGACGTTAAAGTCGTCTCGAGACAACTTTAACGTCTCAGACGATATTAACATCTGTAGCATAATATATATAGATAGCCCAAGCCTAACAGCGTCACACTTTGAACAAGCTTAACTAAGGTGAAACTTAACTAAGGTGAAACTTAACTAAGGTGAAAGGTTGGAAGCACAAGAATTAAGATTGTTCAATTTTAACAATTCTCAAAAACAGTATTACGCGACCGTCTACACAGTACATTTTTATAGACCGTACAAAAGTTCACAAAAACAACTTTTCTCTGTCTAGAATAACTAGTACCACTAGCTTCCGAATAAAATACAGTTTTTGTTTGTCAAAAATTGCCCGAGAAACTGATTTGAAAATCAAAAATTGCAAAAATACACAAACATATTTGCATAAGGCGATGCGAGTGAAGATAGAACTGTACTATAAAATCAAAGTCTTGTTTTGTTTACATAAAATCGCTTTTCAAACTATCTAATGAATGAACAAACACATAAAAATGGACAACACAATCTTCTTTCGAAAAAAATTATTCAAATCTCCATAAGTTTACGTTTAAAAGCAAAACGCGTACCATTTAATTATAGCTAGCTCATCGAGTTCAAGCTTTCTTCGATGAATTTCAAGAGATCGATCACCTGGATCGATACAACTGAATTTAAGCACGTTTTAAAATCAATTCTCCAAAACTAACAATAACACCAATAAAAAGTCACTCACAGATTGATATCAACATAAATTCTCATCGGAAACTGTAATCTGTTTTACCTTTAAGTCCCTCGCTTGCTTGGAAATTCAAATCTCCGCTTCTGGTTCTGAAATCCGTAGAATACAAACATCTCCCGCATTTGATAAAAACGTAATACATGAAGTTCCTCGAAGCAAGATTTTGTCCCTGAAAGATTGTCTTTTTCCACTAAAGCGGCTTCTGAGTATCCCTTAATTAGTATCCTTGTCTTGAGTAGCAAACCGCGAAATATTCAGGAAAATAACGCCTTTAATTTAAACGGTTTTCTCCGCTTAGTAAATTCACAGCAAAACATCAAAGTGTTTTTCTAGCTGACGTGACATTCGGCCGTGTAACCGCGCGAAAAACAAAGCCTCGCTTTGGTTTCAACATGACGTCGTACGCGCATGTTTTGCGACGTCATACGCGCCCGCGAGCTAGTCCTGCGCGACGGCGGAGCTACAGTAGTACAGTAGTCCGGTCCTGTGCGACGGCGGAGGGCACACGCGGACGGAGGGTACACGCGCGCCCGCGAAACATTCCGCTAGCCATGACCATGAAAAAAGACGGCACAGGTTCTGGTTCTATGAGTATGGGGCTGCGCAGCCAGGCCTTCGGCCTGGCAAGTGCTCCGCTAAAAACGGCCAATTTGAGAGACCTATGGATTGTTTTGACCCTTTATAATGCAAACATGAAAAAAGACATGTTAGAAACGTTTCAGTGATTTTTTCAAACTACAACAGTTTAATTTGTTTGAAATTTCCCCATTTTAATTTAGTGTGCGACAATGTGTAGATTATAGCGCATTAATTTTATTCGCTTGTCGCGGGTGGCCCCAAAATTGAAAGATATTTGGGAAAAACTGTTTCTCGCCATGTTTGTTTACCGTTGCTATGGAAACGCTGATTAGCCTAACATCTGTTCAAAAACTCATCAATAATTCATGAGCATATCAGCCAATCACACGACGCAAATCGATCACGTGTATGAGCCTTTATACCTGGTAATCTACGGTCATTATGAAAAGCCTGGTGGCGGCTTTGATTTCAGTCACAGGGGAGTTCGGGGCTGAATGGGCAAACAATGCAATTATCGCTGAATTTTTAATGAGAATGATTTTAAAATGACTGTGATATTTATATTAAGATCACACGTAATATTTATATAAAGATTACTGATATGGGTAGTAATTGTTCAGGATTCTTAGTGCAACAAATGGTGGCTTTAATATTTTGTGCAGTACTGTTTTACGAAATCTGGTCTTTCGCCATTCTATTTGGAATCTTCTCAACAAAATAAACAACCAACAGTTTAACAAGTGAGCCGTTATTTGAATGACACCAGCGCCCTCGTGTAAATTGCCAGGTAAGCGACTGGTTCGCAGATGCAAGCTGCTTGTTTCTACTCGTTCTCTACCTCTGAAAAAAAAAAAATTGTCGGCCGTTTTATCTACCGTACCTGACAACTTTAGTATAGCATTTTTCAGTAGATGTTTTCCCTCAGAACTAAAAAATCCCAAAACTTTCGAGAGGAGCCGGGAAGCAATGGTCACTTCGTCGAAGACGCGGCACATGTGTTGTATGCTAATCAGTCTAGTCTACTTGTTTTTCTCGTATGCTAATTTCCTCTTTGCACAAAAGCGCAATTGTTTTAATTCCGAAGGGACACGCTTTTGAAAGAATGTTTTTGAAGCCGTTCAAAAAACTCGCAGCACGTGTATTATCAGGTGTAAAAACTCTCGGCTTCGCCTCGAGTTTTTAAACCTGATAATACACTACTGCTCGCTTTTAAACTATACGTATCAAATTCAGATTCTTTGAGCTGAAGTAAGATTATGCATAGGCGCATTCAAAATGGGAAGTGTCACCCAAAAAAACTACTTGGAGCCATCTTAAAAACTCTAATAATTTTACAAAGAATGCAGGCTCGTTAGTGCTTTTGCCACTTAACAATTCTGCACCTTTTTTGATAAATACATTACACGAAAAGAGCCAAAAATTGCATAGATTTCTAAGTTTAACACGCTCTATCAACTTTTGAAGTCAATTCGTATTTAGCACCGTATCTTCTCCACGTAAATTCGTATGCTAATGATGCAAAATCAAAGAATGGCCACGACAAAGATGGCATCATCATTGTATTTTTAAAAAAGCAAATGTGAAGAAACACTTTGGAATCATCAAAACTTTACGTACTTTACAAAATTGGGCCAAAAACTTAAACAATAAAAGCAGGAGTTACCTTCATTGTAGTTTCTGCAAATGTCTTGAAATCTCTTTCTAATATTGCCTTTTCCATGACTTTCATTCTCTGGGGGACGCATAATTCAGCCCTCAACTGGAAATAAAGAGTTCAAAACAGCACTTTAGGCATGTGAGCAAAGTTAAACTATCTTCCTGATTTAAGGCATGTTTTCGTTATTGTTCTCAACTTATTAAAAATTCGTCAAATTAGCGTATATTTTGGCGATTATATTCCTTCGTTTTCCCTGCATTCAATGCTCAGTTTGATAAGCTATATTCGAAAGAGTGTTTCATCAGGTATCCAAACAACTCGAAGTCTGTTAAAAAAAACACTCTGCTGCGCCTGTTTTTTTCAACCCACTTCTCGGTGTTTGGAAATCCTGACGAAACACACTCCTCCTAGTGTTTGATGTAGTACTAAAAAGCTGATTTTGTATGCGTCAGTCTTCTTATCAGGTCACAAGCGGTCTTCTTCATGTTTAGATTGTTCTCTTCTTCATTCTGCGCTTGTTTCAGCAAGTAGCTTATGTTCGCTCTTGACCAGACCAGGTCGTCCCGCATGGAGTAGCCTTGCAGTGGAAAACACTTGGAAAACGGAGGCGACTGCCTTTTTAAATGAAGAGGGCTCTTGTGAGCCGAAATATATATTTTTTATCTCGTAGAAAAACGAAAAGGACACAAGAGCGAACACAAGCCACTTGCAGAAACAAGTGCGGAAAGAAGAGAACAATCTAAACATGATTTTGTATGGTTCAGATTTTACTCATTCTATAGTGCTAGATTGGAAGCGCATTGAGTTTAATGATTTGAAAGTTTCAATCCAGATCAAAGCACCTTCAATATTTCCACCTCACGATGTTGGCATGGTGATAAGGTGATGGAAAGACATTCCATAAAGTCTACTGTATTCAAACATGAGTATCTCTATATTCCTGGCCAGCCTGGAGAGATGTTGGAGAAGATTAACCTGCAATCGGGTTCTATTTTCGGGAAATGTGAAAAAAGTGACCACATAAGAGGACCTAAGAGTGCTGCAGGTTAGAGAAGATTGCAGTTGAATAGAAATTGGAATTATAGAGGTACATGTATTGTGCAGTTATGTCCAGGATTGCAGATAATTAGATGCATGGCAAATTTAATAAGCGTCACAAAGTGTTCTCTTCCTCTCCCCTCTCCAAACCAAGAGCTTGCTCGCAGGCTAGGTGTGGATATTTTTATGTAACTTTGGTTGAGGTGAAATCCTGGATTTGTATTACTCAGTTTTGTACAACCTTCAAACAGATAGTCTAATACTACTACAATCTTTATTTCATCACGGTGTCACATTCACTATAAGTGGTCTTCCAGTGAGTCGTAAAAAAATAAAAACACTTTTACAAAAATTACATAAATATTTAAAACTATAATAATTGGTGATCCTAAAATACAGCAATGGAAGCAGTGCAACGAACTTAATTAACAACATTACTTAATATTATATTACACGAGCCCCTAAAATTTACATAGTAAAAAGGTGTATAATTTAACTACAAGTTATATAAGTTAGTCTGTTATCCTTTAAGTTTCAGATGGTCCTGATAAAGCTTTAATTTAGTTTAGTTTATTTCCTCACAGTGCGGAAAACTATGCGACTCATACAAACTACCACTTGACGTGTCATACAGGGCGGGGGTCACTTGTTACCTTAAGTAGATCACTGGTTTTGACACTTCTTCTCATTCCTTCTGTACTACTTGTCCCTTTTTTATGTTCATTCACCTAAAAACAAATTATACTCTTAACAACAGTGGAACAACGCCAAATCATAGAATCAAGGAAGAGTGCTCATCAGAATATTTTCCTAACACTGAGAAGTGGGTTGAAATTTGTGAGTTTTCTTGAATTTTGATATTTGATACTCTTGGGAGTTTACGAGTTAAATAAATCAATAATGGCCAACTAGACAGGGTGGTAAACAATTGAGTTATTAACTCAGTTGGCACCGAATGTCCATGCAATAATGAACTGGACAGTGATTATAATAACGATGACACACATTTCAGTACTTATCGTACCACCAGTATCAGCACTCTCAATCCTGACCAATGTTCTTGTGTAGCAATCTGACAACAAAATACAACACAAATGTAGATTTTGAGAAAGGTGTAATGTTCACCATGTCATGAGGGTGAGATAACGAAAAAAATCTAAGTCCCCAACAGAAATCAAACCTATGACTTCCTAAACAGGTTGAATGCTCTCTAACCACTGAGCTATGAGAGACTTGTGGCAAACTAGGCCATATACTGGGTACACGCTTGTGACAGATAACATCTATGACTTCCAAAACAGGTTGAATGCTCTAACCACTGAGCTATAAGAGACTTGTGGCAAGCTAGGCCATATACTGGGTACACGCTTGTGACAGATGACATCTATGACTTCCTAAACAGGTTGAATTCTCTAACCACTGAGCTATGAGAGACTTGTGGCAAGCTAGGCCATATACTGGGTACATGCTTGTGACAGATGACATCTATGACTTCCTAAACATGTTGAATGCTCTAACCACTGAGCTATGAGAGACTTGTGGCAAGCTAGGCCATATACTGGGTACACACTTGTCACAGATGACATCTTTGACTTCCTAAACAGGTTGAATGCTCTAACCACTGAGCTATGAGAGACTTGTGGCAAGCAAGGCCATATACTGGGTACATGCTTGTGACAGATGACATCTTTCTCTTTTCATTACCATGCAAACTTACCATTAGTAGTTAAATTTAATACCATTTAGAGTGATTTTCTTTAAACCATGAAATAGTTACTAAACTAGTAAGCACTATTAATTCCACTGTTTTCTTTTGTTTTGGTTTTACTAATTTTGGCTAATGTTCATTAATTTCTGGATACTGTTTCATGGTCTAAGTAAAATCACTATATCAAAAGAGATTTTATTACTAAATATAACAGTATTTGTAAAATAATGCTGGTAGTTATGTTTTATCCCAACCTTAATCATCTGAGTATCATTAATTTTCTCTACATGAGCCTGTCAGCATTGTGTCCCTAGAAACAACCAATGGTGGATCAAGGGGAGGGTCCCAGGGGAATCAACCCCACTGCACCGCACCAGACCCCACCCCACTCCACATCACCCCACCCCACCCTGCCCTGCCCCACAATGCCCCACCCCACCCCACTCCCTTGTTTGCAAAGACAATAAGGCTAACAGGTCCAAATACAAGATGATCACCTGCTTAGCTATGCTGTCTGATCCATCATCCATTTCTCCTTTCTCCCATGCTACAAATCCTCCATACATGCTGCGGCAGGCACTTCCTGAACCCTGCCTATTGCAACACAACAGGGGTTATAAAATCCTGACCTTCTGAATATTATAGTGGCTATTTTCAAACATTTTTTTACTAACTTAAAAAAAAAATTGCAAGTCTACTGTAAAGTAATAGGTATAACTTATTAAATGCTATGACTAGCTGAAACATACAGCACCTGCTGAATGGCATGCCTGTTGTTATAACAAAATCATTAATTATTACATACATGTACATGTCTATGCAAAATTAGAAATACATGTATGTTACTGAATAAATATTGAAAATAATGAGCTAGGAAATAGTTAATAGGTAAAACTAATTAAATGTTATGATATAAGGTTTGGGGAGAAGGTCTGATATAAGTAATGCATTTCTTGGTATAATGTATACAACTAGTTCTATTAAACCACATAAATGTAACATAAGATTTCAATATTTTAATTGTCACCTTGCAATTCTTGACAGTTCACCATTGACTTGAAATAACCTTGAAAGAGCAAAAACTGCAAAGAAAAATATAAATGAAAGTCAACCTATTTAATGTCCTGAAGCTAACACAGGATACTGCAAATCATATTTAAGTGATGCCCTGGATTTATCAAAAGCTCAATTATTCTTTAGATAGATATATATTTGGTCACCTTGAACCTTTCATGACACTGAACAACACAACTGTTCCTGGTGTTGAACAATTGGGATGTTGGGGGGGGGGGGGGCGGATGGGAGTCACAGTAACAAAAAGCAATATGTAGCTGCTGGACGTTGGAGCAGAAGACCTCCCTTAATTAGTTACATGTACCCAATCTGACTTGTCAGACTCTCTCCTTTCTCCTGCTTGAAAATCTTTGTTTGTAATAATTATACAGTCGACCCCGTCTTTCATTACAGCCACCTAGTTAACCACTATACAATCAAAGCCACTGATGCCATGATGTGTCTCACTTTTCTGCTTTTAAAATGGTGGGCCCTGAACAAGGCTGCCAAAACACTAAAAATTAAATCCTGCTGTAGCTTTTTTTCATGTAAACACGATAAAATGTCTTTGTTTCCTTAAAGGACAAATTCAAATTGGCAACCCTTTCAATCGCTGAAAAGAACCTCCAAAAGCACCATTTCATTTGGTGTCATGTGACAAAAATACTCCATGATTCTTATTAAAGTATTTTGGCCGACTTGTCAGGGGGTTCTGTGCTCGCCCTGCCTTAATGCCCTTCAAGCAACTAAGTAACATGTACTAACAGTAAAGGTAAGGTAAAGTCCCACTCGGGCCACGATGGCCCACACGGCCGGAGCTTAACCCGGTTTCTGTAGCATGAAGCAACTAGGAATATTGCTACTCCCCCCTGGATGGGATGCTAGTCCATCGCAGGGTTACCCCCAGCATTTTGTCGCCGGTACCCATTTATACACCTGTGTGGAGAGAGACAGTGTGGAGTAAAGTTTCTTGTCTAAGGAAACAAAACGACGGCAGACACCAGGCTTCTAACACCGACCTTCAGGTTGAAAGTCCAACGCGCTAACCACTTACCACCGTGCCGCCCACGTACTAACAGTACCGGGCCGGGTGTTTATTTGAAGGAATATATGGGCCACTGTGTACCTAAGCAGGAATACCCTGCAGCTGAAGATGCCAGTCCTGCTGCTGTGGGAAAGTTATTCTCTGAACAGATGTGAACATGGCCGTCCCTGAGTTCTGACCATCTGCTGTTTGGATAATTACTCTGGCAAAGTTCCCTTACTGAAAATGAATAAAATATGGTTAATGCTTTCATTTCCTGACTCTGTTATAGTTCTAACTTTGGAGTCTGTGGATGAAATCCTGCAGTGTGACCATTCAAATGAAACCTCTTCAGCAGTACTTTTGCATGGTACATTGTACCATTTGTTTTAACTTTTGAGTCTGTTGATGAAATCCTATGAAATCCTATGGTGTGACCATTCAAATGAAACCTCTTCAGGAGTACTTTTGCATGGTACCATTTGTTCTAGCTTTGGAGTCTGTGGACAAAATCCTACAGTGTGATTATTGAAATGAAACCCCTTTGGTATTACTTGTGCATGGTACCACTTGTTTTTTTTAATTAATATTTTACAAAATAAAATTTGGAATTTTTCTTGAATTGTTATGTTTGGCACTCCTTGGAGTTGAAAAGGGTTAAATTAGCCAAGTTACCATAATTTACGATTATGATATATCCTCAAATAATATAGCACTTGAAAGGTTCTGGGCAAGAACATCCAAAGAGACCTTTTTGGGTCAATTATTGTATTTCTCAGAATCAGCTGAATTTTGTCAAACTTCAACCTTTGATTTAATAGCATTGCATGATATTTTGTTCACTGGTTTACACTTTGTTTTTGAGGGTAAAAGGAAAAAATAATATTTTTTTCATAATGAACTTCTTCCAAGTATAAGATTCATTAAAAAAAGGTAACCGTAAAGATGTAAATAAGCACCCAGAATGCTTAATTTGTATTTTATTTGGGAGCTCAAGGAGGGGTGCTTATTTCATTTTCAATATAACATAACATACAATGCACCTAACGACACGTGTAATGTGCCAAACACTGAATGCCGAACACTAAACGTTGTTCTCACCTCCAATGGTAAATAAAAGCTAACCAATTTGAATCAGTGCTTAACCCTATATACTGTAGCACTGATTTACAGTATTTAGGGTTAAGCACTGATTCAAATTGGTTAGCTTTTATTTACTGTTAAGGGTGAGAACAATGTTCAGTGTTTGGCATTCAGTGTTCGGCATTTGGTGTTTGTCGTTCGGCATTCAGCAAATTTAACCCCTGCCGTGCACCTAATAGCTTACACAGTACAATTAACAATAACATGCTGTGCATGAAACTGGTATCAACATCATTTGAATATAAGAATAACTATAAGAAAAAAAATAAGTGTCAGTAATTTATTATTTATTATAAAACTTACTTTTTGATAGACACTTTTGAATTCTGGGCATCTCAGCAATGTCATGCTTCCTAGATGTAGATGTTAACATGAGAGATAAAGAGAAGCTTTATTATTCATTGTGGGCTGTTATCATTTCATATCATTCAAAGGCTTCTGTGAGCCAATTGGCAAATACCAAATGCTTTATTAAGATGAAAGATTTTTCACCAAATTTGCGGAGTTATGAGTACGACCTGAGGGCAGTCTTTATTGTGAATAAAAAAAGGTTCTGTAAAGAAGTATTAAAGGATTTGCATTCCCCGATCATAAATGCAAGTTGAATATTTCATCAAGTCAAGACTCAGGTCTGCGATGGGAAAAGAATCCTATATACTTTGCTGGAGCCATAATCATTGCTAAAAATGAAACAATATCACAAATTAACTTTGTGAAAAACATTAAAGATTAAAAGCAAATTCCAAATTTACAGTGTAAATGCTGGAATCTGAAAGTGTATAGAATTTGCAAATAACATGATTTAAATGCCAGCATGTCATTTAAACCCTGTACTGCAAGCTAATGGTAATGCAATATTGTGGTAATTAATTAATGTTCTCATAAACACAGTTCAATATTTTTTGAAAAGTGAATGACTTCAAACACAAAGAAAAATTACAGTACATCACTTTCACAATGTCCAGTTCGGAAAAAAAGAAGGAAAGAAAGAAAAAAGAAAATTATAAAATAAATTGGACGCCCTGCCATCATTTAAACCTGGTTTCATTAGCACTTGAGCACAATACTTAAAATTATTATTCAACATACACGTTAAAAGAAAAGTTTACAACCGAGTGATGGAGTGAGTGAGTGAGTGAGTGAGTGAAAATTTGCATATTTGCCACCATCTGCGATAACCCATTAATTACACTTTGTGTATTCACGAGTTACAAATTAAATGACAACAACTTTTTCTTGAGTGTTGTTCACGTAGGAGTTGCTACATATACTTGTTACTTCTCTCACTCCAAGCAATAATAATCACTTACTTGTGACAGTAATGACATTTTGCATCTGTTGTGGTTTGAATATATATATATATATATATATATATATATATATATATATATATATATATATATTTCTTTTTTCTTTTCCTTTTTTTGGTAGTGGGGGGGGGGAAGGGTTGGGTGGGGGTTCAACATTTTCAAACCAGTTTGATTTTCATTTTCCTTTGTCTCAGATTTTGGTAATGAATCTGGAGCAAAGGAAAATAATTCAAAAACTGGTTTGAAAATTTTCAAACCAAACAATTATTAATTAAGAAGAGAGTTATTAAAAACATGATGCAAAAAGCAAAATAGCAACAGGAAACCCAGATGGTCAGAGCTAAACCAGTTTTAAACAACAAATTTTAAAAGGGCAATTGATTAAACAAATCTCACCTCCCATTAAGCCACAAACAGTCCTCTGAAAAATTATTGTTGGCTGCAACAGTTGTGATGGAGTGAAGCTAAAAGACAATCAAAACATGGATAATTACATGTAAGTACTTTGCAAAGAGTAACTTGCCTTACTATTAGGATTGTGGATTCTTAGCTGATTAATAATGGTGATAGGACTGAGTGGAATCCAATTCAGTTGGTAATCATACAAGTGATTAACAAAATCAAACGACCGCATAGCAGGAGTCTAATTTGTTAATCACAAGTATGATTACTGACAGAATAAGAATAAAGTCCTGTTATATCAATATACAGTCAAACCTGCATTAAGCGGACCCCATATTAAGCAAACACCCTCTATTAAGCGGACACCAGCTTGGGTCCCCAAATTTTCTTCCCATATGTACTGTAAATCGAACCTGTATTCAGCGGACCCTCTATTACACTGTAAGCGGATGCGGACACCAACATTAGGTCATTTTGTTAAACCTGTATTAGCAGACATTTCAAGTGTTTTAAGAATGCACTTTTATTAAAATGTGGGATTACCGTCTACTTCTAAAAGCATGATTTCAAGTAAAAAGTAATTCAACTCGATATAGACAGTTGCAACCTAGGTTTATGAATTAAAATGTAATGAATTCAGTATGTGTGGGTATAATAAACATGGAGATATAAGAGAATTAATGATTAACTATTATCGAGCAATGTATCAGAACCTGTATCAAGCAGACAATCTGTATTAAGCGGACACTAACAAGGGTCCTCAGGGACAGTTGTCCACTTAATACAGGTTTGACTGTAATTACTAATCATAACCATTACAATATGCAAGAGCAAATGAGCATGAAAAAAAAATGAGAAGAAATTTGAGAGAATAACCTGTGGAAAGGCTTTTTATCAATAGGCCTTTATCATGCGGTGGCCATGTTGACTCCCCGGAGAATAAAATGCTTTGTTTTTGCCCACCCAACTTTGTTTTCAACTTTTTCACCGCAAGGCTACAAAATGGCTACAAAATGACAGGGTGTGATAAAGGCCGAAAGAAAGCATTAAATACAATTTCAACACTGCAAAACTGGCATTGAAATGTACAGAAAATGATGTGATGTGATGTGATTAGTCCATTTAGCCTTAAATTACAACTTTGTAGGTACATTAGAGGAAAATACAGAGGTTTATGAACCAATTATCATGATTATTAATTACATTTGAGGAAACTGTAATAGTTATGATCAGTTTGTAAGTTACGGTACATCTGATGACCAAAGCGTTTTAGTAAACCAATAGAAGGGATTTGTGGGATTGTATTCTGTTAGCAGTGTCCGATTCATTGCCTGAGTGATTGCATAAGGCCTTATTCTTTTACCCCAATACCCAAGCACTGTAAACCTACGCAATATACAAGCTTGCCCTGTATTCTGTAACCACACTAGCCATTTTCTTCAATTATCTTTTAAATGACCGATGTCTATTGATTCCCTGGGAATAGTGTGCGGTTAGGAAACAGATCAGAGGGAAAAAATTTGGTGTGGGGTAAATTCAAGTCCGGCGTCTCATGATCAGGTTGCATACAGTCAGACCTCTGTTAAGCGGCCACCCTCGGGACTTTGAAAAGTGGCTGCTTAATAGAGGTTGGCCGTTTAATAGAGGTGCAACATAAACTGTATAGAAATGGCAGTCAACATAATTTTATTGCCTGATAGAGCAAAACGCTTGTTGAACGGTGAGCATATGTGAAGATAAATGCAAAAATCATTGAAACAAAAAAGTAAGTCCCCTGTATTTGCACATTTCAAGTCCGTGCAAAGTTGTAGCTCTTACACAGAGAGCATGTAGTCGATAAGTACAGTATTTTTTAGTGTTGAGTATGTACAGAAAAATATGCAAATCTATGTAACAAAACATCAAGTTTCTTAGGCCTTTTTTTCATCAGCAGTCTGTAAAAATTTTAGCTCAAAATATTTCACGGACTATTTATTTAAAATAATCCGTCACTGCTGTTTGCCGTTGTGGAGCTCAGAGTTGTAATGAGGAGATCAAGTCATTTGCCTTTCCGATAGATAGGGCAAGGTCCTGGTAACCGTGAACTGGGCAAAGTGTCGTAGTTGATCGGTGATGCGCATAGCCTCTGCAAGGCTCTTGATTGATGGTTCCTCTAATTCCTTGTCGTAGTCCTCATCTGATTGAGGTGTCTTCTGAAACAAACTGAACGTCTAAATCATCATTTAGCAACTCACTTCTGACTTCACTTCTATCACCTTCATATTATCTGTCACTATTTCGCTTGAAAAGATAATTTGCTGGCCGCTTAATAGAGGTAAAAAAACAATAAATACTAAACTTGCAACAGCAAAAAGGTGGCCGCAGCCGCTTAATAGAGGTGGCCGTTTAATAGAGGTATCGAATACAGCACTTTACTGACAAATAATTCGGGACTTTGGAAAGTGGCCGCTTAAGGGAGGGTGGCCGCTTAAGGTGGCTCCATATTGTTCAGCCCTCTCATCTTTTGCATTCCATTACAGCTAGCTCGATGGTGTGGCTAAAAATCTTTTACTTGAAACCAGTAAATCATTTATCAGTCAACAAAGTGGTATCCAAATGATGTCATCATTCGTTGCCATGACAATGTGAAAAGAGGTCAAAATGCACTATTTTGGAACATTTGAGGCTAATAACTTATAATCTACACGGTGAAAGTTTTTGTTTTCGATATATTTTTGTTTAATTGGCAAGAGAAACATTTTAACAATTTTTTTTAACATTCTGTACATAGAGTTCAGAGCTACCTTAAATTTATGTAAAAATGACATATCTCTGAATCCTATGTACAGATTTTTTTTCAAAATTGGCACAAATGTTTATTATATTTATTAGACGAAAATATATAAAAATCAAAAAAATTCACCGAGCAGTTTTGAAGTTATTAGCCTCAAAAGGTTGAAAATGGGGTCTTTTTGGCCTCTTTTGACGTTGCCATGGTAACAAATTTTGATGTCGTAGCCACCTAACTTTGTTCATTGGTTAAGTGTTTACAAATCTGTACTAAACATTTTCTCTCAACTTTACTGGTGTAGCTGTGATTGAATATCATAGATGTATCATGATGGGAATGTTTAAACTATTAGGAGCCACCTTAATAGGTGGCCGCTTAATAGAGGTCCGACTGTATTCACAGGGAGCCCATACAATCTGTTTGTGTAACATAATGACCGCTTGTAATTTTATAGGAAATGTATGGGATTTACCTAAATTTCATATTATAGCGACATATCGCCAAATGTATATACTGATCAAGGCTAAATAAACATTAAATTACCTTATTTGTTGTGTGTTGTCGTCCTTTTGCCGTAAAAGTGATTTTTGAACGATTTTGAAGGATTCTGAGTTCGCCCTTGACTGTGCGTCTAAGAGAAGGACAAGGGTGGAAAGAGATTTTTGAACGGCTCCAGCGCCGAGGCGATTTGTCCACATAAAATTGCATCGCTCGGTTTTAAAACCACACAACAGAAAGGCCAAAAGATTCACGCTTCTTCTCGTACCTCTCGATCGAAAATCCGTCCAAACGGCCCAGAGCTAGCCGTCGAAGAAAATCAAAATCCCACACTTTCCAAGCGGTCGATATTCGTATCAACATTTTCCTGTGCCAGCCAGAAACCGTCCTGCTGATTGCCTCTTTCTGATTGGTCGCCGTTAAACAATAACCGATTCAAAATACGTACCGAGGGTGGGGAGCCAAAGGCATTTTCGTAATGTCGAACAAAGGTCGAACGGAAGTCTTCCTGGGCTTCTGTTAGTCGCCGCTCACACGACCCGAGTCTGGTGAGTAAACGGTTCGGCCTTACGAAAATGCCTATGGCTCCCCACCCTCGGTACGTATTTTGAATCGGTTATTGTTTAACGGCGACCAATCAGAAAGAGGCAATCAGCAGGACGGTTTCTGGCTGGCACAGGAAAATGTTGATACGAATATCGACCGCTTGGAAAATGTGGGATTTTGATTTTCTTCGACGGCTAGCTCCGGGCCGTTTGGACGAATTTTCGATCGAGAGGTACGAGAAGAAGCGTGAATCTTTTGGCCTTTCTGTTGCGTGGTTTGAAAGCCGAGCGATGCGATTTTATGTGAAAAAAATCGTCTCGGCGCTGGAGCCGTTCAAAAATCTCTTTCCACCTTTGTCCTTCTCTTAGTCGCACAGTCAACGGCGAACTCAGAATCCTTCAAAATCGCTCAAAAATCACTTTTACGGCAAAAGGACGACAACACACAACAAATAAGGTAATTTAACGTTTATTTAGCGTTGATCAGTACATACATTTGGCGATACGTCGCTATAATATGACATTTAGGTGAATCCCATACATTTCCTATAAAATTACAAACGGTCATTATGTTACACAAACAGATTGTATGGGCTCCCTGTGCTGTATTTAGATGACAAAAATACGCGAAACAAAAGCAGGCATAAAATAACGAAGCGTGTGAGCATTTGTCATAAAAGTCGTTATATAGAATGCTTTCATACATGTGAGTTAAACACAAAAGATAATTTTTGTTACCTCATCTTTACTGAGAGTCACACTTAGAGAAGAATTCAGCGGCAAAATAAGCTCCTCGTCTCTCTTTCCCCCTGAACAAATTAAAATGACCATAAATATATATTCAAGCTAACGGAGAAACAAGTACGACCTAAAACCATTTGATTCGTTTTTACTTACAATATTTTATGACAGCAATATTGACTGGGCCTTGACAAGTAACCATTTGAACAGAATCAGTCTTCCGGAGTTTTTTACCTATCTCGTCTGCCATCTTGGATCCGAAGCGGAAGGGCCCGGGACCGACTTACTGCTGGACTTACTGCGTTATGTAAGAGGATTTGAAAGAAACGTTTATTGCTAATCAACAACGTCAGCATGTGAATGAACAAGAACTCTTCGAGTAGTGAAGTCGGGCTTTAAGCTGGTCTTGTAAGTGCCCCAAAGGTACAACAATGAATTCAATTGTCGCTTTTCCGGTCACATAATGTGATCCGTCACGCACGTTACTGCGTCATTTGAAACCTTTTATACAGCCATGCTCCGTCACGCGTGACCAGTAATCTAGAGAATGAAATGAACATTTCAATATTTCTTTGTAACGTCCGAGATTTGAATGAAACCTTGAAGATCTCTGTGGAAAACCCTTTGAAAGTCACGAATTAACGGAAAATAACTTCGCTGCACGCATTAAAAAACCTAATATTGTTCGGATATGTAACATTTCAAACAAAATGATATTTTGTTACTCTTTGTTTCCGAAAATGCGGTAAAATTCTCACGGGAATTCCGAATCTCGGAATGAATTTTCAAAACCGACGCGTAATCTTGAAAACTCCATTCAATTTTCAAAAATACTGGTCACGCGTGACGGAGCATGGCTGTAATCAGTCGTTCGCAATCACTCGTGCAATTGCAAAGTCAACTTTAACTTCAACTTCAACTTTATTACTTCCATTTATCTGTTGGTCGAAAAGAAAGAAAAGGAAATCGTTATCGAATGCAACTCTCGCCAAATCCGGCAATAACATACGTTCCTTTTACTTGATATGTTTCGTTTTGTAATTTTCCTTTTTCTTGTGTTGCAAATAAATCCAATTCATCCAGGAGATTGAAGGTGCTATGTCAACTGAGATGACGTCACTAACACTTCGCCGCAGGCTGCAAACCACTTGAAAAGCGCACTTTGCTACGGCCTAATTTATAAGTCGGGCTTAAGTCTAGGCTCGATTACCAGCCGTTTTGTGTGCCCGCGTTCTGGGAGGAGGATCTGAAAACCGGACTCCCTCAAACGGCTGAAAATCGAGCCTAGCTTAAGCCAAGCAGCCCGACTAATTAAGTGGACACTAGCGAAGGTCCCTCTGGTGTCCCGCGGGTGTCCGCTTAAGGGTTTCTCTGTAGAGAACAGTTTAGCCAATAATAAGCGAACTGATCTTTATCTTCAAAAGGTTCGTGCACAACACCCCCCTGCCAGATCACCCCCACCCCCTCCCCCTCAAAAAAACACAGGCAATGGGCCAAAACCAAACAACGCTCGTGCAAGCTGAAAGTTCCCCAGTTTCGTGGTTTCTTGCCAGTTCCTGAGTTTGTTTTGGTGCCACGCCTCGGTGAAGAATTATGGCCTGTGGTGCGCTGTCTATGGTTGCAACATGCAAACCAAACCAAGCTTAGGAATCGAGAGTGACCATTGAAACTGGCAATCTTATGTGGACGTCATAACCCGACTATCTCCAGTCAGTCCCTTCTTGCGCGGTATTGTACTCCACCGGAAGTGAAATTTTTTAAACGGCTAAGGCCCTATTTACATGGAAATAGGATGATCCTCGTGCTAGGATGATCCAAGAAGGTTCATTTGGTTTACAAGCAAAAATGCGGCTTCCAGGAACCCATTTTCACTTGGTTTAAATGTAAAATTTGGCAGGATAGCCCCAGTACCTTTGAGTTCGGCGCGACAATAACAAGATAGCCCTGGGGCTCCAGAAGCCGTTTACATGGAGCTAGGATGATCCTTGCGCTAGGATCATCCCAGCGCTGGGGCCAAATGCAACTCTACGCATGTAAACTGAAAGCAGAAAACATGTCATGCTCAGATGATCCTAGTAATAGGATCATACTACTCTTTCCATGTGAATAGGGCTTAAAACGCGGTGAAGAAAAATCGCTACTCGATTTTCTTTAATCTCGTACCCAGATCTCCTATGGTCAGGCGGAAGGGAGGTCCTCGCATTTCAGAACAGTGGAAGCACGAGTGAGATATGGGTACTTGATAAGGTTTTCTTATCATTTGGCCTCTGACATCACGCTTAAGTAATAAACATTAACTTTTGTGTAACTCAACTACAGCGAAGTTAGTACAAGTTCACACCGAAATACGAAAACAGCTCTTACTTATCGTTTTTGTAAGTATATTTTTGCCTTTTCACACAATTTTAGTACAAAATTACGTTTCTCTCTGGTGTGATAAATTTAAATCTCCAGTGTTTTAATTCTCTCGAATTTCTCGCCACCTCACTTTTACACACGTAAATCACAAGAAAACTGAACCACAAATTTGAAGACTCTAGCTTGCCATTGATTGTTTTGTATGTTAAGTCCTAAAGGAAAAATTAAAGCACGATTGAACCATGCTTAATCACAATGTAAAATGACTTAAAATTGGCAAATTTCAAAGAAATAAGTCCACATCTAAACCTTAAAAACAAGTAGGATTAAGTTCATTGTTACACTAAAGATCGTTTAACGAACTAATCACGTTGCGACAGTAAACAAATAGAACACGTTTGGAGACTGCAGATGCATCTCGTACTGATTGTCGAGAAAAAAGCAATGGGAAGCTTATTACGCCAACACTCGTGCAGTTTCCAAACATTCATATTTTAATTTTGTTTTCGTTGTCTCAGGACCAAACTTATGGGAAGTTGTATTCAAGAATATAGAAACACTCGTAAACGTGACTTATAAACTTGCCCAATTTACGTAGGATCCGAATAGGTGACCAAAACGGAGGGAGGAAATATCAAGCATTTCGGCGGAATGTACTTGATTGACAGGTCAACACATAACTAATCACGATTTAGCTGTATGGTCAGAGAGAGTAGCAAAAATTAAAGCTTGATTCTCCACTAAATCTTGATTTACTGACTGCTGAGCTAGTGTCGAATGTAATGTTTAAAGATAAACATGACCTAATGGTCTGTATAAGACCACAGCTAACCACAGAGTGCTGTGAATTGAATTATCTCAGTGTGGAGTAAAAGGTGATCTCTCATAGAGAGACACAAGGGAGAGGTGGGTAGTGGATGTTCATCGCAGAGTTTAGGTTCAACCAACCTCGTTCTCTGCAAAGAACATATTCCAACTCCACTACACAGCAGACATGTACAATTCATTAGGTTTACTTTGGTTCACAACGACCTTGCACCAGCAGCCGGATCGAACTAAACAAGTTAATCTGTTCGAAACGATAATTACAACTAGATATATCCTAAACTTGCACTTCACTTAACAGAGCTGAGCAACCCTCAGTCCCTCACAAAATAAACTGCGGTAAGAACGAGGCCAGAAAAAAACCTGCAAGAAAAAAAAAAAACCTGTGGGGAAAAATAAGCAGGAAACTGGGTAGGAACCATGGCTCAAGCTCAAAACTATACAAGCCCATCCTACGAGGCATTAAAATACAAAGCTAAGCAAACGAAATACAAATCCTCTTAAAAATCAAAAAACATTAATGGACTAATGCAGGCCTACAATGCCTCACCACGTGACAAACTATGACTTTATAGGCAGCATGATACCCATCATGCACCGTAACAGTCGAACCCAGCCCCTGCTGGTCCCATGCCGTAGAAATATCAATTTCTGTCTTATTCGCATTACCATTACTCACACGCCAGAAATTACATTTTACTTGTTGGCACAATTTTGTAAATTTGATCTCATTTATATCTTCACTAACAAAGGGGCACAAAATAAGGGGATGGGTTCTCCCACCTTCCAGAATATCTGAAAAATATCTGAATCAAAAACGTGGCTCAAAGTTATAAAAATTGCAACTATAACAATAACTGCCATAATTTACTGACAAGTCGTGTAAAAAGCATGGATTTCGCTGGAAAGTGGCGTACATCCACATGCACGCTACATGTTTTGATTGCGTCCAATTTTCTCTTTTATCTCACTTTTTACTTCTTGAACATCGCGGAGAATGGCTATTGCGTAGTACGGTGGCCCATTAGTGCCACTGCTACACACTGTAAAACAAAGCCGTCTCTGTATAAAAACTCGCCTCCTCTGTACAATGGTACTTGTTTTCCATACAAGTATAAGCATGTTGCATAGAAATGTGCCTCCTCCGTAGAAATGAGCCTCCTCCGTAGAAATGAGCCTCCTCCGTAGAAATGAGCCTCCTCCGTAGAAATGTGCCTCCTCCGTAGAAATGTGCCTCCTCCGTAGAAATGAGCCTCTTCCGTGGAAATGAGCCTCCTCCGTTGAAATAAGCCTCCTCCGTACAAATGTGCCTCCTCCGTAGAAATGAGCCTCCTCCGTAGAAATGAGCCACCTCCGTAGAAATGAGTCTCCTCTGTAGAAATGCGCCTCCTTCGTAGAAATGCGCCTCCTCCGTAGGAATGAGCCTCCTCCGTAGGAATGAGCCTCCTCCGTAGAAATGAGCCTCCTCCGTAGAAATGAGCCTCCTCCGTAGAAATGAGCCTCCTCCGTAGAAATGAGCCTCCTCCGTAGAAATGAGCCTCCTCCGTAGAAATGAGCCTCCTCCGTAAAAATGAGCCTCCTTCGTAGAAATGAGCCTCCTCCGTAGAAATGAGCCTCCTCCGTAGAAATGAGCCTCCTCCGTAGAAATGTGCCTCCTCCGTAGAACTGTAATTTTTAACATATTTATAGAGTTACCCATAACCATAAATGAAAGCTAACCATCTTTAAATCAGTGCTTACCATAAACACTGCAGATCAGTGCTAAACTGGAGCTCTTTTCTCTCAGTTCTGGGGTTCTGTTATCGTGTTCGTCAGTAATATAGCCTGCTCATCCCCCCCCCCCCCCCCACCCCCGGGCATTTGTCATTATTTTTAAATAATGTTGCAAATGCCCCACGGTGGGGTCAGCTTATACGTACAAATCCCTACGGTGTGGTATCTGGAAGAGTGCAAATGCCCGACCCATGGTACAAGATCAAAAATATATTTTAATGATTACTGATAAAAGCAATAATTGTTCACAAATAAATGGATCTTTATTCATACGAGGAAATCTTTCGTTTTCCCTCAGTACATACTTTAATTACCCGTTCCCTCATTCATTCTAAATATTTGTGATATGTTTCCGCAAAACTTTTGACTCCAATAATTTTCTGTCGGTTCTCGTTGTTAATGTTGTTAATTTTGATTAAATGGCGAATTTCAGCCCAGTTGACCGGGCTGAGATTTCAGCCCGGCTTCCGAAATAAATCCTCTTAAAATGAAGTTAGTGATTACATGAACAAAGTTTCAGCCCGGGCTGAACGGGATGAAATTCGCCATGTAATCGCATCAGAATTTCAGCCCGGGCTGAAAAGAGAATTTGGGCATGCGCAGTCGAATCTTCGACGCCATTTTGATTCGCGTTATCAATCTTTCCACGCAATTTCAAACTTGAGCACTATACAATGTTACAGTAGTTAAGATACAGGTAAACCAATTGATAGTACATAGGCGTACGGGCACCTTTGGCCTTGGGGGCGGGGGGGGGGGGGGGGGGCGGTGACCTTCTTGCCCGAAGAATTTCATACAGAATGCCAGAATGCGTGGGTGTTGAAATCGGGATACAAACTCACTCAAATTGCATGAAAAACTGTTATAATTCCAAAAATAGTTTTTTTGGAAACCTTGCACACTCTATGACCTCAATCTAGTAAAATCGAAAACTTATTAAAAGAAAAAGTTGTTTCTTTCGTGTTGTTGTCCAAAAATGTTTATTATCTTGTTTATACTGACAATGACTTTATTGCCATAGGAGCGCTCAATACAGGCGATAGCAATGCTGTTTAGTCTATTCTGTCCCATCGTGCTCCGAAGATAAGTCTTTAAGCGCCGGAGTCCGCCGAATGAGTGCTCCGCTGAGCATGATGTTGCGGGGATGACGCCCAGAATGGACGCGACCTTCGAGAACTCTGGGGTCATTTCATAAAGGCATGTGCTGTCTTGAATTGACTGAACAGTTGGTCTGCCTGGAGTAGCTCCTTGTCGAGGTTATAGTACCTGGCAACCAGGTCAAAGCTATCACTGATGGGCGAATCACCAAGGGTGATGTCACCCAACGCACAAAGAACATCTTGGTCATTTCCACTGAACCGATTCTCGATTTCGGACCTTATTCAGAGAGGTGAAAAATGTGTTTGCACGATGGTAATCCTCTGGTTGCGATGGCGGAGAAGCAATACTGACGTTTCGGGTTTCCCCAGTAGCTCATTCTGGATGTTTGGCGAGGTCCATTGAGCGTGGATTGAGATTGAGATTGAACAAGATAAAAACACAGCACCTTTTGCACACATGACACGCTGCCTCGCATGGCTTATTAACATGCAGTGATTGCGGTCTATATATATAAATGGGTAGTTATTTTGCCTTTTAGCACGCTGAATTATGTCAACCTCGAAGAAAAGTACCAGAACCACGCCGTTTTGTCGAAATATGAATAGAGAATGTCTGCTACATAACCACTTAATATAAGAACAGAGAATTTTCCTGGTAGATGCAGCTGTCGCGGCAGTATTTACCAGACACCACATGTCATTTCATTCAAAGACAAGGTTAAAAGACATGGTTAAACGAGCAATCAATAGTCTGTAATTGCCACTTGGCGACAACAAATTTTCTCATGGGATTGAAAAAATCGCGTAATTCAATATTCATTATTCACGTTTTCACGAAATTGCACACGTATCAAGAGATCTGATGGACTCCAACTCGGTATGAACACTGGAAAGAATGAATGAATGTAATCGACAAGTTTTTTCAACATCTTTCATTAACCAATGGGATCACGAGTTGATGACTCTTGATTGACACACATCTTGATTCGACGTTCAGAAGTTGGCATGTGCGCATTTAGCCTGGGAAAGCACTTGAAGGGATAGATGAGAGGGCCCAAGGCTCCTTATTGAGACTTATATAACGTAATGTCGACACTTAGAATTTTATAGAGCGTATGCACATGACGTCACGGCGGCCATATTGGTGTACCAAAACAATAGAACGGCGGCCATGTTGGTGTACCAAAACAATCCTGTGGGATTTGAACGCTTTTCTTATGTTAACACTTTCTTTTGTTCCAATAAATTTGCATAGCTGCTTGCCACGTGAGTGCATACGCTCTATTTTTAATAAATTTTTAAGTGTAAAAAAGAAAATCTAAAATCCCCACTCAGGATTGAACCTGTGACCTCAGCTACGCTTAGGCTTACATAGCCTACCGTACCACTGTACCACCTAGCTTCTCGGGTTGCTTAGTCCTAAATTTAACTATATAAACTGCTACCCCTTACTGTAACTGAAAGCTAACCAGTTACTCCGTTATATAAGTCTCAATAAGGTGTCCCATTTTCCTGTTGGGCTCTCTCATCTATCCCTTCAAGTGTCCTCCTTTAGCCTGACGTTTGGGAACGACAGTCATTGTTTCGTTTCTCTTTGTGTATGTGTATGTGCTATTTTGATTCGTTTTCTCCCAAGTGCTGTTGCCCGAATCATGAGCGTTTTGCCCGAAAAATTTCACAATTTCCGAAACCGGGGGGGGGGGGGGGGGGTGGACGGGCTTGGAATTGACGGAGCCATAAAAAGGGCCTATTTTACTCGCTTGCATGCGGTAATTTGTTCTTAATTAGACCCGCTTATATGCGGTTAATTATATGCGAATCGGGTGACCAGTACCTTGATTTCTCCGGAGGAGGCTCATTTCTACGGAGGAGGCTTATTTCTACGGAGGAGGCGTATTTCTACGGAGGAGGTTCATTTCTACGGAGGAGGCTTATTTCTACGGAGGAGGCTCATTTCTACGGAGGAGGCGCATTTCTACGGAGGAGGCTCATTTCTACGGAGGAGGATGATTTCTACGGAGAAGGCTCATTTCTACGGAGAAGGCTAATTTCTACGGAGGGGGCTTATTTCTACGGAGGAGGCTCATTTCTATGGAGGAGGCACATTTCTACGGAGGAAGCTCATTTCTACGGAGAAGGCACATTTCTACGGAGGAGGCTCATTTCTACGAAGGAGGCACATTTCTACGGAGGAGGCACATTTCTACGGAGGAGGCTCATTTCTACGGAGGAGGCACATTTCTACGGAGAAGGCGCATTTCTGCGGAGGAGGCCTATTTCTATGCAACACGCTTATAAGTGTATGAAAAACAAGTACCATTGCACAGAGGAGGCGAGTTTTTATACAGAGACGGCTTTGTCTTACAGTCTGTAGCAGTGGCACTAATGGGCCACCGTACTATTGTTCTCGCGACATTTACTTACAGTCCATGAAAGTTTGTAGATCTGTTATAAATATTGTTCATTGTTATTCAAAGGCGCTCAGAAAGAGCGTCATTCATTGGCCACCAAGAACGTGCGGCTGTGCTCATTATCGTGGAATAGGCGGGGTAAACACACAATAACTGAATCGCGCCATTGTCCTCTTTTGTTTCTTTAAAAATAAAAAAATTTACGCATATTACAAATTTTTCAATTTTCGTTTACATGAAGCGTATGTTTAGAGTGCTCCAGTTTAGCAATGAGAATATAACGCTGATAACCTGAGTTTACCGTGGTTCCCTTATCCCCAATAATTTAGAACGCGAGAACGCGAGTTTAAACTCCATGTCCTGTTTGGCTTGAAACAAATGATTGCTACGATCGAGACTTTGTGACTATAAAAGTAGCAGTTGCTTTCGCTTTTAGGCTGGACCAAACGAGACAGCAGCCACGCAGCTATTTAGACTCCCCCGGCCTCTAATTTTATTGGACCTGGTTCTATTGTTTTCATAGCCAATGAACGCGAGTTGAAGATCTATGTCTTGTTTGGCCTGAAACTGTTACACGCTCTCAGCGACTATCGTGTGCTCCAGAAAAGTTTGAATCTGCTCAAATTTTCATCGCAATCGAGAATTCTGAATTCTTGTTCTCGCTTGCCCTCATACGACATGTACGTTCTCAAATAGTATGAACTCAGAAGCATAAAAGTTCAGAAGTCAGCGGGTAAGTGAATCATCAGAACGCCTGATCAAATCTAAGTTTAGTTTGAATCCTGTTGGCTAATACTAAATCTTATGTCAAAGAATCGACAAAGGGAGAAGAGGAGCCAAATTTGACCTTTACGCATTCGATCTTCGATCTGTTGTTTTCGCCCCAGTGGGACCCCAAGCGTAATCGGAGCTTTCCTTTGGGTAACCGCAGACTGCTGACTGTGCGCGCCACAAAATCGTTCCGCTACTTCGTTCGGAAAGCGTAGGCACGAACGATTACGCTTGTGGTCCCGCTGGGGCGAAAACTCGAAAACAACAGATCGAAAAACGCAAGACACAGCGCGCGTATAAAGCTCAAAGGTCGACGCGTAAAGGTCAAATTTGGCTCGTCTGCTCCCTGTAGAATCGATGCAATTGGCGCATTTCCGCGAAGATGTCGCACGGCGATTGTGAGACTTCCTGGAGTAAAAGGACAGTCTCACCCAGGTTTCAGTTTTCATCTTTTTTTCTCCGTTTCCCATTTCTCTCTTCTTTTATTTCGCTTGCGAAAGTTCTTTTTTGCGTGTTGAGTAGAAGAAAGACCCAATCGAAGGCAAATCTAGACTCCTCAAGTGAATAACCATTTGGTCGCTAGCCTTGAAGAACTGAGAACAGTTTCTTCAAATTCCCCTCCAGAATCCTCCATTGTCATAAAATATTCCCATTGATTTGTAAACAGAAGTTTGGAACATTTCGGTCAGCAAACGGTGGAACCGTATGGATGAGTAAAAGTTGGACCAGGGGTTCAGCGAGCTCTAAACAAGCTTAAGCTCCTGGTCCAAAAGCTTGCATCGGCCATGTTACGAACAATTTTTTTGTGACTTCGCGAACGCAATCTACTCAAGTTCTTGAAGTATTCAAATTTCGCGCGTGGACAGATGATTTCCTGCTTTTTTTTAGTTGATCATTACCCATCCAATAAGCAGTGTTAAACAGATTACTGCATTTCATCAATGAGGTTTTGCCACCTACTGTTTGTTCGTGGAAACCATTGTCTTTACGAAGACAATGACCACACTTCAGACACGCGCGAATTTTGAACCTCGAATATTCTAGCGGAAAAGTATACAACTTCTTTTGCTCAGAATTCGAAAATACGATCGACGTATAGGTAAGATGTCTATCTAACATAATCCGCTCTATCATCCGAGGATTCTTGATTATTTTGCGAGAAAATCAAAGTTCGAATTTTACAAGTTACCGTAATAAACACAATTTTCGAAGTGAAAAGTCTACAACTTATTCTCGTTCGATTTACTCAGTTTTTGGCTTAAATCGTAGAACAATCCTTTAACTACAACAAGCCGGCCGCCTTATCATTTAAGGCGGAACTCAACCTAAATTTGCAAGAAATTTTAAGAGGTTTAAAGAAGGGATAGGAGAAAGAAAATGATTTTTGGAACACCAACAGACAGTTGATACCCACGCTAGAGTACTCCAGGTTGCTAGTGGACTAACTTGGTGTCCGTCTATTAATTATTAACAACAAATTCGAATTTTAAAACTCCACTAAATCTTCAATATTTCTTATTTCTCTTAATTTAACTAATCCTTTGAGAAAAACTATTTCCTCCCAAACACACCCAAAAATCACCCAAATTACAAAACACCCATAACATAGATTCATGGGATGAGCATGGAGTTTTTGGATTGCTTGAAACGTGAACGAGATATTTCCATTAAAACCATGTCAAGTGGCGGAAAAATGGCGTTTAGGTTAAGTCCCGCTTTAAAGAAAGTCATACTACAAAATCAGTGGCTGTTTTAGTCAGTATACTTCACCAAATGCACCCCTCTTCTCTGTAATTGCGGCGCTTTTATTAAACATAAATGCTTGAACAGTCCACCGCAATGGCTCATTAATATGCGCAAATGTCCGGCCATTCTTCCCGATGAAGCAAAGTATTTTTAGAACATGTATTTTTTCGTCTATGTTTGCGTTTTTATTAAATGATTAAGTAATGATTCGCATAAGAAGGAAAGTGCTGAACGGCAATGCACGATGGAATGTCAACTTTTTTCATTGTTACAACTAGTGATCTCATTGGCCTAGACTCAAAAACCGCTAAAAAGTTAAAGTGCCCCTATGATCAAATTTTTGATTTTCATTTTTTTACATTTTCGTGTACTATTAGACTTCCTTACTCATCTTGCCAAATTTCAATCCATTACGAACATCAGAAGTTATTTTATTTTAACATTTATTTCCGAGAATTTACGGCCGCCATTGATCAACCTTGTTCCAAGGGTGGTGACTAGAATGGATACTCCAAAATCAGGTTGGACCACCTCGGACGCCTTATTTAGACTTAAATAACGGAGTAACTGGTTAGAGTGATTTTACTTCATCTGTGAAATAGTTAGTACAATACTACGCACTTTTTGACTATAATTCCTTTGTTTTCTTTTGTTTAATTTTGACTATCACACACTAATTGTTAGATAGTGTTTCACAGATGAAGTAAAATCACTCTAGCTTTCAGTTGAGGTTGGGATTAGCAATTTATATAGTTAAATTAAAGACTAAGCAACCCGAGAAGCTAGGTGGTACAGTGGTACGGTAGGCTATGTAAGCCTAATCCTAGCTGAGATCACAGGTTCAATCCTGAGTGGTGATTTTAGATTTTCTTTTTTACACTTAAAAATTTATTGAAAATAAATTCTAAGTGTCGACATTACGTTATATAATTCTCAATAAGTGTCCGAGGTGATCCAACCTGTTGGAGTATCCATTCTAGTCACGACCTTGTTCCAAGGCCTGGTTGCGAATGGGAGAAAGTGATGCAAAGGCTCAAAAATACCTCACGGGTTGAAATTATAATAACAATAAGTATTGAAAATCACGCGAAAAGCAACAAAAACTTTGGATTTGTTCTTCGTGCAATTTTCTATGCTGATTGTTTGAGCCTTTGACGTCATTTTCTCCCACTTGGAACAAGGTTGATTAATGGCGCCGTAAATTCTCGGAAATAAATGTTAAAATAAAATGACTTCTGATGTTCGTAATGGATTGAAATTTGGCAAGATGAGTAAGAAAGTCTAATTGTACACGAAAATGTAAAAAAATTAAAATCAAAAATTTGATCATAGGGCACTTTAAGGTTCAAGGTGCATTTTGTCAATTTTTTTTTAAGGTTTCAAGTAATTTGAGACCCAATCGCTCAACATGCAATTTTTGAAAGATATTGTATTTGGGAACTTCATCAAAAAAGCAACATTATTAGCTATTGTCTTCCGCTATTGTGATTGGTTAAGCACGAACATTTCCTAAAATTTATTAGACGCAAATGGATTTTCTTTCTTTTTATACGGAAATATAATTATGAACCATCAGCTCCTCCTCTATTCTTGAAACCAAAGATATTCTATGTGGGAAAGAGCCAATGCCGCACAGCAATGAAGTTTACCGTAGTTTTTATGTGGAGCATTACTTAAATGACCAAAAAACTTAGAATATTTAGTCTTTGCTAATTTTTAGTATTGCCTTGTTCGCAAAAGATTGACAAAAGAGCTCTGCTCTTCCCAGGGAAATCCCCTTTTAGAGCCTGCCTTTATGTTTAAGAAGTCACTGGATTACTCAAAGTGCTTTCAACAAGCACGGGTCTGTCAATTTCATGAGTTCGAGTTCGAGTTTCGAGTCCGAGTTTCGAGTTAAAATATCGAGTTAAAATATCGAGTTCGAGTTAAAAGATCGAGTTACTAGTGGTAATGCAAAGTAACAACACGCGTGCTTTGGTCTGAAAGCCGCGAAGAAAATCTATTTTCAATTGTAAGTAAATTTACAAAACAATATTTATTTTCTATTATTAAGTCTCGAGAATGGTCTTGCTTCTAACACAAGTCTTGCACACCGCAGACTTTACAGGCTTTAGACATCACGGCCCGAGAAATGGATCCTAGCACTTTCAAAACGATAACCGAAATTTTAGTCGATATTAAAGTATTTATCCTGCAACAAAAGTAAGCCAAAGAAACCGCAATGTATGCCAAAAGAGCTAGCACCGAACAACGGCATAAAATAAATAAAATAATTCTAACGGCTCTGGACGGACAGCATGAAATCCTCCTTTCAATTTGAGAGAGAATCCGCCTAGCCTGTGAACAGGCTTCTTTTTGGGGAATTGGGTTAGGTTAAAATCGACGAGCGAAGCGAACCCAATTCCCCAAAAAGAAGCCTGTTCACAAGCTAGAATCCGCCGAGATCCAAAGGTCAAGAAGAAAACAAATTCATAACTGTGATCTAATGTAGCAATTCTCTCTGAAATCTTACTGGGAAAGCTTTATGCTTTTTACATACTTTTTTACGATGAGTGGGAGCCGTGTTTAGCCTGTCTATCTTTATACTACTTTTAAAATTCGCATTCAAAATTATACTTTTCAGAGCGAATGTTATAATATGTCACGCAGGCAAAAAGAGTGTGTACAATATGCGAGCCAGCGAGTCAGCGAGCCATGCGAGTCAACATGCGAGCCATGCGAGTCAACTGCGAGCCATGCGAGCCAGTATAAAATAACTTTTTTTAAATTTTAATGTAACTATTCTAAAGATTGCCGCACTCCTCGAAGTTATAAAAATACTAAGCAGTTGTCGGTGTCCTTGTGGCTGGATGGTGGATCTGTTTACATAAAGTCCTGATGCCAACTGATGCGAACACTACAAATTCTCCTTCCGGTCTCTGAACATTATAGTACTAGTTTTGAGAATTTTGAGAACCCACAGTTTGGAAACGTTACATTGACGATATATTCTCACTATGGGACATCAGCAAACCAGATATTGTACAATTCATCGAACAAGCCAACTCACATCACCCTACAATCAAATTAAATACGGCTGAAATCTCAGACATTGAAACTGCATTTCTGGATACAGTTATATACAAAGGCGAAAGATTCAAGGAACAATCTAATTCCTTGATATAAAAACACATTTTAAGCCAACGGAAACGTTTCAATATACACATTTTACCTCTTGACACCCGCCAAGTGTTAAAATAGGATTCGTGAAGGGCGAAGCCCTGAGACTCCTACGAACTAATTCTTCAAAAACCACTTTTCAGGAAAATATTTCAAAATTTAAAAAACGCTTGCTGACTAGAGGCTACCCAAATAACCTGGTAGAAAAAAAATCCTATCAGAAATAAAATTCACCGAAAGGGAAACGGTGCTTAAACAAGATAAACAAACTCGAAAAGACATTTTGCCTTTTGCAACACAATATCAACCATCAGTGCCAAACATCAAACAAGTTTTAACGAGAAAATGGCACTATATACAAAACCAACCACTTTTATGGCAAATTTGTAAAGAACCACCCATGATATCTATTATATTATATCTATTATATTATATTTTTAAAGTAAAATCTTTAAAAGATACACTCGTTAGAGCAAAAATGTAAAAGGTTCTCATATGTTTCACACTGGTAGAGATTGTGCGGCCTGTCACTCTTGCTATTTCCTGCTATAATAAGAATAGGATAATCGAAGGAAAGCGAAAACTCGTGCGAACTGAGCGAACTGCCAAAGGGTGAAGGAACTAACGTATGAAAGGGACTGGGAACTAATAGTTGCCTCGCATGACTCGCGTGACTCACATGGCTCGCTGGCTCGCAGTTTGTCAAGACCCGGCAAAAACGTCGGGCCGACATCAAACAAATTTACGCGATAGCCGTGAAATCCGGCAAAATCCTTCAATTCTGCCGTGTTGTGTACTCCGAAAGGTCAGATATTTCCCACATATAAAAAGTATATTTGTCTTGATTCCATTTCGGTTATTTCCCCGATTCTGAAATCATACGCCTCAGTACATGTCAGTAATATCAATGTCTAGAAGTTGCATTCAGAATTATGTTAATTAGTTGAGCATGGTCGAAGGTTCTTCTCCGGTGCTGATTGCTGTGGAATCAAACCAAACGTTGTCATATTTTTCTACTCTTCTATGAAAAAAGTGTGCTTTCAATGCTCTAACGGAATTTATAATAACACACGCAAGCGATCTCAAGGTCAAGCTGCCGGTCAGTGAATTATTGCTACAAGACATAAGCGAA
The DNA here is from genome assembly GCA_022457155.1 of Cladopsammia gracilis. Taxonomy (NCBI): domain Eukaryota; kingdom Metazoa; phylum Cnidaria; class Anthozoa; order Scleractinia; family Dendrophylliidae; genus Cladopsammia; species Cladopsammia gracilis. The sequence goes on from JAJGOT010000317.1 coordinate 717,830, forward strand.
TCGCTCCGTAGAACATCGCGAAGAAGCGACGTCGGTATTTAGGGGAAAGCTTCCCAAATCAGGCAGAGAACCACAGCAAAATCACGTTAGAGCATTCAAAATATACCAGAACGGCACTAGAAGCGAGGAAAATCCGATAACTTCTTGCTTGATTCCAAAGAGACCCAACAACTAACTTGATCCGGAGATTTTCGAGAAGAACCTTCGTCCATTTCCACTGCATACTTTTAGACATTGAGATATTGAGCCGCACGATTCCGAAATCGGGAAAATATCCGAAACTAAATCAAGACAAATAGATTATTTACATGTGTGAACAATTTGAGACATTTCGGAGCACTCAGCTCCCCAGCATTGAATGGATTGTGCCTGATTTCCACGACGATGGCGTAAACTATTTTCAAGTTTGTCAAGGGTTGCGCGACACCCCTTAAACCCACCTAAATCTACAATATTATTCATAACAATAATAGTCATGATAATAATAAGTTAGAAATTAAAAAAAAATAATCGAAATTTTGCTCTAACTCGAAATTTTGACTCGAACTCGAAATTCTAACTCGAACTCAAAATTCTAACTCGAACTCGAAATTCTAACTCGAACTCATAAAATTGATACACTCAACAAGCACGTTGTTTGTTTGTCCCGGACAGTTTTCAACAAGGGTATGGATTTTACAGATCAGACACGCGTCAGGAGCACGCAAGGGATCGTTTCGGTGGAAAGGCCTTAGGCATCTTAAAAATTTGTAATAAATAAGATTACAAACTAGAGTGTTCTTTAGTAACTGAAATGTCGCCTCAAACTTGCGTAACATCGGAAAATGTTTACGCCTTTCATTCTCGGAGGGATAAAAAATGTCGTTTTGGGTACGCTGGATTTTCGGAAGGTGAAAGCAGCTGGTAAATTCTGGGGATAAGATTCCTTTCCAGAAAATTTTCTGCTGCTGAAATATTCAGCTAAAAGAACCGAAAAAGTCAAACTGTATTAGCTTTCACATAGTTTCCTTTAAAGCATTAAAATTATATGGAAAAACAGCACAACGCCATTCCAAGCGTTTACCCATCCTTATTGGTTGCCCTTGACGCGTGCTTATGAATGTAAACAATACCAGTATGGGAAATAAAAATAGAAATATAGGTTAGGAAATAAAACCACCTATGTCCAGAAATGCAGGCAGGTATTGTTTAACATGTACTTCATATTTGACAGAGTTGTTTGTCGTTTTCATATTACTTCATATGTGACAGAATTTCGTGTGTTTTGGTGAACTTTTATAGGCGAGGACACTTTGTGATGCCAATCGTGGAGTAGTGTGGCCCCCCTCTTGCTGCATTTCTGGACATATCTCACTGCCCGACTCAAAATAATCCTCCTCCTCCTTTTCCTTATACAAAATATTATAAATAAATAAATAGAACACAGTGATTATTTTATTATTTTATTAGATTGCTCTGCATTTTCAATCATGAAACTACAGTTAATTGAACCAGAACAGATTTTTACACGAGTTAAAAGCCCTCAAATCAACATAATAATCATAATCACCATCCATAACATTCAAGTGGTATACTACTTTCACTGCTGTATTGACCTTACAAGCCTCAGACGGGGCAGCAACACCAGAACGACCAATGTCGTTCCAAGTCAAATCCAAATTGTTAAGGAGGAGTTGGCTGCAAGAGCCTGGGAAAGAGAAGCGGTACCAAATGGACCAATCCCGTTCTCACTCAACTACAAATGAGTTAAGAAGGAGTTGGCTGCAAGAGCCTGGGAAAGAGAAGCAGCACCAAAAGGACAAATCCCGTTCTCACTCAAATCCAAATTGGTTAAGGAGGAGTTGGCTGCAAGAGCCTGGAAAAGAGAAGCGGCACCAGAAGGACCAATCCCGTTCAAACTCAAATCCAAATTAGTTAAGGAGGAGTTGGCTGCAAGAGCCAGGGAAAGAGAAGCGGCACCAAAAGGACCGATCCCGTTCAAACTCAAATCCAAATTCGTTAAGAAGGAGTTGGCTGCAAGAGCCTGGGAAAGAGAAGCGGTACCAAAAGGACCAATCCCGTTCAAACTCAAATCCAAATTCGTTAAGGAGGAGTTGGCTGCAAGAGCCTGGGAAAGAGAAGCGGCACCAAAAGGACCAATCCCGTTCAAACTCAAATCCAAATTCGTTAAGGAGGAGTTGGCTGCAAGAGCCTGGGAAAGAGAAGCGGTACCAGAAGGACCAATCCCGTTCAAACTCAAATCCAAATTGGTTAAGGAGGAGTTGGCTGCAAGAGCCTGGAAAAGAGAAGCGGCACCAGAAGGATCAATCCCGTTCAAACTCAAATCCAAATTAGTTAAGGAGGAGTTGGCTGCAAGAGCCTGGAAAAGAGAAGCGGCACCAGAAGGACCAATCCCGTTCAAACTCAAATCCAAATTAGTTAAGGAGGAGTTGGCTGCAAGAGCCTGGGAAAGAGAAGCGGCACCAAAAGGACCAATCCCGTTCAAACTCAAATCCAAATTAGTTAAGGAGGAGTTGGCTGCAAGAGCCTGGGAAAGAGAAGCGGCAACAGAAGGACCAATCCCGTTCAAACTCAAATCCAAATTAGTTAAGGAGGAGTTGGCTGCAAGAGCCTGGAAAAGAGAAGCGGCAACAGAAGGACCAATCCCGTTCAAACTCAAATCCAAATTAGTTAAGGAGCAGTTGGCTGCGAGAGCCTGGGAAAGAGAAGCGGCACCAGAAGGACCAATCCCGTTCAAACTCAAATCCAAATTAGTTAAGGAGGAGTTGGCTGCAAGAGCCTGGGAAAGAGAAGCGGCACCAGAAGGACCAATCCCGTTCAAACTCAAATCCAAATTAGTTAAGGAGCAGTTGGCTGCGAGAGCCTGGGAAAGAGAAACGGCACCAGAAGGACCAATCTCGTTGTTTCTCAAATCCAAGTTAGTTAAGGAGGAGTTGGCTGCAAGAGCTTCAAACAAATGCACAATGTACAACATTTTAAAATCAAAAGGAAGCGTTAAAGTCTTAATATCAAGATGCACGCCTAAGCTGAAATCTTCACACCAAGGAACAGGTGGAACGCGTCCTTCACCGGTCCTGTACAGCTGACGAATCGTTTCTATGACATGGGTTGCATGTGACGCATCTAAAAAAGGTAAAAGAAAACAAGATGTATTTGGATTTAAATACCGTAGAATGTCAAAACATGAAGGAAGCTTTAGTATTAAAAAAGTAAAAGTCCCAAGATTGTTAAAACCTATCGACGATATTAACATTAAGTAGGGAAAGCCTACAATCAATCATGCTTACCGCCACTATCAATACTACAATTTACTATTCCTTGTATTGATGACCTCTCCTAAACAAGTAGTTAAGCGTGGTTCAACAGGTTTCCACATTCGGGTATTGGTGACGCACTTATAAAGCTTGAATTCTATTTACTCGTTTAAAAGCAGTTTACATTTCAACCGAGAACAAAGGAGGGCATCACATTAACAAAAACCAAAAGAGCATCAGCTATCAGACCAAGAGTACGTTTCTTATTCTTGTTGTGCAATAACGTGGTTCTTGTAACGTCTCAGAATAAAGGTTAGTTTTAAAAGACCGGATCGAAAAGGGGCGTGTAGCATACAAGGCCTATGCCTGGTCTAACACTACTGCTCAGCGTAATGACACGATCTTCTGACATGGGACAAAGGACGGGGTTTGATCAGGACCTTCGTTTTACTGCAATGCAGCAGTAGTAAAAGGGACCTTTGTAAAGCGTACACTTGTATTAATTACGTATAAAGCGTGTGTGGTCAATGACGAAAAAAGATAACTGATTTGTAGACCTACTCAAGTGTGTTAAGGCTTGACTCAACTAATAATGTGGTGGACTTTTATTTCAAGTAAAAGCATTTCTCTAATCTTTATGAAACTTGGCAAGCATTTTGTTATTGTCGTTTGTATCCATTTGATCAACTTTTACTTGTCAAATTGAAGTCACGTGACTTGCATTCGCCTTATAACGGTTTAAATATATCAACGAAAATGGGGAATAGATAGTCACATTTTATTCATCTTTCTTGCTTTTTCTATTACTCCTAGTAAGGGCTTAATAATGTCGCCTTTTAATCGTGTCCATATGTCAACGGAAACCGCCAATTAAGGAAAACAGGTCGCGTGACATAACAGATGTCAAAATATCTGACAAGAAATATGATGGATACCGCCTTAAAAGGCGGAGTTACGTTGGAAAGGACCTTTTGGACATTTTGAAGCCGAAAGTTTTCGATTGCAAACGTACCCCATTTCAAGAAAGCATGTTTAATGACGTCATCAATCAGGAAATATCACGTGACGGTTGATAAGACTTTCGTAAGATCACTGAACAAGTCAAATATTTATTCCTTTAAACTCCCTGGCCGAGAAAAGTTTTTGTATTATTGTCGTTCTTTGTTCCTTTTGTTTTACGTCATCAGTCCGAGCTGAAAGAAAATAAAACCTTACTGTTACGATCACAGATTTCTGGCCATTAAACAAAAAATGAAATTAGAGGTAAAATTTTGGGCTCATCGATTTTGCAACCAAATATGGCATTACTGCACTTTAAACGGTACGCGAACCATCGAAAGGACCTTCTACCAACGTTTTTGGTTTCAGAGAAGAAGACAAAGTAGAACAGTGAAAACCCTTGTACGCAAATCGAGACGCCACCAAAGTTTCGACCGGCAGTGCACCTTCCTCGAGCTTCGTAAGGTTCTGCGAGACCCGTATTTCTAGTAATAATAATACTTTATATAGCGCCATTTCCACCACTGTCCAATAGCGCTTTACAGATTGTAATTATTTAAATTATATTTAGTTACCTATACTGTGCTTAAATTTAACAATGATGTATAAAACCTAACAGATAAAGAACTTGACTTGGAATTCAGCACTAATAATCAAACCAACACTAATTTACTAAAAATGCTTTCCTTTGTCTTATGTTTTCGCTTAAATTTATTTAAATCGCCGCAGGACCTAAGTTCAATAGGCAGAGCATTCCAGTCTGAATAACGTACGCACAAAAGTGGACTGTAAGAGAGGGACGCGACGAGCTCTTAGAACATCTGCGTTGTGGGCTAACAAACTTAGATCCCTTTTACATTGCAATGACACTTAAACAGTTTTGACTACATTGATTCGTTAGTAGGTACCTGCATGGTTCTCAGTGTTGTCTTCCGTCCACTGTGAGACCTGAATGGCAGATGGAAACATTCCGCTTTTTCTTTGTGCTGAACTTTCAGCATCTCGCAAAACATCTGCTAAAGCAAAAAATGAACGAAACTTCAGAAACTAAGGTAGTAATAAAATCGTCAGAAGAACATTACTGAATTGCAAAGACACATTTATATCATATCTTGTACATCCAGTTCTTCTGTTATCTGCATAACATAGTTTATGTCGCAATGAAACCTGCACACTCACTAAATCTGATCGCACCAGGTAAAACATGCACATGACCTAAAAAAAAAACAGCCGAGATCTTCTGCATTGACTATTTGATGAAGTTCCCCAAATCAAAGTCGTCTTTCTCCTCCCAACAGTCCATGAGAGATAACAACGTCGAGCAGCTCGGACATTCTAAACTTAGTGACTAATTCATTTTTTCTGTTAGTAAATTCTTTTTATTTCGTGTACACTGTTACTTTAAATGTGCCAGTATACATTTCTGTAAGTGTGCTTTATAACCTTATTTACAGATTTCATCATATCTTATGATCAAAATTATATATGACACAATCAAAAATTCATACCATGAACAAGGCTGATTATTCTGTCAAGAAGATCTTTTATTTGCTTGGTCCAGTTGTATTTCTTCGCATAGGAATCTCGCACAGCTTCTGCTTCCTCTAGTCGCTTCTTCCTGTCCTTGTTCCAGATTTTCTTGATAACTGCAGCCCAATCGTTGGGGTCCTCTGAATCAATCACAAACGATGAGCCAAATGGTACGTTTTTCAGGGCTTCTCCAAAACCCGAGTTCTGACTGACAAACAAAGGGAGACCAGCTGACAGGGCCTCAAGTCCTGTCAACCCGAAGCCCTCCGTCCTTGAAGGCATGAGTACGAGATCCACCTCTTGAAACAAGCGTTTCAAACTTTCCCGGTTTTGCACGAAGCCTCTGACCCTTAACCGGCTAGCAGGAACACCACAATCGGTTAACCGTTTCGCTATTTCTTCGTGTTTTCCATCTGGGGCTCCAACAAACATAAGACGAGTATCGGGTAATTCAGCAACAGCTTTTCCTGCGATGTCAAATCCCTTAAGTTCAAAATCTTCAGCATCTCCGCGGCCAAACACTAAGACACTGCATTGTTTTCTGTCTTTGAAAACCTGTTTAACATCTAGAAATTCATCAAAAATCCCGGGGGTGAAGTCAAGAATGTTTTGATCTTTCTGACAGCCGCGAAGATATGACCGAAAGGCCTCGCTCAACTTGGGTCCAACTCCTACAACCAGATCCGCCATTTCACACAGTTCTACCTCAGTTTTGTGCTTTTCTTCGCCCTTTGAAATAGGATTGGTGTAGTTTTTAAACATTCCTAGTTCCTCTGGGTCGGTGTGAACCACTTGAACCCAGGTGCATTTTTTAGAGTCTCTAATGACTTGTGCCTGGTGACCGAGTTTCACTCCATGACCAACGATTACGTCGATTTGCAAATGTTCTGGTGGAAAGCTAAGCCATTCCAATTCTTCGTAACCAGGCCGCCGTGTTGCCTCAACAATCTTTACGTTGTGATTAAGGGCAACCGTCTTATCTTTATCACTGCATTGTGGTAAAAAGAACGTAATTTCCACTTCGGGAAATTTGGCCAACTGAATGGCCAACTCTCGGTTTATGGTAGAAAGTCCTCCTTTGCTTGATCCCCATTCAGAAGCCAAAATGGTGACTTTGACTTTGCTGGATCCATCAGCTCGATCGTGTGTGTGAGATTCACGTATAGCAGATGCCATAGCCAAGCACGGTCAGCGTTGCCAGACCTAAACAAATAATAGAAAATAAACATGGGCAGTGTTTATAAAAACTTTGTAAGTAAGAAGTCGTTCAAATGAGTACCCTGGCTAAAGGCCTGTTGTGTAAAAATTAACATTGAAAAAAAAAATAGCCTCTGGCACTTATGGTGTCTAGGGTGTCTTTAAAACAAGGAATTGACCCGGAACACCCTCGAAACCTAACCGAAACACCCTTAGAACCTAACCAGAACACCCTGGAATCGACAAAAAATAAAAATAAACCAAAGGTTCTTAAAAGCCTTATTTTCTTGTTAAAGAGACTCCATTCAACTGTTTATACTAATGAAAAACATATATACATTAGCACTCTGTTGTCAGTTGACACCGAATATAGACTTTTAATATAATAGTAGGCTCCTGCATTTACAAAAAAAAAGCGCGGTAGGGCTATAAGGGTTGACAAAAAAAGGTTTTCAGGGCTCACGAGACTGATTGTTTTTTTATTTCTTAAAATGTTGCAAGTACTGCGGCACAGGAAAATAGTAATTTAAGTAACAAACACCCATTGCGTTGCTCCTCGAAGACTGAACAAACTTCGCCTTTTATTCTTACCGGCGTTCCTTCCGTATTGCAAACACGAATGAGGGGGCTGGGAATGAGCTTCAGGAGGAGGCTCTCAAAGTGTACATATCAATGCACCACTATCTTAAAACTTAACTTTGGATTCGATTTTCTGGCTTTTAAAAACCAACCATAATGTCAAGAAAGATAACAAGCTTTTTTCAAAGTGTACCAGGTAAGTCCTTCAGTTTTGATAATTTAACCTGTACGTTAGAGCCAAAGTCAAGAGCCAAGTCGAGCCAAATTCAGTAGATAGTTTCATTCAAGACTTCCTCGACACTTCTCTTTGAATAGCCCAATTTCGATACATTAAAATTCAACTTGAAACAAAAGACATCACTGCAAGGCTTAGGGGAATGATAGTAGGGATTTTTCTGGTTTATTCCCCTAAGCCTCGTAGTGACGTCTTTTGTTTGAAGCTGAATTTTAATATATCGAAATTGGGCTATTGATTATAAGCTAAGCTTAAAAACACAAAATAAAAATAAAATCGATGCCACGCGTTTTTTTTTGTCTGAACACGCACGGTTTCTTTTTTATGGACAACAAGCCAAAAATGACCATCAATTTATCAAACATTTTTGGCAGAAATTGTCGTCTCAGAAAGCTGGAAAAAGAGTTTTCGAGCATGAAGATTTCAAAATGTTCTAGCGAGAGGGGGGGGGGGGGGGGTGGGGATGCCCCCAGACCCCCCTAAAGGCTCGCGCCTTTGCCGCTCGCAAAATAATTCTCAATGCCATTCACTTTAAAGTGTGCTCCTAGAAGAGAGTTGGAGTTGCGTGATATGCAGGTCCAATGAAATTAGAGGTTGTTGAGAGCTGCGTGGTATCCTGGGGGCTTCGCGGTCCCTGGTTCAAGATGATGGTTCTTGATTGCTTAACTGTTCGACTTTTTACATGTTTTTAGAGAACTGTTACACTTATTTACTGTCCAATGGAATAAAATTTACTTGCCAGCTTGACTTCAAAACGAGTAAATCGAAACAACATTTCAACTAGCTATAATAACATCTGTAACATGCATTGTTCAATTGTTGATCCAAAGGTATCAGTAATGCGACTGAAAAATTAAATCAAGACTTACAACAGCTCTATTGTATCATGTAGAAGCCGCTGGGTACCGTGTTATAAAATTTCAGTGTAGTATTGAGCTCGCCTATCCTAAAGAGGAGTAAAGCTCAGTAAAGATAGCTTCGACAAAACACAGACAGAACTTACATTAATCAAAGTGTCCTCTGGGCTATCTCCTTTAAGTTTTTCCCATCATGCAATGCTGTCATATTATGTCCGAATGTTGTTTTTGATGTTGCAATTGGACATTTAGGTTATAGTGCGTGGTTTCTTGAGTTCAATTTCTTTTTTGGCAATTTTGTTTGTATGTAATTGGTAATGGTTATGCAGTCCTCTTGTCTTGTGTCTGGAACAAATTTCAGTACTTTCAACTCGTCTGGATTTTCACCTGGTTTATTATCAAGAGCTACACACAACATTGTGTTACTGTTGCCTTCCCTAAACCCGCGCCACTACTTAAAAAGTGTCAATTGCTTCTCGTCGTTTTTAACAGAGAGTAACATATGGTAAAAAAAATCCATTTGTTCTCTGTTCAAAGAATGAACAAGTTCTTTTTTTCCATACGATTAATTACCAGCTTTTCATTATCATTTGCTGTAGCATTACTTAAAAGATTGTTCCCTTGGTGTTTGTTATCTAAACATGGGTTAAAACAACCAAACAGTTCACTGTATTGTGTTTCTTCACTTATATCCTGCTCATCGTTATGTTGAGCAGACGGAGCTACAGTATCTAACTGATCACGTTCCTTATTTTCAGGATCTCCCAGCTTTTTCTTAAGAGTTCTCCTTTCTTTCCTTTCGAATATAACATGTTTAACTTGCTGAAATCTTATTTTTACATGGGATAAGCATCAAGAGCTCTCTGCAATTAATCTTCAGCATCCTTTTTATTAAACATAACTAAATGAATGATTTAGCTTTCATTCTGCGAAAAAGTTTCATTCCTCCTTTCAAGTAAAATTCTTTACAACTTTGTTCTCTGTTTTCATTATTGGGATCATCATCAATCTTATCGTCAAAATCTGTTTCAGGTGGAAATCTAGTTCTTGTAAACTTACTCAGTGTTCATCCCCTCATCTTAACTTTTGTTTTAATGTCACTGTTAACAAAATACCAGATATATTAAAACCATCGATAGGAACAATCTAAGGAATATCCGTACCACAATTATCTCTTTAAGCAGAGACTAAATTGGGCATGAATCTTCTGACCAAAATGAACCAAAATGAGGCCTAAAAAAGTAAAAACAAAAATGAACTAAAACCCCGAACCTCACTGAAATCTGACTGTTTGACACTGGTTTGTTTGACCTGGAAAATCAACCTGATGATAGTATTGCAAAACTCTGCTTAATCATTTCTAATGATATAACTCAAGAAAGAAAAACAGGTTTGTTTAGTAAGATTGATTCTTTCTGTACAAACTTCAATATTGAGAAGACTGCGATAAACTTAAGCATCCCATCTTTTTTCTTGTCAAAGGCAAAACAGAACATTTTTACACGTCTAAAAAATCACCAACTCAATCTAATTAATGTAAATAAAAAAAACAAATTATTCGATCTTTAAAAGTGAAACGAAATACTCCGATTTAATTAACCATATCCTGAACAAAGAAAAATTACTTATAAATTCAGGATAGGAAATCATACCTTAAGAATTGAAAATGGTCGAATTACAATCCCTAAAACTCCTGAACACCTTTAGTTAGAATTTGCACCCACTGTACACTTAATTCAGTTGAAGTTTATTTCACTGCATGCACTGTATGTTATATGATGAGCTACGAAATACCTTTTTTGACAAAATTATTAAACAAAATAGATTTGGATTATTTCTGATCGCTTTTACAAGCACTTATTGAAAAGTTATATATTTGTTTGTCAACCTACAAGGAAACTGAAAGCACTAGTTCGTTAAAACCTATTGTTGTTTAATTTAGTCAGTCTCTTATATAACTTGCAAATGGGGTAAATTAACCGAGGACATTTTTAACTAAAGGGACACTGTCCCGACAGAAATATCGTGTTTTCATGATTATGACCAGGAGCTTGCTTTAGCTTGCTTTATCATCCGAAAATAGGAAGAAAAAATAGCCAAAAGTGATGAACGCAGAAAAATATGAATTAAAAAGACAAAATAACGACAAAATTCCACCAGAATCGAATCGAAACTTTGAATATTTCTTTTCTCCAAACTACTGCTTCTGTTTTTCTCCTTGAATCTTTTAATCCAATTTAGTTGTATATTTGGTGACATTTGGCGATATAACATGGAAATTAACAAACACGTTATTTCAACAAAACTTCATTGTAAACGTACAGCATACGATCGCATACAATCATTCTCAGTGAGCAATGTTAGCTTACCTCAAAGTCTCTTTTCCCTTTCTTAAAACGTAGTGCTATAACAAAAAATAATACCAAATGTCCTGAAGCAACCAGTTTGACAAACCAGACTGGACAAACATTAAACGCATCGTAAAGGATTACAGCGCCTTTAGCCAAGCGCGCTTGATCTAGCGTGCCAAATATCTGACCACAGTCTACATTAGGTGAGATAAGATTACATTACGTTACACTTTTTGACGCTCGATACAATGAAATATATGCTGCAACATGTTCCTAAAAAACATAGAATTCATAATCGTACGCCTTAAAAATCATCGCTGTGAAAAAGAGATATTAAACAGTAGGAATGTTACCTAACTGAAAAAAAATTTTGTCAGGCCACAAACGTGCGCTCGCTAAACAGCTTTAAAAACATATCCTTCGACTCGTGTGTTCTGATCTATGAATGATAGCATCTAACAAAAATGCGAGAAATTTTGCTAAAAAATAAAATGCAATAAAAATGCAACAAGAATGTCCCCACAGATTCACTAAAAAGTCTATTAATAGTGTCTAACAAAAATCTTAGTTAACTTAATCATCAACGTATGAATATATCGCTTTGTCAGGCCACAAACATGCGCTCGCTAAACCGCTTTCAAAAATATGCCACTCGACTCTTGTGTTCTTATCGATAACATCTTGCTAACAAATATGCACTAGGAATGTCCCCACAAAATCACTAAAAAGTCTATTAATAGTATCTAACGCATTTTTTGCTAACAAAAATGCATAAAGAATGCATGTTAGCCCATAAAAAGGAAAGTAAAGCTAAATGTTGATTCATAAATCACAGCCTGATCTTGGCCGGATCTTGATCGATCTTAATTCAATCACAGTTGCGAAACGCATTGAAAAATGCGAGTACGGTTATGCAAGCTTTCATATGCATCAGTGGGTTTCTGCGATGAAATCGAAGAGTTGCGACGATCGCCATCGATTCAGTGTCGATTGATAAAACGACGATCTGAGGGACTAAATTGACGGTTCTCAAATAATATTATCCGTTATGAACCGTGGGAAGCACTGTTCATAATTCTAACATACAAACGACAACTTGGTTAAAAAGAGGGTCGACGATTTGTACAAAACAACGCATACATCAAATGCATACTCCGGGATGCATGCACAATGTGAAACCTGATTGCCTGACATGCAACAAATATATACATGCTAAAACGCAAACTTCGCACATGAGTTAGTTAGGCCCGGTTCAAACGTCGAACTTTACATGTGCCGAACCTAATACCTATTTAGGTCGACCCAAACTATTAAGTTCGACTGTTGATTCAGACGGTCGAACTTTACATGTGCCGAACCTAATTCGTGGCGAAAAGAAATATCATCCTTACTGCTTAAAATAGGGAAATAAACCGAAAAAAGTAAAATTCACCAAGCCTGGAAATTCTTGTTTTGATTTTAGTGTGCTTTGTGTTCTGTTATGGCAAGGAGACAGTGCGGAGATCGTGATCGTGATATTTGGACAAAATAAAGTAACGCCATAAATTTTAAAATACATTACGATTCATTTATGGATATAAAGAAAAGCAACTTTTTAGAAGACAGATTGAAGCTGTCCAGTTTCAGTCTAAAAATCTACAATGTGAATGCTGGTAACCGTCGTTAGACCTCGTTACGCTTCTGTGAGTTCTGTCTGCAAAGGCGCGAAAACCCACTAAATAGCCAATCAGATGCGCGGTTATATTGAAAAATACGTTAACATAAATTATGCATTGGGTTCGGCACATGTGAAGTTCGACGTATGAATCGAAGTCGATCTTTTGCCGTTCTATTCGACAAGCTCAGTCGAATAGAACGGCAGAGTCGACTCAAATACAAAAGTGCCGTTCCTAATTGATTCATACGTCGAACTTTACATGTGCCGAACCTAATTATTAGGTTCGGCACATGTAATGTTCGACGTTTGAACCGGGCCTTAGCCCTTTACATTTTAAATCTAAAAATTCAAAATCGGTAAAAGACAAACCTGTATCCAAGGGCAGAAGCTCAGTCAAAGAAGAGAAGATGTACGGCGATTCAGTACTGTGAGAATGTCTTTCGAAAAGTGAAAGAGGAAATCAGAACTGCGGGGATTATTTTGGGTGAGGCACAGTGCGTAATAGCTTGCGCGAAGATGTATCCGATTTCTTTGCTCCCCGCGCGCGGAAAACGGAGAGCAGGCTAAATGGGTAATTGACGTCATCCGTCTGGATATGATAAGTCACGCGATAACAGGAAGTACCGAGGTTGCTGGTAACAAAGGAACATTGTGATTGATCATCATAACTCATGCAGTGGAAACAGAAAATTAGTTAGAGCACTAATATATTTGATAAAACAAAATGTTAACTGTTTCCATTTAGTTTGGGTCCTGTTTGGGTCTTATTAAAATAGACCAGGACAGGAGTTCATAACTCAGGAGTAGCAGGGCCTTCTCCACTGCACTTTCAAAATGAAATGGTGAGGCGGACGCATAAACCCCTGGTCGACTGAGGCTGCTAGAACAGGATAAAATGTCATCGTTCCGCTCAATAAAATACAATAACTTTATTTATCCACGGTAAAAAGCAATCTTCTACGCTGGAAAGTGCCAAGGGATACGAGGCTGGAGGTAAAAGGGCGGTTTACTGTACACAGTTTTTGGTGGATCGGAGATTTTTTTTTTATATAATCTTATTTAGAAAAACGCAGAGAAAATACTGAGAGTCGAATATTTATTTTCTAGCCTATTAAAGTGGAGTCGAGTGTTGCCTACACAACGAACGTAGTGAATGTGAACAATGTGAATGCTGGTAACCGTCGTTAGACCTCGTTACGCTTCTGTGAGTTCTGTCTGCAAAGGCGCGAAAACCCACTAAATAGCCAATCAGACGCGCGGTTATATTGAAAAATACGTTAACATAAATTATGCATTGGGTTCGGCACATGTGAAGTTCGACGTATGAATCGAAGTCGATCTTTTGCCGTTCTATTCGACAAGCTCAGTCGAATAGAACGGCAGAGTCGACTTCGTATGAATCGGCAGAGTCGACTTCGTATGAATCGAAGTCGATCTTTTGCCGTTCTATTCGACAAGCTCAGTCGAATAGAACGGCAGAGTCGACTCAAATACAAAAGTGCCGTTCCTAATTGATTCATACGTCGAACTTTACATGTGCCGAACCTAATTATTAGGTTCGGCACATGTAATGTTCGACGTTTGAACCGGGCCTTAGCCCTTTACATTTTAAATCTAAAAATTCAAAATCGGTAAAAGACAAACCTGTATCCAAGGGCAGAAGCTCAGTCAAAGAAGAGAAGATGTACCGCGATTCAGTACTGTGAGAATGTCTTTCGAAAAGTGAAAGAGGAAATCAGAACTGCGGGGATTATTTTGGGTGAGGCACAGTGCGTAATAGCTTGCGCGAAGATGTATCCGATTTCTTTGCTCCCCGCGCGCGGAAAACGGAGAGCAGGCTAAATGGGTAATTGACGTCATCCGTCTGGATATGATAAGTCACGCGATAGCAGGAAGTACCGAGGTTGCTGGTAACAAAGGAACATTGTGATTGATCATCATAACTCATGCAGTGGAAACAGAAAATTAGTTAGAGCACTAATGTATTTGATAAAACAAAATGTTAACTGTTTCCATTTAGTTTGGGTCCTGTTTGGGTCTTATTAAAATAGACCAGGACAGGAGTTCATAACTCAGGAGTAGCAGGGCCTTCTCCACTGCACTTTCAAAATGAAATGGTGAGGCGGACGCATAAACCCCTGGTCGACTGAGGCTGCTAGAACAGGATAAAATGTCATCGTTCCGCTCAATAAAATACAACAACTTTATTTATCCACGGTAAAAAGCAATCTTCTACGCTGGAAAGTGCCAAGGGATACGAGGCTGGAGGTAAAAGGGCGGTTTACTGTACACAGTTTTTGGTGGATCGGAGATTTTTTTTTTATATAATCTTATTTAGAAAAACGCAGAGAAAATACTGAGAGTCGAATATTTATTTTCTAGCCTATTAAAGTGGAGTCGAGTGTTGCCTACACAACGAACGTAGTGAATGTGAACAATGTGAATGCTGGTAACCGTCGTTAGACCTCGTTACGCTTCTGTGAGTTCTGTCTGCAAAGGCGCGAAAACCCACTAAATAGCCAATCAGACGCGCGGTTATATTGAAAAATACGTTAACATAAATTATGCATTGGGTTCGGCACATGTGAAGTTCGACGTATGAATCGAAGTCGATCTTTTGCCGTTCTATTCGACAAGCTCAGTCGAATAGAACGGCAGAGTCGACTTCGTATGAATCGGCAGAGTCGACTTCGTATGAATCGAAGTCGATCTTTTGCCGTTCTATTCGACAAGCTCAGTCGAATAGAACGGCAGAGTCGACTCAAATACAAAAGTGCCGTTCCTAATTGATTCATACGTCGAACTTTACATGTGCCGAACCTAATTATTAGGTTCGGCACATGTAATGTTCGACGTTTGAACCGGGCCTTAGCCCTTTACATTTTAAATCTAAAAATTCAAAATCGGTAAAAGACAAACCTGTATCCAAGGGCAGAAGCTCAGTCAAAGAAGAGAAGATGTACCGCGATTCAGTACTGTGAGAATGTCTTTCGAAAAGTGAAAGAGGAAATCAGAACTGCGGGGATTATTTTGGGTGAGGCACAGTGCGTAATAGCTTGCGCGAAGATGTATCCGATTTCTTTGCTCCCCGCGCGCGGAAAACGGAGAGCAGGCTAAATGGGTAATTGACGTCATCCGTCTGGATATGATAAGTCACGCGATAGCAGGAAGTACCGAGGTTGCTGGTAACAAAGGAACATTGTGATTGATCATCATAACTCATGCAGTGGAAACAGAAAATTAGTTAGAGCACTAATGTATTTGATAAAACAAAATGTTAACTGTTTCCATTTAGTTTGGGTCCTGTTTGGGTCTTATTAAAATAGACCAGGACAGGAGTTCATAACTCAGGAGTAGCAGGGCCTTCTCCACTGCACTTTCAAAATGAAATGGTGAGGCGGACGCATAAACCCCTGGTCGACTGAGGCTGCTAGAACAGGATAAAATGTCATCGTTCCGCTCAATAAAATACAATAACTTTATTTATCCACGGTAAAAAGCAATCTTCTACGCTGGAAAGTGCCAAGGGATACGAGGCTGGAGGTAAAAGGGCGGTTTACTGTACACAGTTTTTGGTGGATCGGAGATTTTTTTTTTATATAATCTTATTTAGAAAAACGCAGAGAAAATACTGAGAGTCGAATATTTATTTTCTAGCCTATTAAAGTGGAGTCGAGTGTTGCCTACACAACGAACGTAGTGAATGTGAACAATGTGAATGCTGGTAACCGTCGTTAGACCTCGTTACGCTTCTGTGAGTTCTGTCTGCAAAGGCGCGAAAACCCACTAAATAGCCAATCAGACGCGCGGTTATATTGAAAAATACGTTAACATAAATTATGCATTGGGTTCGGCACATGTGAAGTTCGACGTATGAATCGAAGTCGATCTTTTGCCGTTCTATTCGACAAGCTCAGTCGAATAGAACGGCAGAGTCGACTTCGTATGAATCGGCAGAGTCGACTTCGTATGAATCGAAGTCGATCTTTTGCCGTTCTATTCGACAAGCTCAGTCGAATAGAACGGCAGAGTCGACTCAAATACAAAAGTGCCGTTCCTAATTGATTCATACGTCGAACTTTACATGTGCCGAACCTAATTATTAGGTTCGGCACATGTAATGTTCGACGTTTGAACCGGGCCTTAGCCCTTTACATTTTAAATCTAAAAATTCAAAATCGGTAAAAGACAAACCTGTATCCAAGGGCAGAAGCTCAGTCAAAGAAGAGAAGATGTACCGCGATTCAGTACTGTGAGAATGTCTTTCGAAAAGTGAAAGAGGAAATCAGAACTGCGGGGATTATTTTGGGTGAGGCACAGTGCGTAATAGCTTGCGCGAAGATGTATCCGATTTCTTTGCTCCCCGCGCGCGGAAAACGGAGAGCAGGCTAAATGGGTAATTGACGTCATCCGTCTGGATATGATAAGTCACGCGATAGCAGGAAGTACCGAGGTTGCTGGTAACAAAGGAACATTGTGATTGATCATCATAACTCATGCAGTGGAAACAGAAAATTAGTTAGAGCACTAATGTATTTGATAAAACAAAATGTTAACTGTTTCCATTTAGTTTGGGTCCTGTTTGGGTCTTATTAAAATAGACCAGGACAGGAGTTCATAACTCAGGAGTAGCAGGGCCTTCTCCACTGCACTTTCAAAATGAAATGGTGAGGCGGACGCATAAACCCCTGGTCGACTGAGGCTGCTAGAACAGGATAAAATGTCATCGTTCCGCTCAATAAAATACAATAACTTTATTTATCCACGGTAAAAAGCAATCTTCTACGCTGGAAAGTGCCAAGGGATACGAGGCTGGAGGTAAAAGGGCGGTTTACTGTACACAGTTTTTGGTGGATCGGAGATTTTTTTTTTATATAATCTTATTTAGAAAAACGCAGAGAAAATACTGAGAGTCGAATATTTATTTTCTAGCCTATTAAAGTGGAGTCGAGTGTTGCCTACACAACGAACGTAGTGAATGTGAACAATGTGAATGCTGGTAACCGTCGTTAGACCTCGTTACGCTTCTGTGAGTTCTGTCTGCAAAGGCGCGAAAACCCACTAAATAGCCAATCAGACGCGCGGTTATATTGAAAAATACGTTAACATAAATTATGCATTGGGTTCGGCACATGTGAAGTTCGACGTATGAATCGAAGTCGATCTTTTGCCGTTCTATTCGACAAGCTCAGTCGAATAGAACGGCAGAGTCGACTTCGTATGAATCGGCAGAGTCGACTTCGTATGAATCGAAGTCGATCTTTTGCCGTTCTATTCGACAAGCTCAGTCGAATAGAACGGCAGAGTCGACTCAAATACAAAAGTGCCGTTCCTAATTGATTCATACGTCGAACTTTACATGTGCCGAACCTAATTATTAGGTTCGGCACATGTAATGTTCGACGTTTGAACCGGGCCTTAGCCCTTTACATTTTAAATCTAAAAATTCAAAATCGGTAAAAGACAAACCTGTATCCAAGGGCAGAAGCTCAGTCAAAGAAGAGAAGATGTACCGCGATTCAGTACTGTGAGAATGTCTTTCGAAAAGTGAAAGAGGAAATCAGAACTGCGGGGATTATTTTGGGTGAGGCACAGTGCGTAATAGCTTGCGCGAAGATGTATCCGATTTCTTTGCTCCCCGCGCGCGGAAAACGGAGAGCAGGCTAAATGGGTAATTGACGTCATCCGTCTGGATATGATAAGTCACGCGATAGCAGGAAGTACCGAGGTTGCTGGTAACAAAGGAACATTGTGATTGATCATCATAACTCATGCAGTGGAAACAGAAAATTAGTTAGAGCACTAATGTATTTGATAAAACAAAATGTTAACTGTTTCCATTTAGTTTGGGTCCTGTTTGGGTCTTATTAAAATAGACCAGGACAGGAGTTCATAACTCAGGAGTAGCAGGGCCTTCTCCACTGCACTTTCAAAATGAAATGGTGAGGCGGACGCATAAACCCCTGGTCGACTGAGGCTGCTAGAACAGGATAAAATGTCATCGTTCCGCTCAATAAAATACAATAACTTTATTTATCCACGGTAAAAAGCAATCTTCTACGCTGGAAAGTGCCAAGGGATACGAGGCTGGAGGTAAAAGGGCGGTTTACTGTACACAGTTTTTGGTGGATCGGAGATTTTTTTTTTATATAATCTTATTTAGAAAAACGCAGAGAAAATACTGAGAGTCGAATATTTATTTTCTAGCCTATTAAAGTGGAGTCGAGTGTTGCCTACACAACGAACGTAGAGGTCGCCCACGCGCGATGTAGGCTGCTCGATTTTCAGCCGTTTGAGGGAGGGAAATCGAGCCTATACCCACGATAGCTCACGATGGCGACTCGTGACTCCTTATTTCCGGTTCTTTGCCCGTTTTTGGCGGGATCTTCTCGGGAATACGGGACAAGAATTGAATTGACCAATCAGGAAGCGCGAAATTCACTGGCTCAGCGTGAAGTCAGCGTACACACATGGTCCATGTGAAATTTCATGACTCTGAAAAAAATATTCTACAAGTGTTACCAGCTTTCTCAAATTTGTTAGGTTTATTTATATTTCCAGGCAAAGTCTCTCTTCAAAAGTTGGAAGCTACTGTCATTTGAAGTTATCGGGGAACAGCCAAATGTGTGTTCTACTGCAAGATTATCATACTCCATTGCGTCACCGCTGAAGAAGGCGAAGGGAGGTTGAACCGTTAATTAAGGTCACCGGATTTGGTTTCTAAGGTTGGCAAGAATCAAAGCTTTTCTCGTTCTTACAGGGCACTGCAGAGCTTGTTATATCTACAATATATGTTCTGAAATCAGCTTTTAAAACAATAGCAAATTGTTGCGATATCAAAACGGTGAAAGTACGCGAAAGTACTCGCCGAAAATTCATTGCGTAACCGTACCGGTCACAGGAAACCAGTGAACTGCTCTATTGCAGCAACACTTTGATCAAGAATTTTGCAAGGTTTATAGAAGTACGTCATTATAGATTGTATAAACCAGATAGCTGGATAACTTATCTGAAAAACGAAACAGAACATTAGAAGGAATTTATTTATCATCGTTGTACAAAAAGAAAACCGCGAACGTAAGCTTATATAGAAAGTATGACTCACAGCTTGAACATGTCCGAACAACAAGCCCTCCTTGCAGGCCAAAACAAGCTGCAGGGACAACATTACAATAGTCCTTATTATAGCGGGGTAAGAATGCTCGATCAGCCACTTAACTCAAGTGATATGGACGCTACTTCAAGTGTTGGTGTGTTCAAATCTCGCTCAGTTCTTCAACAGCCAAGTGAGGACTTCTACCATGAAGGATTGCCGATTTGGAGAGCAGCTTTGCTTGTGGTTAATTCAGCACTTGGTGCTGGGATTTTGAACTTTCCTCTAGCGTATGCTGAATGCGGTGGCATTGTTACTGCTGTTATCATTCAAATGGTAGGCCTATGTTTATTATCTATGCTATGTTAATTTTTTGAATCACCTCTCTTTAACAGTGGGAAAAGTCAATGGGGGCAGGAGGGAGGTAAAGGGGGTGTTGTAGAAAGGTTTGACTGTTTCTCCTCAATAATATTTGTACACCCTGTGAAGACTTTGATGTTGACTGAATTTTTGTGGCTTCTCATTGGTGGCAGAAGCGGGGGGACTGGGGGGGCTTCAGCCCCCCCCCCCCCCCCCACTTTTTTTCTGGGGGGCACAGCCCCCCCCCCCCCCCCCACTTTATGAAGCAAGATCGGTTAAACAGCTGCATGCTTGTTCACTGTCACAAACATTGGCTGACACAATTGACTCCGTTGCAATCGCCAAGACATTAGCAAGCACAAACGAACAAAGAAAGGTGCATTTTGGAAAGTTCGAGTAAATGTCGACTCGTCTCTTTAAAACAGGAAACAACGTACATAGCCGGTTGGATCGGGACATTTCATTTTTTATCTGCACTCCCTCCCCCACCTCCCCGCCTCCCCTATGGAAGGCTATTCTACTGTATGTAGTTTTTGTTGTCGGCACCATTGAAGATTGCATCCATGTGGTCCAAAATGTTAAGTTCAAGCAAGTAACCGTGGACGACAATCCTGCTGGTATACGTTGGATCAAACTAGTGATCTGATTGTTTTAACAAGTGAAAATACCTTTTGTTATGACTTTCAATCCTTCACTTCCTCACATCTCTAACATCATCAAAAAACATAATTTACTATTCTCTTAGAACTGAACGTTGTACTAAAGCAATTAAACATTTCAGACGCTGCCCTAACCTCTGTGACATACTAGTTTCAGCTAAACTCCCTTCTAACTCTACTAACCCCCATCCCCAACTCTCTTGTAGCTCTTTCCGTTGCGGAAAGAACTACGCTACAATGTACTTGTCCCTACATTTCCAACGGACTTACTAACTATACTTTCTTTTCTACCGGTGAAACACGCACTATCCAATCTAACCTGACCTGTGACACCAAAAACCTAATCTACATGATTCAATGTAACCACTGCAATTTACAATATATTGGAGAGGCTATAAACGACGCTTATAAAAATGGAATGTCCAATTTTGATTTCAGCCACCCCACTTTTTCTACCTTGCAAAGCATGCTCAATTTAACATGCAGGCAGGAACAAAAAGTTATGTCAACAGTGGCACGAGAACTACCCTTGGATGTTTTGCCCCTACCTAGGGAACAGTGTTTTATTTATCATAAACTAAGGAACTAATAACAAACAATAATACAGTATTGAGTGGTCACTTACAGCTATATCAAATACCCGGAGATTGCTCCCCATAAACTTGACCTCTATTAACCAGTCACGTCTATTAAGTGGGCACAGTCACTGTTAAGACTTCCCAATAATTAAACTAATTTTATCTTATTTCTTCTCCATTTAAATGGTCAGCTACATGTAGTTTAATGGTCGCAACAAACAGTTTACTGTCATTACCACTAAGCAAAGTAACTGACTTGCTTAACAAAATTAAGTTCAAACTTCCTTGAATAAGCTCTGTAAAAATGCTTCTTTTTTACAGAATTTGAAATTTTCCCATAAATACAGCACTCAGGGATGTAGCTAAGAGCCGGCTACTGGCTAATTTCGCCAACTGAAAGAGAACTTATCACCGGCTGAAATTTCAATAGAAAATAAAGACTTGGGGTGATTTTGAAGGTGCAGAAGCCAAAAAACCACCTAAACTTGTTAATACGCCTGCTAATTTTTTTCTTAGTTACACCCCCGCAGCACTCCTTCATAATCAAAATTTTGGCACTTGTGACCTGATTTAAAAACGTTTTTGCTAGCCTTGCAGTTAAAATCTATAAAAGAGTCAGTCACCAAAAGACTGCCAAAGCAAAAATTTAACTTGCAGAGTTGGTAATAATATACAGTACATTGTATGTACCGGGTAGTTACATGTAATCTGAAACATGACAAGAATTATAGGCCTATTTTTGTCTTGTTCAATTAACAATTAGATGATTTAGATGGTTTCTATGGTGTCATAGTTGATGAGAGCGAAGCCTAAAACTACTTCATGTAGATGTTCAAAACTTAACAAGAAAGGCTTGCATTTTTATTGAATAATGATATGAATAGGTCAAGCAACGCGCGGATATTCAGCTACTCACTCTACTCACTTTCTACAACAGGAGAGATAGTGAGTAGCGTTGCCAATAAGAGAACTGTTACAGCATAAAATTTGTGATAGAATGCCGTTAGATTTATACTAATTCCTTTTAGTCTATGGTCCCTTGAGTATTTAACTTTTAGAAGTGTTCAATTTTCTACCATTTTTTTACAATCCAAATCAGAAAATTGTGGCATCTGTCATGATCAATAATTTTGAAATGGGTGGAGAAGGGAAGTAGTCGGCAGGGAAAATAATTATTGGTTTCTGCTGTTGTCAATGTTTTGGGCTCTACCAAAAAAAACCACCAGCACCAACCCTTATTGACAGCCCTGTAGGGTTCCACCTGTAATTACTACCCATTATTTTATTGAGGATTGCTGTTTGTTCATCTTGCATCCAGTCAATTTTTTCTGGGTTTTGCAGTAATGTTCCAGAAAAAAATCGGTAGTTTCTTGGTGTTGCGGATGGTGTGATCACCAAATGATGTAAAACAAAAGATTCAAAAGACACTGAACAATACTCACACCACAACACAAAAGCCAACCAACAATAGCTTCTGCAACACCAAGAAACACCCAAAAAATCCAAGCCAAAATATTGTGATTCTCACTGAAATTTCAAACACTACATTTTTTTTCAGAGTTTACTTGTATTTATCACTGGAGCCTTCCTCATCCTAGCATACTGTGCCGATAAACATGGATCTCAAAACTTTCAAGAAGTCATCCGAGAGGTTCTCGGACCAGGAGCCTACATTGTAACACAGATTGTTATTCTTTTATATATGTTTGGTTCTACCGTTGCTTATATGATTCTAATTGGTGACCAACTGCAAAGTGGTATGTGAATATTATTTTTTGTAAACCATTTCTAGAGCATAAAAACTAGTAGTAGTTATGAAGGATTTGTAAAGTGTATTTAACATAAATGCATTCACACAAAGGGACATGTGGGGACATAAGGATTGTCATTCACCCCTGACAAATCTTTGCAGAGGCTAAACTGGTGTCTATGTTGTGGTTCAAATTGTTCTTTGGTTTAAAGGGACTATGTTGCGAGATATGTCACACAGGCAAACAAATTTACGCTATCGCTGTGAAATTATCGGGCACAATCTTTCAATTCTGCCATACTGTGTACTCTAAAAGGTCTCAGATTTTTCGTATATTTAAATAGTCTATTTGTGTTGATTTTGTTTCGGTTATTTCCCCGATTCTGAGGTCATAAGCCTCATGTACATGTCAGTATCTCAATTTCTAGAAGTTACATACGTCATCAGTAGAGTTGAGCATGGATGAAGGCTCTTCTCTGGTACAACTTAGGTGCTGATTGTTGTGGAATTTACCCAAAAGTAGTCAGATTTTTCTCGCTTCTACAAAAGTAGTTCGGTTTCAATGCTCTAACAGAATTTAATCTGTTTAATAACATGCGCAAGCAATCTCAAGCAACGTCACATACCTGTAGCTGCCGTAGTTTTTTTGATCGGTTTTGAATCAAGTCCAGAAATTTTCATTGCTCTCTCGCTCTCTCAAGTGAATAAGGGCCTGTTTACATGTACATGGAGGGAGGGTGACCTGGGTACCAGGGTCACCCTCTTAGCCAGGCTACCCTGGGAGGTCAACTTTTCATACATTTCTTTACAAAGCACAGTGAAGTGTTTACATGATAGACAGGGTCACCCGCGTACCCGGGTCACCCTCACCTTACACTGTACATCATGCGCGCTGTGTGCATGATTAAAAAGAAGCCTAATCACATAGGCAGTGCAGTCTGCTTATCACTGAACTACAGTACTGCTGATTGGCACATTTACAAACAATCAATAATATTCTGTAAACTTGTGTGTGCTGGCTTATTTATTAACCCTTTAACTTCCAAGAGTGTAAAATAACAATGACCAAGAAAAAATAACAAATTTCATTTTGTGAAATATTGAGTAACATATGCCTGCTGGTTTCATTTGAATTTGAATCTGTCCAATGTTAAGTTTGTCATCTTTTTGTTTTGTTTTTTTAGTTGGGAAAGCTATTGACAGTCATCCTCCCTGGTATTTAAGCCGAGAGTTTCTCATGTGCTTTGTGTCTATTGTATTTCTCTTACCACTGTGCCTGCCAAAGACTTTGAAAATTCTTAGCTATTCAAGGTATGCTCTTCTTAATAGTGAGTACATGTAGTTGAGGTAATAAATTATCATACAGTTGTTATTAAAAGTTATCATTGTTGAACTACAGTATCACAACTACCTGAATGTTCATGTGTAACAGGATAATGTGCCTGCGAAACTTTGACTACAGTCATGACGGCTTGCTTTTGGTTACAAAGCATGCAGTCTAACAGGTCCTTGAAAATTGGTTGGTAACTGATGAGCCCCATTCTTGTCTTGGAGATGCCTCCTTGATCAGCACTATGCACAGCAAAATTATGAACCTGCTATTTATAATAATTAAAATCTTTTTTTCTTTCAGTGCACTTGGAACAATAGGAGCTTTTTTTGTGTGCGCAGTCACTGCTACAAAGTATTTTGAAGGAAATTATACAGTTAAGCCAGAATTTGTTCAGTAAGTGCTCTTTACTACCTAGTAGATAATCTAGTCATTTTGCCAGTTACTAGGAAACCACCACACTGCAGAATGGGGCCAAATTTGCACATCACTACCCTGCCCACTTTTGTTGTTGGTCGGCATTAGGTAACATTTAAACCAAGGTGAAGTAGGTTGGAAACCGTATTGAGAATTATATACAGTCATGTAACATAATGTTGACACTTACATGTAGAATTGAACCTGTGACCTCAGCTAGGCTAAGGCTTACAGAGCCTATACTACCAGAATACCACCAGCTAGCTTCTCAGGTTGTTTAGGCCTAAATTTAACTATAATTATGATCATGAACTGCTAACCCCAACCTTACCTGAAAGCTAACCAGTTAAATAAATCTGTTATATAAGTCTCAATAAGGTGTCCAGTCTGTCTTCAGTCTATGTTCTTGAACGTTTACCATTAAGAACCCTTAAATTCCTAAGGAATCAGGTTAAATTGTGTCAAAGCGAAGACAGAAATAAATGGACATAGAAGACTGAATTTGGATATTCCCCCTAACCCTCCCCCCCCCCCCCTCCCCCGTCTTTTTTAAGAGATAGTAAATTAAAAAGGAGGTTTAACTGTCTAGTATGTTACTCCCACAAGTGCCAAAAATCAAAATTCAAGAAAAATACTCAAAATGGTACCTTTTAAGGGTACTGCCAAAGAGGTTTCATTTAAATGGTCAAACCACAGGATTATGTTGACAAACTCACAAGTAATATAAACTGAATTAAACTAGTTACATGTCTCCATAATTGAAATTGATACTGGGAGTGAAATTGAATGTTGTTGATGTATTTTTAGAGTGCGGTTACCCTGGACAGAAGCTTTCACAGCTGTGCCAATCATTTGCTTTGGATTTCAGGTTTGTTTCTGTTCTACAGCTTGCTTTTACCATAAAATATTACATCTAACGGTTCAAAAACAAGACATTGATGTCTCCGAAGTGGGAAGAGAAACAAAGTAAACTCTGTACAGTAAATGCATATTACAAACTACCACCCTTCAACAAGTACATGTAGTTTCATATTCATTTTTGATTAGATTTAAAAGTTAAAAGATCTGCAGTATATTAATATATATTATTATACATTGGTGTCACTCGATTTTGATTGGCTATAAGCGCGCAGCTAATTATTGCTTGCTGTTTCTGTTATGTCATACCTACAGACAATGAATTTTATATATGTAGAAGTGACGTCATACCTACAGACAATAGTTTGTCTGCTGTGCATTGATCACTTTTTTGTGTGCGCTCTTGTCTTTACAAGTGCAGCTCAGGAATATGTATAATAAAACAATTATTGGATTCTGTTTTTGCATGATAGCGATAATTATCAAGGCCTCAGTTTGTGTTATCCGCCTCAGACTTCGGCTTCGACAGATAACACAAACTTTGGCCTTGATAATTATCGCTATCATGCTCAACCTCATCCAATAATTGTTAAATAATTCTTACTGTGGCTATTTAAAATCATGTCTATCCCTCTTTCACTTAATGTTTATTTGGTTGCTGTTATCTATGAATTAAGTTCTTTTCTTCTAGTAATTAAATGCGGTTCCTATATTATTTTGTACCTTTTCAGTGCCATGTACCTTCCGTAGCTGTTTACGCAGAACTCAAAAGAGCAAGTGTAACCAGATTTGGAATTGTTGTTGTCATAGCAATGGCAATTTGTGCTACTGCTTACGGCATCACTGCTTCATTTGGCTACCTTACATTTGGAACAACTGTCAAAAGTGATGTGCTGTTAAATTACGATTCTAATGACATCATGGTGAATTGTGCGAGGGTGACATTATCAGTAATAGTCTTGTCCACGGCAGCTGTTGTTCTTTTCTGTGGAAGGTAAAAAAAATTAAGAGCTTTTGTACACCTTATTCCAAAATGGCAGCCAATTTATTCTTCTTTTATATGCATGCATGTTAATCAGCCCTCTCTGCCTCGTCATCATGTGTAAAATACAAAAGAATATTCAGGCAAAAATTAGGCAAAGAGGACTAATTAACATGCATATTATTTATAAAGGAACAATCAATTGGTAACCATTTTTGAATAAGACAGTAGAGTAGGATTAAACCTAATGTATGTTGTTATAGGTAGTATAGTTATGTTTGTTGGTATGTGTATATTATTCCTACACAGCTTTTCCTGAAAAAATTATTTTGTACACAATAAACTGACATAAAAATGACAAAAAAAAATTCATTCACATTATTTTTTGTAGTTGTGAAAACTGAAAATTGTGCTCTTTGTTCTCTAGTAGTAATACTGTTTCATTTAAATAATTGAAATATTTCAAGGGTTGGGGATGGGCCGCTTCATCCAGGCAACCATTATACTTGGGGGTAAGATACCGGTACATGTATAAAATACCCGTAATTACTAATTTTTTATTAAACGTAACACTTAATAATTTGCACGTCTTGTAGGAGTTGTGTGGAGGGCTTGTATCTTGCACTCCTCAGAATGCCTCCAGCAGTTGCTGAAATACATGAAAAAAGACGAAGGATTATACAGACCTTGGTGTGGTTTGGACTTTCCCTCCTTGTTGCAGTATTTGTTAAAGACATAGGGTATGCTGTAGCCCTCATCGGAGGATTAGCCGCTCTCTTTATCTTTTTCTACCCAGGTTAGTATAATGAGAAGTACCTATAAAAGGTACAGTGTCGTGCTAAAATAACAAACTTTCTCTTGTAATCTAATTTCCATGTTGCATCACCAAATGCCTCCAAATATACAACTAAATTGATGTTAAGTAATAATTAAAGTGTATTATCGTTTATCTCACGATGTAGTCACTTGAGATGTAGATCGTGATATTTTGACTGCTTACTGCTAGTCCTTTTCAGGCAATGAGGCGTAATCACGACCTCATCGCCTGAAGAAGACTAGAAGTAAGCAGTCAAAACGTTGCAATCTACATCTCAAGTGACTACATCGTGAGACAAATGATAATACGCTTAACCATTATTTTAATTGTACCTACCACAATGAATAACAACAACCTTTTCCTCTAAATTGATGTACAGGTACATGTAAAGGATAGAAATTGCTAACTTTTATCAAGTTGCATTTCAAACAGATCCAGACTGTCAATGACTCCAGTCACTCATCAACAGTTCTGGTACACTAGGGTGGTAAATTTATCATTAAACTGGACCATTATTTTTTTTGGTTTCTGTTTAATACAAAAACATTTTTATGTAAATGACTCCAAATCCCTGTGAGACTGCCCCTTTAATATAAGAAGCATTATTTTAAATTTAGAGATTATTTTATATAAGAAGAAACATTTGTATAAAAAGAGGCATTAACAATGTAGTTTAAACACAAAGTTGAGGTATAAAAGTAGCATGGCCTGGCCATTTTTAACAACTGACAAAAAACGTGCGTCATTACTAACACCGGTACCATTGCTAAACACAATTTGAAAAATCTTTGTGAAAGTTAATTTGAAGTCTTTGTGAACTTCTATTTCTTTTTTTGCATACAATAGGTAAAATCTTGGTTAAATTAGATTTTTGAAGCAAATTATATTTAAAAGATGCACAAGTTAACCTTGTTTTGTGACTGAAAGAGGCCTTACCGTTAGGGGAGGAGGAGGAGGAGGAACTAAGCCTTTTATACTGGAACTTCACGTTTAATACATTTATTTTGTTCGGAGGAGCTCTTACTAGTTGATTGTTCAAACACACTTTGAATGTCTTGTAAACTAATTAATCCTTGCTTTATTCAATAAGATCCTGAATCCAATGTCAACTGTTTACTGTTTCCCTATTTGCCAGAGATCTTTTTGATCATATGGCAGCCTGTTTGTTATTTGCATGCCATGGCAAATACTGACCATGGCTTGCATGCTCAACTTTCTGAATGAGGGACAAAGTGTCAACAAGGCCTGAAGTGCCATGAAAAAGACAACCTTCACAACTTCCAAGCCCACAGTAGTTTGGCCTGTGGTATATATTTCATAATGCAATATAAACGTCCAAGACAGCTACATTTTTTGT
Source organism: Cladopsammia gracilis (assembly GCA_022457155.1). NCBI lineage: Eukaryota > Metazoa > Cnidaria > Anthozoa > Scleractinia > Dendrophylliidae > Cladopsammia > Cladopsammia gracilis. The sequence goes on from JAJGOT010000317.1 coordinate 746,690, forward strand.
AGAAAACAGTGTCTTGTAGGATCAAATAGAACTCCCCTGGACCCTGTGCTAAATATGGCAAATTTCGATTTGTTAACTTCTTTCTTGACTTCCATATTCTTAGGAATCTGTCTTGTTCAAGAGATGCTACAATATTCAGTTCTAACTACCTCGAGAAAGCTGTTGATTGCTCTTGGTCTCTTTTATGTGGTCCTCGGAGTATTCATATTTACAGACTCGGAAGTGTTAGCAATAATGCAGGACATAACAAGAAAGGGATTGTTCTAATCATTGTAAGAAAACTACAACAGACCATTGGCATCCTGGTAAATTGAATGCTCTCCTCTTCAACATCAGAGTGCGCTTGTTATTGAAAATCACAGTAATGTAAATAGTGCTGGATATTTGCCAAGCCATGAAGCGATGGTAAACATCTACCACTCTTTACAGACACTGAGGTGAATAGTTATATTTGTAAGTTTTAGTGTATAACAAAACAGTGGATAGCCAGCCCAAGATAGTTACCCTAACTGTATTTCTCACAAATGTTGATAAAAAAAAAAACTAGTGCAGGAAATCCAGATCAATGTTTGGAAGTGAATAGGAAATATTAGTAATTATACTAAAACAGTGGATGTTGTTGTTAGTGTGCTAATTGATTGACTACTGAAACTCGGTATAGCAAGAGTTATTTTAATACCTCCAAGCAATTTGTGCACTAAATTTGTAATTCGTTGACAGGAATAAATGAGTTAAAAAGCTTCATTTTCGTGCTATATTATCTCACTGTTGTAGTATATACTAAAATAACTATTCACCTCAGTATCATGCTATATTATTATTATTAGGTGAATGTGCAGTTCCAGAAAATATCCATACTCCCCCCACGGAAGGTTTTTTGTTTAGCACCCCCCGTCCCCCCAGGAAATTCCAGTTTTAGCTTCATACTTTGCTTCTAAAATGTTGGCTTTGAAGACCCCCCTCCCCCTAGGAATTTCCAATGACCTTCCATGGGTGGGTATGGATTTTTTCTGGAACTACACAATAGTTGTTTTAGTATATACTAAAATAACTATTCACCTCAGTGTGGGTGGCCAGTGGTAGATATCAACCACGGCTCAGTTAATATCCACCACATGGCCACCTTCACTTCACTGAATAGTTGTTAACTGTTCCCAGTTTGAGTAGGTAATCAGAGTGCATGAAAATCGCTATCCACAAGCAGGGCTGTCACTAAGGGCCAGGAGCCAGGGATTTCCCCTGGCTACTATGAGCATAACCCCCAGCTACTTTCATAGGAAAATAGAAGGAAAATAGAACCAAAAGAACTCCCCAGCGGTTTGATTCCCCGCCTACTAATTGCATTTACCCGCAACAACTTGAAATCTTAGTAACAGTCCTGCACTAGTTTGGTATATTTGTGCCAAGGAATTGAAACTTCTCTACACCTCATTCTTTGCCACTGAATCAATTTTTTTTTTCAAGTGCATTATTAAGACAACTGTACACACCATGTGTGATTTCAAATTAAAGGGGTGATGGTGCACATTTGCAGTACATACATACTTTGTTATTAATTGAAATGTATGGTGTTTTGTTAAATTTTGCCACCCACCAAATTAAACATGAACTCAATGCAATTCTCGGTAGAAATTCCACGTGAATATAGTTTTGTAATTTTTAAGAGTTTGTAAGGTCCTGATCATGAGTGATCCTTCTATTCAGGTGTGCATTTCTTAAACATTTTTTTCTCGCCCAAGAACTTAATTTTACAATGTAGTTGAAATTAGCCGATTTGTTCCATGAAAATTATAAGGATCAATGGTATTTTATTATCAAAACCTACTTGCTATTCAATCTTTTTGGGTCTATTTGACATTTGCAAAAAAGTAATAAATGCCAATGATGAGGATCCTGTAAGATGCTACATGTATAACGATTCACAAGAGTATCCTAATCATAAAATATAGAATTAGTGGTGGCAAAAGTTATACATGTAGGTTTCAAAAAATGTTGGTCAAATTTCATGGGACTTGCAGTCTTGGTTCTCGAAGTCTCGACTTTATCACTGTGCAGCTTGAGTTTCTGTCTCGCATTTTAAAACAAAGGTAAAAAAAAGTCTAGGGTTACAGCATCTTGAATTTGCCATTCTCCAACCCTAGATTTGGGATGCTATAAGATCCATTTGGAATTTCTACAGAGGATACTGAAAATAGGGGGACACATGTATTTTTTTAGTTAGATTAATTATGTTCCATTTTGCAGTGGTTCTTTATCAAGGAGCAACTGGAAGGCCAAACCATTTTAACCAAGGCCTTTAAAATTTTATAATAAACATTTTCTACTGGCTTCTATAGAGAATATTTTTTCATTTATTTATTTTGGGGACTCCTTAAATCATGGACAGGAATGAAAATATGTATTTAGAAATTTTCTGCATCAACTTGTGATCAAAAAAGAGGGGGCAGTACGCAGCTCGACTTTCAAGGTCTTCTCTGATTTGCTGAGAAAACAATAGAACAAACAACACAACAATAATTATGGACCCTTGCCCTGAAAACAATCAAACTGCATGATACAGAATGAAATTAGAATGAAATGAAATTAGAGGTGAGATGAAATTAGAGGTTGTAAAGAGCTGCATGGTATCTGAAAAAGAGGGGATTATTGGTTATAAATGAATTAATTATTATTACGATTATAAATTGAAAAAGTTATTTGTATGGCATCTGTTTTCTCTGGGTTGAATTTATTGGGGAAGGCACAAATTTAAGAGCAGGGTAACTAGAGCACAGAATACAATTTTCTGGTATTCAAAGATATTGTTCAGTATTAATTATAAAATTATTATAACGTGGCAAAATAAATTTTGCAGCCAATAAAAACAAATTAAAACTTGTGTCAGTATGACTTACTTTAAAAAATTGTTACAACTTGCAATTTTGATATCTTGAAATGTGATAAAAATGTTTGATTTTCTAACAAATAGAAATTTCCAGTTTATCTTTGACAAGTTCCCATACAATATAATGTACTGATCAGCAGTTAGTAATACTGAGTGATGACGGAATTCCAGGAGTTTTCCAGGGTACAAAAGAAAAATTTCAGTAACCAGAAATTTCACAGCTTAATAATAATAAATTTACTTGTGGAATAAAGTTAATGTAGCAACTTCATTTTCTTTTTTTGATTGATTTCTAATAATTTGTCAGTGTTTTCCCTTGCTCTCCGAAAAGTTACAGGAGCTGGAAAATATTGAATTCCAGGAGTAGTGCAAACCCTGTAACACTAACTAGAATCAAAGGCTCCTGTGAGCCAACCAATGAATAAGAAATGCTAACGCGTAACACAATATAGAGTGTTTTCACTGACGTCATATCAAAATTCAGAAGCAGTTTTCGATTCTAAAATATTTATGGAATTGTAGAGAGTTTAAAACTACACATCTGGGCCAAATTTTAAAGTGCAAGAGTATTTCATTCAAGAGTTGTAGGCGAATGAGTATAGACATTTTTAGTAAGAAATGTATGGAGCGGCCATCTTGGTGTCCCACTTAGGGACACCAACATGGCGGCCAAAAATAACACCAAAAATCCTGTCACAAAATATTGTATTCACTATAAGAGGCACGAAATCGGCTTATAAGCATCTATAATTCATTAATAACTTTCAACTAGTTCAATTTTGTTTATTTTCACGGCTTATCTGAAATAGCGTGACGAATTGCGTGACACATTTACAACCTTTATAAATCGAAAACGAAACATCGTTAAAACCTGAAACTTTTTGTGAAAGATTACAACACTGGTATCCACATACCATGTTAGAAACAGCTTTGTAGGATGTATACTTTAGATTAATTGAATTTTTATGACGTCATGTGAAAACACTATTGCGGTAAGCTTGTTTTTATACTGACACAGTTCAATATATTAATTTTTTTAAAATGAGATGTAATAACTTTTGACAAACGCCAAAAAAAAAAACAGGTCCTGGGCAAGATTTGAACTTGGGTCATCTGACTGGTAGTAACATGTACTATACCCTGATTGGGCCATGAAGACTAATGGTGATTGTAGAGGTAAAATTTTAATATTTCAATGCAGATATGTGGTACAATGTGCATTAAAATGTGTCTCTGTTGAAAAATCAATTTCAAGTCTAAGACTCCAAATACAAAACATCAGAGCAGCGCTTTCAAAATGTCCCCTTTTTCAGCGATTGACTATTCCTTTGCCGCAAAAGCGTGCGTGCTGGTCAGCAGAATTACCAAGAAAAGTTTACAGCTGATGGAAGGGACGAGCAAGTGAAACTGTCCTCATCAGCAAAAACCTATTCATTATGCTTCGCATATTCACAGGTTGAAAATGGCAAATGCCGAAAGTCCCCCAAAAGCACAAACCTCACAATCAACATAGTGACACTAAAGTTAACCAATTAAATCTCCACCAAACAGCATTTTGCATTAACCTTTTCAATGCAGATATTCAAATTGCTGTCACATTGCTACAAGCTTTCTGCCCCCCCCCCCCCCCCCCCCAAGAAAGCCTGCTTGCAGTCTAAACCACTTATATTTCTTATTATATTTTTTAAATGTGTTCATACTATATGAAGTACCGTATATTTTTTTGTTTGGTTTTAAAAATATGCTTGGTACTGTATGTTTTCCCATTGCAACACTATGCTGCTGTTAGCCACTGGTGAATACAAAACAAACTTGACCCTCCCCTCTACTATGCCTTTTGCACCACCAAACCCTCCCCCCCACCCTCTGTGGTCAACTCCCCACCTTCCCCTCCCTATAACACTGTTCCCATGGGTAAGACAGTTGACTATTGCCTATGGCATTTGGAACAGGCAAAATATATGCGCAAGCCTTATAATTCTGTATTTACTGGTCAGTGGAATTATAAAGAAAAGTTTACAGCTGAAGGAAGGGAGGAGTACAATTTGCACCCATATGCTATAACAACCCTATATTCACAAGTTAAAAATGGACAATGCTTTACATGGTTCGCACAACTTCAGACAAATAAAATTCAAGGACAAAAAATAGTTTTCAAGGACTTCGTTTTATTTACGAAATCGAAACTCTTTGTTCCCTGGTGCATGAAATTGAGGCAAAGATTACAATTTTGCTTCATGTACGCATTCACGTATTATGCCGACATTTTCTAAAAGTCGCTGGTGGCCAATTTTTTTCGTAGCAAAATCATTTAATTTATCAGAAAAGTGATAGGGCGTACACAAAGTCCTAAATTTCAAGGACTTTTCAAGACCTAATAAAGAAATCAAGTGCTTTTCAAGGACCTTAACCAAGGACCTTAACCAAATTAGAAACCGGGTTAAGCTCCGGCCGTGTGGGCCATTGTGGCTCGAGTGCGACTTTACCCTTAACCAAATTAAAGGACTTTTCAAGACGACTGCTAAAATTCAAGACCTTTTCAAAATGGTGCAAACCATGCTTTACTAATGAAATCAAGGCAACATGCAAAAAAAAAAACTGTCAAATACTGGCAAAAATATTGTTCAATAAAACAAAAAAAATCAAACCAACAACCGACAATTTGGATGTTGGCTATGGGGGTAATGATTCATGAAAGCAGTACAAAAACTGTCACTTTGTTATATTTATCACTATCACGCCCTATCACTTTTCTGAATTTTATATGTTGCAGCTCAAATGTTCAAGCCAGTTTGTTCACCATAAACTGGGACAAAGAAAAACAAAAATCAAACTGGTTTGAAAAATAATTTTCAAACCAAGGAAAAATTTGAACCACAACATAACACCCAAGCCCGTTGTTCACTAAGGTCACATTTGTATGCCGCCAAACCAAAAGTACCTGCTAAATGTACCTTAATCTGTAAGACACCTAATTAGCCTGCGAGCAAGCTCTCGGGCTCGGGGTTTGAGAGAGCGGAGGGCGAGAGCTCTCGCTCCTTTCCCTCCCCCACCCCCTCCCCCCCCCAAAAAAATCCAAACCTGAACCCGAGAGCTTGCTCGCAGGCTAGCACCTAATTTTTGTGACTCACATTATGTTTTCATTTTTGTTGTTGTTGTTGTGTCATTTTTGTTTTCAAATTTTATTTCTTAAATATTAGTATCTGAACTACAGCTGTAATTTCTACATGGCAATGGCAATTTCATTGTCCAGACAAATTCTTTGGGGTGTTGAAATCCAAAGTGGTGACATCCTCTCGCACAAAACCAGGACCTGCCCCCAAAGTCTTGTCAAAGTGGAGAGTTGCAGTGAGGTCCAGCCATAAGCGACATCTATCTTGCATGAATACAGAAGGAAAATGATTGCATAAAATGAGCATCACTCAAGCGCAGATCTTTTGCGTTTTTTGTGGTTTACAACAGTGTCTGAAGTTGTTATTTTCGAAGTGTTGCCAGCTTCCCACTGAAGAAACTCTCGCACTCCCTTGCAGCCCGCAGAGAATACTTGTCTTTCTATGTGATCAAGCTTGTTAGTCAAGAGTGAAGCATCCTCATTTGCGGCATTTTGAGACGAATCCATAATTTTTCGAAACCTCTTGATAAAGGTCTGCAGGAATAAGAAAATTTGTTCCATTAAAAATTTTCTTTGATGTATAAAGGGGGAGGGTATGATTAACAAAAGATTTCATGTGTCCCCAAAATAACAAAATTCTGGCATTTTAACAAAATTTTGCTTAGCTTATTTCCATGTTATATCGCCAAATGCCACCAAATATACAACTTAGTTGGATAAAAAGATTCTATAGAGCAAAACTAAAGCAGTAGTTTGGAGATAAAGTGCTGGATTACAAGGATGGAAGTGGATTACAGTTCATCAAATTTGATTTTGTAACAAGCGGTCAATAATTCAAAACTGCCATTCTCGTGGAAGTTTATCTTGTTTAGCTGTTATTTTGTCTCTAGTTAATATGTCTGCTTTCATCATTTTTGACAAATTTTTTATTCCTATTTCAAGACAATAAAGCAGCTTAAAGCTATAATCATGAAAACACAATATATCAGCCAGGGGATAATTCAGTAAAACTTTTACAAGTGTAATTTACAAGTGTAGCCATTGTTTCAGGGGTTGAAAACAATGGCTACACTTGGAAATTACAAGTGTTAAAGCTTTTAATTATTGATTTGATCCCAGGACACTGTAGCCTGAAACAGCAGAATGGTAAATTGAAATTGGTCTTACAGGATCTTACATAGGGTCTACCTTCTGGTAGCAGCTACTTGATTAGCTCAGTTGGTGGAGTACCAGACTGCAGAGCAGTAGTTCATGGGTTTAAATACCAGCCAGACCACCAACCAGGATACTGATGATACAGAATTATTGTAACGTTCAGGGAAGTTGAGACCCCACGGAAGTAGGAGCAATACACTTCTCAAATTTGTGAGCCAAGCGTGAGAAATCAGTCCAGGGCTGTCAGTAGTAATCAAGGAAATTTGTTTCTGCCACGTACTGTCAATGTTTTGTTGTTCTATTTAAGTAAGCAGGGGTCGTTTTTAATAAAATTTTCACACGTGTAATTTACAAGTGTGGCCATTGTTTCAGAGGTTGAAAACAATACCTACACTTGTAAATTAAAAGTGTAAAAGTTTTATTGAATTGACCCCAGCGCTCAAACACAAAATGATATTTTAGCATAAAATAATAGTTAATGTTAGAAAGCAACATCAAATCTGAACCCACAATCACCTCTGCCGCCTCATCTCATGTTGCTCCTTATTTGGCACTTGTCTTCCTTATTTGGCTCAAGTCAATCAAACAGGTTAAATTATGTGACCTTTCTCAATCACCCTCATCTCAGAAGGCTGCAAGTTTCCCTGCAGCAAAATTGATCCCTCCCGCCCTCCCATACTTATTCATTGCTATGCCATAATTAATTTCACTTTGCGTTATTTTCTTATAATAATAATAATAACTTTATTTATTCACGGAGTCCTTTTCACTAAAAAGTGGTCTTCTAAAGAGCCGTGCACATTAAACCTAGTAGAATAAGTTAAGACTTAAAAATTACAAAACTCCTATAATAATTATTCGTGTTGTCCGTGACTGTGCTCACATTATGGGTGGCTCCTCCTAAAATGTTCTGTAATTGGTATAGGATTTAATGAAGCCGAAACCAATTGTAGAATTGCACACATTTTAGGCATCCTACTGATGAACAGTTGCTACACAGAGATATATATATATATTTTTAGCAACTACTGTGATTTGCAGTCTGTCCATTTGAATTGCTCCGTTACTTAGACCTTAGTCGCTTACTAAGTTTGATTGATGGAAAACTTTTACTCATCAAATCTTATCAATAAATTAAGGGCGGGGAATTGCTGCCTGCGGCACCCCTTCAGCCCTGTGCTGAAGCCCTATCAGGGAGGGGGCATACGATACTTGCTGGGCTGGGTTAACTTGGCCCCAGGACATTACCCCAGCATCGGTGCCCGCCTTGCAGTACAGGCATGAGGCACCCCCTCGGCATGGCGCCATGTGCTGAGGCCCCTCATCTGGTGGGTTTATCCGGTCGGTGGGTTCTATCCGAGCCTTGCCAGTATATTCCCTACCCAATTTACGCCCACAAATGAGTGTGTCTTTTATTGCGTGTCGAAACATTAAACAGCCAGATAAAGTCTGCACCTATAGCCTCTGGCCCTTATTCGGCCACGAGCATGCGTCATGAGTGATAGCTGACAGGTACATTGTAAGCCTAAAACATGTACAAATTTTCCTGTGTAGCTTCTGGCCTTGACCATACAGAAATGGTCGAACATAAGACATTCCCAAAACAGCATACAGTGTATGTTCATAAGCCTACCTCTTGCATTGATGAAGCCATTTGAGAATTTTCTTCAAAATCAAAATGTAACAGTTTTGTCCCAAACTCGTAGAAATAAGGCCCAAGTCGATGAAGATCCACAACACTTGCATCTGCTTTAAAAATCTCCCTGTATCCGTCCTTGTAAGCTTTAGGAATGTCCACAGAAACAATCTTTCTTCTTCGGTTACAAAGTTCTTTTGCAAGCCAAAGAGGCAGCTCTAGTTTTGCGCCAGATTGCAGATCATTTCCTTCCGAACTGGGATCCAAGAAGCCAAGGTTATAAATCTGTACTTCTAGTTTAGCAGGAATTCTTCCTTGTGTGGCTATTATGTCGTCGAGATCAAAATAATCAAGCTCAGAACTTGGATGTGGTCGAAGTGCAGGACCGCTTGCCGCCATGTTGAATCGATGAAAACTAAATGCCTTATTTCATCTAAAGTACTGTCTTCAACAACATATATCGCGCTCAACCTTTGAGTTGTAGCTTGAATCAAAACCTGAGTAATAGCTTAAAACGATTAGACAGTAATTCTAATGGAATTTTCAAGTAAAAATCAGCTATTTTTCACTAGCTTGTGTATGATTTCGGCGCCAAAAATTTAAAGCTAGCGCCAGTCCTATACGGTCCAAATTACCCATCATGCCAAGCATAATTGATTCTTTCTTTTACACATTCATCGCCGAAGAAAGGATCGCATTTTGTCTCTCACAGAGTCTCTCACAGAAGAATTATGGATACTTTCTCCAACATAAAGAACATCTTGGTTAAGTTCTACGATGAATACACTCAGACGACTCCAAAGAAGCTCAAGATAGTAGATGCATATCTATTTTACATCATGTTAACAGGAATAATCCAGTTCGTGTATTGTTGTCTTGTGGGAACCTTTCCATTCAATTCATTTTTATCCGGTTTCATCTCATGCGTGGGATCTTTTGTCTTAGGAGGTAAGAATAGATAGTGATTTAGTAATAGTGTTACTTTTCCTTCTGTTTCCATGCTTCTAAGCTCGCGTTAAAAAATTCTGAGCGCTGCAACCTGAGCGTGTGACACGTAGATCGTGAGCGAACAAGAGACACGTGGTGTCAGCTTAGATGAAGTTACACCACATTATTCCTGTTCGTTGTTAGAATACTAGAAGCAGAAGTCATAACTGTTCTTGTTTGCCCTCTTTTTAGGAGAAAGTTATCTACTGTACGTCTGGGACATAAAAATGTTGCTGTAAAATTTTGTAAACCCCCTAAAAATGTAGTGGACACACAAATCTGTATCTGCCTGTGGTGTGGGGAAAATAAGAGCTAAATTGGCTGCTTGTGTCAAGCCAGCTTTATCACTGAAGTGCTTCTTTGCTTTAAGTGCAGGATGCTCCCAAATACTTGATATCTAAATTTATTAAGCACGTAAACATCCCTGCACTGGAAATCTCAACAATTGAACTTTCCACTGTTTAGAACTGATTCTGGCCAAACAGCCTTTTATTATTGAACTGTTACTACATGGAACTCCTTGGACTTGAACTCCCAAATCTCACATGTAGCGATCTGTTTAGAGTTTTGAGAAGACCTTCAGGGTATTCCCAACCAAAAAATTCGTACACACATCAGTTTCAAGAGTAATAATGACAAATGCTATATCAATAGAAAGCTAAATAAATTCAATTGAACAACCCTTGATTATTTGTCAGTTTATCAGCTTATGGCCATTTGTAAAGGAAAAGTCTCTAAAATTATATTTTTATTGAAAACTACATTTATTAAGCTTTCCATTGATATGTAGTTTGTCATACTACTCTTAAAACTGGCGCAAATTCTTTTTGGTTTTTGGTACAAATATTTTTCCGAAGGACACCTGCAAAGGTTGGGAGTACCCTTAACTGCCAGATTTTTCAAGGAAATATTATTGCTGGGAACATATGTAGCAAATATGGCAAAAGCTCTTCTTCTTTACCTCCCAACACCCAGAAACTATATATCAAAATATTCAGGACAAAATAGTTTTTCACATGGGGCACTATTATTTGAAGTAAGTGGTAAAAATTTCAATATTTTACCAAATAGTTTTGAATTTTCACTCTTGGAACGCCTACTGCTGCCAAAGTTGTAACACATTCCGTCCCAGTTGCTACATGTAATTCAACCCAGCAGAGCTTGATTGCTTTCCTACGAAACTTCTTCAAAATCACAAGCTGTAATTCCTTGCATAAACATTCATCAAAGCAAATAAATCCATGAAACATTATTAAAGACCCAGTGTTGTCCATTATGCTTCACGCGCCTCTGTTATTGCTTTGGTTTGCACAGGAATGAGGCTTCTATTGTTTAAAGGCGCATGAAGCGTAATGGACAATACTGGGTCTTTAAAGATACAGTAGATTAAAAACACAGGAATTACTCTGCAGAAATGGCGACAAATATGATGTACATGTAAACAACTCAAAATCCATTCAAATGCCGAAACACATCTTATACTTCATGTAAAACTCACTGAAACAGTCCAGGGCATGATCACTGTATTCAGATAGTCCTTACCAAGGACGGTCCCCTGGTTAAAGGGTTAAGGCACAAACTTCTCCGTGATTTGTTTTTGGTTATTAAGTGTTTTGGTATAAATGTACATCTTTTTTTTCCAGTGCTGTGGTTGCTTGGAACATGTTTCATTACTTTGTCATAATTATTTTTGTCATGTGTAACTTGTGTAAAAGAGATAATGCTGTGATTAGGAGAATCAAAGTTCCTTGATTTTTGCATTAATGTGAAGGAACTTTTCTACTCATTTTCAATGCATGAAAAGGTCCATTGTTCTTATGTAATTGAATTTCTCAAAGAGGCTTATGAGTAGGAAACCCTTCAGAGTCATTCTTTTGACTTCTTTTGCTTATTTTGGGCATCCTTTTGTTGCAAAAGGCTTCAAAATGTCGGATACAAATGGTGAGCACCATTTCAATACAGATACTTTGACTAGGGCTCAGTTTTACCATTAATTTATCAACATAACGCTCATGTTTGTGTGTCTTGTTGTGTTTTGATTTCAGTTTGTCTTCGAGTCCAGAGCAACCCTGCAAACCTGTCCGACTTCAAGGGCATCTCACCTGAGAGAGCATTTGCTGATTTTATCTTCGCTAGTGTCATTCTCCATCTAGTCGTCATGAATTTCATTGGCTGAAGTGACCATAGCAGAAATGGAGTCCTCCACACTGGACAGAATGATAAACTGTTTATATTGTTTTACCAGATGAAAAACTTTGTAGTTCTAACAATTCTAGTGCCACATGGTAGCCAAAACATCACGAATAAATCCATGTTTGTATTAAATACATAATTTTCCATTATAAATTTTGTGTTGCTGGTATTTTCTTGGAGTGGGTAGGAATGTCCTTCCCAGATCTAAAATCCCTTCAGATGTCCTGATTCTTGGTTTGGACCAGTGAGAACACTGATATTGGAATTAATTATGTGAAGGGCTTGTTGCAAAATGGGTATATATTGCCAAAAGCTTGCATTTACTGCAGATTTTGTGTAATTAACATTGATCTGTGTTTATTTTGTTGCCAGAAGGTTGAGGTCCTAAAAATTTCACTATGGCTTTTGTACTACCTATTTGCCATGGCTATATAAACCTAAGAAATTTAGCCTTCAGGCAAAAGCATTAAATCAGAGCAATATTTAAATGCCTAAAATCTGCATCACATGCAAACCATGGGCAAATCTGGAGCCTTCCAAAACTGCGATGTACACCCTTTTTGCATAAAAAAAGTACATAACTACAATGAAAACACCCTATACACCGTATTGAAAATGGCTGCCAATTTGGTATTCAATTTATATGCATGTTAATTAGCCCTCAGCTCAATTTTGCTTGAAAATTATTCTGTTTCACATGTGCTGATGAGGCCAAGATGAAATTTGTTTCTTGAAAACAAGGTGCAAATCATCAAAAAAATTACAGAGCAGTGTTTGTTATGTCAAAACAAGTCAGTACTTAGGCCCTTTTTGCAGGAAAGCCTTCAATTACAAAATTTAACCCGTAAAAACATTTGTATCAGTAGTATATGTCGCCAAGCCCCGATACATTGTTATAATTTGCTTTTTAACATCCCTTAGTCGTAATAAAATCACCCTTTTCGACGGTTTTGCCGTGCTAAGGAGAATGTAGACTACAAATAAATAGGCCATTTGCACGATGACGTCATTTGACTACCACTACCAGAATTCATTTCGTTTTTCCTTTCTTATTTAAATTTTGTAGTCCCAGTGCGGTTTAAATAACAGTAGCCCTAATTTGCACTACAAAACAAAAACTGAAGGATTCTGGTAGTAGTAGTCAAATGACGTCATCGTGCAAATGGCCTATTGAAGCAAAATTTTAAAGACTGGTTTTCACTGCAGACAAAGTCGGAGACCTTATCAGAAGCGTAGCACAGATTACTATGAGCGTTTTGCCGGCCGGGACCAGGAAAAATGTCCCTTTAAGCCCTAATATTAAAATTTTAATTCTCATTTCTAGTCCCTATACATTTCCTATAGAAGTAGTAGGGAGAAATTGTTTGGATATCAAGAGAACTCATCTTGTGTGGTCATGTTCTTAATTCTCATGACATTTTTGATTGATAAGGCATTGATCGATTACAAGGAGAAATTTGATGCTGATCACTCTTAGGGCTTAAAGGGTTAAAAGAGGTGTCCCATTCGGGCAGGGGTGATAATTACAAAGATTATATCAGCGTAATAATAACAAAGAGGCGTTCTATCAGGGTCTATTAGTAAGGGTGATAATGTACAGAAATTATATGAGCGTCTTGCCGGCAGTCGGACGGGGAGAAGTGTCCCCTTAAAATGGAAGTGTCCCAAAGTGAAGGTTGCACTGTATATAGAAAAGCTGAAATGTTTATCATCGATTTTCTGTCCTTTTTCTTTGCGTCATCGTTGGGATCAGTCTGCGGTGTATTTTAATGTATCTGAAATACTGATATACTGTGCTTCAAAAAATCCCGCGCCGGCCTCGGATTTGAAAAAAAAAAACGGGTTGGTTACTGAGAGTCAGGGTAACGAATGCTGGCGCTCGAAGCGAATGGAGTGTTTTGTAAGCTTTGTCCACGAAATATATGGGGAGAAACGACCAGAAGAGACACAGAACTACCTAACGTGAGCAATTTTACTTTATCCGAGAGAAAGCAATGCATCAGTCAATTGAAATCCCGCCCCCGACCCCCGGGACATAGCGGGAGATAGCGGGGATTTAACGCGGCCAATGCTGAGATTTAACGCACATTTAACGACGTGTTGGCCCCGTGGGGGGGGGGGGGGGGGGGGAGGGCAGTGGAAGTAACAAAATGTCTGTGTGACCGGGGTCATTGAGCGGTGATTTAACACCCGGGTTTTATAACAGCACGCACGCATTATCGGAAGCGGGACAGCAGCGGGGATTTAACATGATGACTAAAGGAAAAGCCTCGTTTGACTGTTAATAATAATGACAGACCAATTCAAACGCGACTCCTATTGGTCGAGATGTTGTATCTCTGACCTTCACATCATAGTTTAGCTCTTGCGAGTATGTCTTTAAAACACTTCCCTTTCTGTAGGAGGTTATGGGAGGCTCCTTGAATATTTCTTTCAATAATGATTGCCTTTCTATAATATACCATTTGTTCATTAAAATGTTTTTTAAATTTGGCACAGAAGGGCAGTCAGTATTCTGTTGCAAACGATAATATTCTTTAGTTTGTTTTCGATCAGTTTGTTTTCAAAGCCAACATTCTTTCGTGATGTTTGACTTCTGAGAGCGTTTGTCTATGAGGTTATCTAGGTAACCTCTTGTACGAAGTCTCAAGAGGCTTATACTTTCCTCAAAAGTTGTCTTTGAGGAGTTAGTTGTAAAGGCTGGTTTTCACTGGCGACGGAGTCGTAGTCGGAGTCGTAAGAGCGCTTCCAACCTAGTGAAAATCGAAAATCGGAGTATTAATCGGAGCATTAAGCTCGACGGAATCGGAGTCGGAAGAACCAGAACGGTTCCATTTTCTTCCGATTCCTCTTATGACTCCGACGGTTATGATCCAGTGGAAACTAGATTGTCGGAGTCGCAAGCAGAAGCGCAAGAACCAGCCAATCACAGTACCAGTTCTCAGGCCTTATGACTCCGCTTACGACTCCGATTTTCGATTTTCACTTGGTCGGAAGCGCTCTTACGACTCCGACTACGACTACGACTCCGACTACGACTCCGACTACGACTCCGACTCCGACTCCGATTCCGTCGGTTTGATTTTCACTAGATCGTATCGCTATGCGCTTCTGATTACGACTCCGACTCAGACTCCGTCGTTAGTGAAAACCAACCTTAAGTAACCTCAGGGTTTCGCCCTTGATAAATCCTTTCTTGACCCCTGTAGGGTGGCAAGAAGAAAAATGGGTATATTGAAAAGTTTCTGTCGTTTGAAGTGCGTTCTAACATCAAGAATAGAAGCTTTCTTAAATCTGTCGCCCTTGTACATACATGTCATACATGTATCCAGAAGAGTGATTTCTGTTTCTGAGATATCAGCCGTGAATTTTATGGTCCGGTGATGGTTGTTTGCTAGTTCAATTAGCCTTCGAGCAGGCTCACTTGTTTGGGGTATCGCGCAAGTATCTTAATCTTGGCGGCGGAGCCGCCAGGGTGAGCCGGCGAAGCCGGCGAGACTTTTCTCGCTCGTAATTCGCGGCTTCGTCGCTCGCATGGCACTCGCGGCACTCGCGGCACTCGCAGGCTATAGTTCAATGAATAATCCTATTTCCTCTTTGCTTATGTCCCATAAATAGAACACATCGCCAATATATCTTTTCCACACTAGTGGTTTGGTGGGGCTTTGACTTATAAGGCGTGTCTCGACCGCAGACATAAAGATATTTGCGAAGGCAACTCAGCGGGCATTTCGGCTCGGTGGGTCTGGCGTGAGGGAAAGCCATTTTCTGTCATTTCATCGATATAGTTTCCTTGGTACAGTTCTTCATGAGTTCTTTGACTCTTCGTGCATTGACTTGACAGATGAAAATTATATTAAAACAATGTTTTCAATCCGCAAAATCATTTGCTTTTCGTTTGAATTTGCTAGCACAACTCAGTTCTGCAACTGAAACACTTGAAAAAAAATATTTTGAATGTCCCGCCAAAGGGTCATGTGACCTAATTCAACCAATCAGAATGCTCAAAAGTGTTCAAAAGGCCAAAGTTTGAATGTCCATATCTTCATAATTTCGGTGTTCGAAATAGCGATAACTCGCCGAAATCGCGTTAAATCGTCCCGAGGAGCAGGCAAACAACAAAGAATACAACACAGCAACAGGGTAAGTCAATTTTATTCACATACCATTCGAATTTTTAAGTTTTGAGACAAAACCGTTGCGTTCCCATACAAACCTTTATAAATCGAATCTTTGTAACACAATACCGCTCATAAAGCAAGTGTCACGTACCGGTTATCTGATATAGTGAGCTTGGGCCGCCTGTGATCCAACTTGAAGTTATCGTCTTCTGGGGGGGGGGGGGGGGGGGGGGGCTATCTTGGCGGAGCACTGATGGGTTGCAGGCAAGGAGTCCATTTTCGTCAAGAGTTGTGTTTTCTGCTCTGTTGCTGGTGTTCTCAACTAGCAAGACTGCAGTTTCGATTCTTTCAGTGAATCTCGTCACCTGCTACTATGTCTAGGGGTGGCTGATGGTACCTTCAAAATCGCAGGTCTCGAAAAATTTTGGTCCTGTCTCAAAATCTCGACCATTTCTGTGTTAAGTCTCGAAGTCTCGTTTGGCGAGTGTTTCTTCTGTCTCGGAGTCTCGGTGTTTTTTGCCGCAAAGTCTCGGAATTCCGAATACTTTTGTCAAGCATGTCGAAATCTCAGAATTTTGGTTTATCCGATAATTATATAAACTCGTACTTATTTAAAAGAAATTGTATTTGGTCACCACAACACACATAAACAACACAATATAAGAGGATCAGGATGGGGTTTACTGACAACTGACATTTGTATCAGGGTTAACTGACAACTGACATTTCTATCAGGGTTAACTGACAACTGACAACAGGCTTGGAAGACTGTAATATTCTTTAAACCCTTTGAAAATATTTTTTTTCGGTCTTATCTTTGTCTTTTGACTTCAAAGGACAGCAGATCAACGTCGACTCGAATTTCCTAAACCATGCCTTAAGTCTTCCCAGCGAATGAGGACTTGGCGACTGAAGGACTGTTGTTTCTAAAATCTTTCCCTCGTCTAATAGTTATCCTCTGAAAATATAACCGTCTGTCTGTTTGTCTGCCTATTCATTGTAGAAAATACCGCAATTAAAAGCTAATTTATCATGTTTAACACTTAATTGTCATTAAAAGACGCGGTTTGGAAAGTTCAAAGTGCTTCGTTATGCTACTTGCCTTAGGCAAAAGAATAACTTGAGTCTGAGGTAAACAGGGGTGGATTTACGGGAAGGGGCCGAGGAGGCCGCGCCCCCTCCTTCCTTTTTGACTCTTACTTAAAGTCATCTATACAAGGACAATCCCATAGCTTTGGATTTTAACGCATTCGCACTCGCCAATCCAATGTAGATGCATGCGATGACTCTAGTTTAATTAGCTTACATAGCATTCCGGTTAGACTCGAATTTTGTTTGTAGAAAAAGTTGGAGTTGATTTAAGTCATGTTTGACCACATCAACAACTGAATTTTATTAAATTTTTCAACATTTCTCGTATAGTATTGGATCCTGGCGTTTTCCAAACTTAAGCGCCCAGAATGCACCAGATTGCATTCTCAGAGTACTTTAATAAACTACCAAAATTTTCCGGGGGGTCATACCACCGGACCCCTCTAGAAAGGTGCGCGCAAGCGCGCTAAACGCGGCCTAACGCGCCCATTGTCTATCATGCCAATTTTCACGGTCCCGTATTTCTAAAATTCCTGGATCCGTCCCTGATAAACTAGATTGTTTGTGCATCTCGTTGAGTACACTTCTCCATTGGAAGCGCCTTCTAACTAACTAAGGTAAATTTGATTGCATATTACCTAGTTCACGAAAAGCGACCGAATGATCCTACTCTGTCCATCTGAATACATGTTCCTCTATTTCAATCGTGATTATTATATATGTTGCTACGCTATGGTAGATTCTGCATGTACCGGTCACATATTACGTAAAACAAAAGGAACAAAGAACGACAATAATACAAATGCAAAACAAGACCAAAAATACAATAACTCACAAACAATAGAAGACAATGAGTGGTTCATGGATACCGGTACATGCAGAAAGACCCTACGCTATTGACTTAAGCCGATTGAGCTTTTGTCGTAGTCGTAATCAGTATACGTAGGACTGTCGCCAATTCTTGTACGGTTGGACATTAACTCCACTCCTCCGATTACATGTTACTCCAATGGCTTGTCAAGTATGTAAACGTAACAGCTTATTCAACGCAGCCCGTCTATATATCAACAGATTCTTCACATCAGCAACATTGCTTTGGAGGAGATGTAGCATATTAAAATATCTGGCCGTGGAGCTGAACGTCATTTGCGAAACGGGAACAAATTTTTTTCACTCAGTTTGTAGACTTTTCTTATGCGAGGATGCAAATCAGAGGTCTTTTGAATCTGTGCACCGAACAGAAACAGCAATAGAGAAAATTTAGCTGTATTAAAAGAATTTCAAGAATTTCTTAATTTCTTTCATTTGCTATTCTCTGCCACATCTTATCAGTGGGGTCACTCTCGTAGCCAGAAAAACAAACTCGGCTTAGAAGATGAAAACGATCTATTAATAACAAAGTAACAGTCAATGAAAGTTATTTACTAGTTGTGATTGAACGTGATCATGATGTTCCAAACGGCTAAGGTTCGCGGGTACTATAGTCTATTATCACCTGCATGGCTGTCCGCTTGACAATAAAGAAATACGATTGTGAATAATTACTGAGAGCTCGACTACTTTTATACTCAAGTGATCATCTTCAAATCTCAAAAGCGGAAAAAATCTTGTGTTCAAGACTTAAGTCAAGGCTAACAGAGCACAAATCAAAACTAACAAATGGTCAGTTTATAGTCTATGATCTATAAATAACAAAGTAGCCGCTTTTCAGTTTTGATTACTTGTTGTGATCAAGACGTGATAATGTTCCAAATGGCTAAGTTCGATTGCTATTCGCTCGACCATAAACACAAAGAAGAAATTCCATCTAGAATGCGGCTTTGTTTATCGACTATAAATAGTACTGAGCTTTGGCTGAATATGAATGACGACCCGAAAGGGGGGGGGGGGGGTACTCCCATATACTAGAAATACGTGTCTCGCAGAACCTCGCGAAGCTCGGGGGGAGGATGCACTGCAAAATTTTAGCGATGTGGGCCTTTTTGAAGTTTGTGAGTGCTTCTCCCAAAATTAACCTGTTCCCTTTACATACTTCTGTAGCTGTTGTTCTATGTACTGTGTATCAAATAATTGCTAATTCAATTCACATTTTGCCTTCACTACACAACCGAACACACTCAAACGTTGAGGCATGGGCGCGTTGGTCAGCCAGGCCCACGATACATTTTATTATTGACAAAGGACTATCGTATTACAATATTACTATAATATACTATACTATAATATTACAATAACTCTAGGTTGGCCGGCCAGGCCCACGATACATTTTGTTATTGACGAAGAACTATAATATAACGATAACTCTAACCGCACCAGAGCCGGACACGTAAACCCCAAAAAACCAACTGTTGGAAAAAATAGGGACCGTGTACCCCCGACCTATGCAGTGGTGCTACCTTTGGGGTTTTAAGGTGTTTTAACTAAGAAACAAACGACTAAAATGCGGCTAAAACTGCCGATAACAAATCTTAAGGTATTACAATAAACAACTAAGACGAAAGTTAACTTGTTTGAACAGTACTAGAGGCGGCGAGGCTGACCGTAGAATGACACAAATCTATCAACGAACACTTTTCAAACTCACGAACCGTGAGCCCCTGCGCACTACACTAGAACCCAGTTCTCTGCTCCGTGTCGGCAAAATATTAATTTATGTTAATACCGATTATCACAAATTACATTATTCGCTTGAATGGTTGAGATTGCAGGAGTTAATAGGATACAGGTCATGAGAATTACGCAATTGATTACAAAAGTTAATCATGAATATTCAAGATGAAGCAAAATATTCTTTGCAAATATCATAAGCAATGTATGCGAGAAAATCAATAATGATCAATTTACAGCATGTACTAAGAGCTACTAAGACAATAGTTTCCGGTGTTTGAGTACTAATTTTTTATATTGAAAAATATCCTCTTATGATCTGCCTGTCAGTTGTTCAGCTACTTGAAATCTTTTCTTTTTTTTTTGAAAAAGGTAGATTAAAGAATAATTTATGGAGGGTTGTATATAAGCTTAAGATTGCTTGCCTTTAAATGTAGGTTGTTTCAATTGAAGAGCATTAAAGAGCGGATTAAAGTGCGGTGATTTGAGCTAGATTTCTAGCTTAATCGTTCTTCTTCTTTGAGCCTTTCCTGTAATCATTGTTTGCTCTCGTTGCGTCTATAAACAGAATTCAGAATTCTAATGGAGGCATTTGGTCAGGCTGTTCGAAGTCTTTGTAATCGATGCTGTCGTTGTTTCTTCGTTGCTTGCTCGCGTTGAATTTCAAGTCGCCGTTCCCGCTCCAGCGGAGTTTCGGTGGTTAATCTTCTCGAGAAAGGATTTCAAGCCACTTGTTCAATCCAGCGTTGTTGTATTTGCTTTCAGTACAAAACACGCAGCAAAATTAAATATATGCGCGCGCTATATCGCGCTCTTCTGATCGGTTTCGTTCAGAATTCTAATGGAGGCATTTGGTCAGGCTGTTCGAAGTCTTTGTAATCGATGCTGTCGTTGTTTCTTCGTTGCTCAATCGCGTTGAATTTCAAGTCGCCGTTCTCGCTCCAGCGGAGTTTCAGTGGTTAATCTTCTCGGGAAAGGATTTCAAGCCACCTGTTTAATCCAGCGTTGTTGTATTTGCTGTTCTTTCTCATTTGCATCAGAAATTGGTCGTGTTTCACCGAGAGCAGGGGGGTTGGAAGCCTATCCCATGATGCAACGCAACGTGTTACCGGCGACATTTGAAGCGAATAAACAAACTTTTTGTAAAATCTCATATTTCGGTGATTTTGCCGGTAGTCTCATTTTATGGTTTTAATTATGGGAGACTTGGGAATCAGAGAAATAGTTCGTTGGTAACAGAAAAGAACTAAAATGCAAGAGTTTCATTTATATTTCTAAGTTTAATCCTCGTTTCTCATCCTTAGAAAATATCATTTTCCGCTCGCAGGAAAATGGCGATCATCCCCGAAAATACCAGAAAAGTGCAGTTGTACCTCCTTCTTAATCGAAGCATCACAAGCATTTTAACATTAATAACGTATTCCTTAATATCATAACGACTTAAAACATCAGATCCCTCCAGATCCCTCTAGGTTTTTCAAGCTGAATAAAACCATCAAAGTGTGGGTACTTTCAGTCAATGCTTTGAATTGACGGCGAGCTGATTTAGGAAATTCGCGCACGTTTGCAGAGTTGAATATGAAAATTCTTTGAGGAATAAAACGAATTTAGACCGAAGCAAGTTCAAGTAAATGAGTATAAAAAGGGTTACATTGTATTTCCAAAAGCCGTCTTGAACAAAGGTTATAGCGGAAAAAATCTTGGCAAATGCGTAAGTGCTGAAAGCTCAAATCAGTACAAAACACGTAGCAAAATTAAATATATGCGCGCGCTATATCGCGCGCTATATCGCGCGTACAAGCTAGCTGTACGCGTCAGTTACAGTTTTTCCTGTCGTTGACATCAGAACTACTGTGTCTAGCTAAAACCGTGGATAAAACAAATAGCTATTAAGAGAAGAACTTTTTTCCCAAAGGTTTTCAGTTTTTTAGAGCACTTATTTGGTTAACACAGTGCAAGAGTGTCGTCATATACGTTGACAAGCAGTTGGATGCTTACGCGTTCAAGCGCGCGCAAATTTCGTTTGTCGTGTCATCCTTCAAACAAATTTTCGAAAGCATGTATCTGTTCGTTGCAAGAGAAGTTTTCTTAACATTGCAAATCCTGACAAAAGAAGACCGACAGACAAGAGGCCTTGAAAAGGGTGTCTTGACAGCCACTGCTTGCCTCGGCGATCACTGGCAAATGCGAGGTCACGTGATGAGACATTATGGGATAGGCTTCCAACCCCCGGCCGCCTCCATGAATAAACATGAGAGCGCGCCATTGTCAGCGGTCACGATTTTTGTTGCTAGGCAACTGCACGACATCTTCAGTATATATATATATATATATATATATATATATATATATATATATATATATATATATATATATATATATATAAACTTTTCACTCGATTGCGCACGGCTCAGCTCCCGAGACCCGAGCACCCGAGCGGCCTTCGGCCGCCAAATTTATTAACCTCGCTACGCTCGGGCCTTCGGCCCTCGCTTCGCGAGGAATGAGCTTTATAGGTATGTGCCGCTGTGAATGGTATGGTTTTCAGGCAGTTTAGTCTGGGATAGGGTATAGCAATCAGAGAATTTTAGTCTAGAATAGGTATCATTTTTCGCAAAACTGATCAGTTGCATGAAGAATTTAGTCTAGACGAGGTTTACTGGCAAATGGCATTTAAGGACGAAAAGGCGCGAAAATCTTCTAACATTGATTTTTTTATAAAACTTTTGCTATGGCTAGGTTATGAGTTGTTCGTGTCAGAAATGCAAAAAAATGAGGGGTCACCGACTTCGTTTCCGAGATAAGATATCTGAAGGGCGACCCTAATTTTGAAAAATTGGTCTTCCTTACGGGATGAAAGCCCAATGTCTGTTAATCTAAAAATATTGCAAACAAATCTCTAAAATGCAACTTTCTTTCCCAAATTTTATGCGAGTAGGTCTGTTCAGCAAATTCATTCAACTGGTGACGTTTTTTAAAGTAAATTTAATCTTTAAACAAGGGCATTTGCAAACTCTGACAGCCGCAAATTGGCAGGATTCGATGTCGCGCGGGTAGAAAAATGGAAAAAAAAAATTAAACTTCCTACATTGATTTTTTGTTCATTTTTTCACAATCTGTCGAAGAAGTGGCAAAGAAAATTATCTATTGAAAAAAAATTGGGGGTCACCGACCATCAAAGCGAGTTAAATCTAAGCAAAGTTAACGCAACGGCTACCGGTCCTTTATGTGCTTAGCTTTCTTCCCTTGCGCGCGTGCTCGTGCATGGCGTAGCATGGCGTTGCGAGATGAATTGCGTGCGCAGTAAGGATGCGCATAAACAATTAGCACGAACGTCCTTAAAAATCGGTACGGCGGGTAATACGGCATCTTTACTGACCCCTGGTAACTAATAACAAAGAAAGCGTTCAAAACTTTGGTCTAGGATAGGGTAGGATTTTTCGGTGTTTAGTCTAGAATAAGGTTGCAAAATGCAGCTAAAATGCTCTAGTATAGGTTAAGGGTCTCAGAGTCCCAGCGGCACACCCCCGCCCAAAAATTGCAGAGTACCCCCCACCCCCCGGATGACGACTCAGAATTATTTTTAATTGGATACTCCCATTGACTAGATAAAACCTGACCTCTCTGTGCCAGTCTAACCATGTTGTATATCGTTGGCTTCCGTAAACACAGAGTGAATGAAAGTACGGTGAAACGTCTAGAGGAAAAGTGTAATATGAATGTTAGTGCTACATACAATGAAATGTCGAGAGGACAATTCGGCTTAAAGAGCGCGTGTCGTAAAAGTTAACTCTTGCTAATAACTAGTAGTAATCATAGATTATGGTGCGTCTCCTTATCCCGTGGCACCTCGTCTTGACCTAGTACCTCAGTTTCATGAATTAATTCAGCCACTGTTTAAAGGGCTTTGTCGCGAGATATGTCACGCAGGCAAAAACGTCGGGCCGACATCAAACAAATTCACTCTATCGCAAATCCTGCCGTGCTGTGTACTCCGAAAGGTCTCAGATATTTCCGACACATAAATAGTATATTTGTCTTGATTTCATTTCGGTTATTTCTCCGATTCTGAAATCTTACTCCTCAGTACATGTACTAATACCGGAACCGGAAATGACAAATTTCTGAGAAAGCCTGAAAAAGTGCTCCCGTGATAAACTTCTTGGACACCGCGTTAATGGAGCATGAAATCGACGATTAAGTCACACAACATTCAACGTGAATTTCGCAGGATTTTTCGGATAAATTTACAACTACCAGTTGCAAGTATGACACAAAACTGTTGAATATAATTCCTTTATTTTAGTCACAAAACTGCGAAATCTTTAGTCGCAAATGCGCCCGACACAGGCGCAATTTCGAGCACTGTAAAGTTAATCTGCGTTCGCCTGGCGCGGCCGGTCAGTGAATTATTGCTACAAGACATACAGCGAATTGCACCATACCATAGAACATCGCGAAGAACGACGTCGGTATTTAGATGAAAGCTTCCCAAATCAGGCAGAGAACCACAGCAAAATCAAGATAGAACATTCAAAACATACCAGAACGGTAGAGAGGAAAATCCGATAACTTCTTGCTTGATTCCAAAGAGACCCAACAACTTACTTGGTCCGGAGAAGAACCTTCGTCCAATTTTTCCACTGCGTACTTTTAGTAGGCATTGAAATATTGAGCCGTACGATTTCAAAATCGGGAAAATATCCGAAACTAAGTCAAGACAAATAGATTATTCACATGTGACATTTCGGAACCCCAGCTCCCCAAGATGATGCCTGATTTCCACGCGTTGGGAATGCTGGATACTATTGCGACGTTTCAAGATGGCGCAGATTTGGTACCGACACTTTTCTCGATTCGTTCCGCCTAGCCGACAAGATTAGGAAGCGTCTCCTTCGTCGACGCAAATAGCTATCCGCTCGCTTGCCATTTGTTCGAAAAAATAGCGAACCTATTGGAAAATTACTAGTAATGATCCTTGTTAACAGCTGTTGTCTGATAGGTGAACAAGAGCAGTTCATAGCATGAAAAAACTTGGGCTCGGACGGGGGGGGGGGGGGGGGGGTACTTGACCAATATTTGGGTATAGGGGTGCCGCAGAGAGTCTGAGACCCTGATCCTGTTTAGGACAAAAATAAACGAAAATACCTACCCTGTGTAGGACAACACCCTCTATTTTAGGACCATGTCTAGGACACGGCTCAAGCGTGGTTATTGATCTGAGCTTTAAAAAAATGGTAGACTGATCCTTTGAAAAGAAAACGACTTCGCCTTCACGACAAGGTAAGTCGCCACACGCCGGCTAAAGTAACTTGAACCATACCCTGTTTAGAACAGATTCAGACCCTGTTTAGGACAGACTCACGTTAAATTATATACCCTGTTCAGGACAAAATGCCAAAAACCATAAAAATAGAACTAAAATCTGCAAAGGACCGCGAACGATAATGCTGTAAACGATACGTAGGATCTACGAAAGACCTTATCAGCCAAAAAATGAACAAACATAAACGACAAACTGCATGGCTGATCTGACTACGTAAAAAGGTAGATTTTGCGAGACACCAATGCGACAGAAACCGATAAAGCAGGGTAGCAACCGCGGACAGCTGTTTCGCCCTGTCTAGCAGCACGTCCCCGTATAGGTCATATAAGGGAGTTCCCCCTCCCCCGTGGGGGGCACTTACAAATGTAACAGGCTCGGTTTTTCCCGCATTGGGTCTCGGGTTCAGATTTTACAACCCAGCTACGGTCTCTGTCTCGGATTTTGAAACAAGGGTCTCGGCGTCTCGGCGAGTCTCGGATTTTACCATTTGCCACCCCCATGTTTGAGTCAGGGAATGGCAGTGAAGACTGTTCTCATTCCGTTGAATTTGAATTTTGTTGGCGTTTTTATCGGCCGTGTTTTATGAGACGTTTGAAATACGCACACCAGGATCGTGGTGTGTAGAATGTGGTCACTGAGGAATGTCTATCAGTCCCGCGTCCTAAGTGCAGAATTAAAAAAAAAACGTTTAATACGTAGTCTCCCACGCAGCCGTTATTTGTCTCGTCACGCAACGCTCCTCCCCACTAATAGCCTGCGTGGCAGGCGGCGTTCTAAGGGGAAAGGGAAGGGGGGAGGGAAATTCGGGCGCGCGAGAACGCGAAGGGCGCCCTTCGCGTTCTCGCACGCTCGAATTTCCTCCCTTCCCCTAAGAACGCCTGCCACGCAGGCTACCCCACTAACGGCTGCTCAAACCTGGACCACATTCCTTTGCAGATTTAAGCCAATCACAGTTGCAGTGCCATTTTCGGAACTTGCTCGCGCCAAATTCTCTATGCGTGACTCGTGGCAATCATAGCCTACGTTTTATCGTTGATTCAGTTGGATGGCGACGCTGAATGAAGGTTTTCGTGCAGTGTCGTCAATGTTTAAAATACCCGATCTAAATGTTCACCAGAAGCAGGCCATTCGTAAAATAATTGTTGACAAGAAAGACTTATTTGTTAACTTGCCGACGGGCTTCGGAAAATCATTAATCTACCAAGCTCTCCCGCTCGTGTTTGACCATGATTCCAAACAGACGGTTCACATCGTTGTCGTGGTCTCACCTTTAGTTCGAAGATCGAGAAAGGCGAATATTCTGTCGTGTACGGCTCAACAGAAGCGTGGTTGTTACGGGGGGGGGGGGGTACTCTGTAAATTTTTGGGTGGGGGTGTGCCGCTGGGACTTTAAGACCCTTAGCCTATACTAGACTATTTTAGCTGCATTTTGTAACCCTATTCTAGACTAAACACCAAAAAACCCTACCCTATCCTAGACCTATTCCAGACTCGCTATTTTCCAGAAACTCGTTCACTATCACAGTTATTAGTTAACAGGGGTCAGTAAAAATGCCGTACTGCCCGCCGTACCGATTTTTAAATGCCATTTGCCAGTAAACCTTGTCTAGACTTATTTCTTCACGCAACTAATCAGTTTCGCGGAAAATGATACCTATTCTAGACCAAAAATCTCTGTACTCTATCCCAGACTAAACTGCCTGAAAACCATACCCTTCACAGCGGCACATATCTATATAGCTGTTGAACGTTTGGAACGAGTACGGCTAAGACCAGCAAACCCAAATCGAGTTGTGTTTATTTTGTTCCGAAGTATTAATGCCCCGCTATGCGGGGCTTTTCTATATTGCGAAATTCTCCTTGTATATTACATCGTATGACATATTGTTTATTTAGTAACTTCTTGCATGTACCTGAAGAAGGCTGGTCTGGCCAGCTGAAATATTGTACTCAACAAAATATACGCTGTTTTCAGCTTTGCTTTAAAGTTTTATATTCTTTTAACAAACTACTTGGCCCCGGGGGCGGGGAAATTAGAGGGTTTTTTTTAACACCAGACAAATGTTAAATTCCCCGCTATGTCCCGGGGGAGGGGGGGGGGGGGGGTTCAATATGCACGTCGCTTTGTCGTCATGCAACACGTGATAAACATAACCCGCTGACAAAAAGGCACGAGGGCTCACGAGGGCTAAAGTATTCTCGTACTCAGGCTTCGGTGGTTAAGAGGGTCAAGCGGCTTTGGGGACGAGAATGGGGCTAAGGCGACAAGAACTGGACGGTGTGGAGTGTTGTTGAAGTCCTGTTTTGTGGATTTTTTTACAGCGTTTAGTGGGTAAGTGAAAAGCTATTTGTGTCTTGCGGTCTACAGGTCGAAAATCAGCGAAAAAACTCGCCAGAGCGCGCACTAGGATGTTAGCCCGAGCGCATAAGCAATGCGCGTCTCCTTTAAATATTTTCTCAGTTCTTTTGTCGCAAATGGGACGAATAAAGGAATACCCAGGAAATACTGTATGAACCCTTTAACTCCCGGGAGTGCCAAAAATCAAAATTCAAGAAAAATCCCAAATTTTGTTTTGTAAAATATTAAGAAACAAATGCTACCATGCAAAGTATTGCCGAAGAGGTTTCATTTGAATGGTCACACCTTAACCGCGGTCAAACGAGAGAAATTTGCAAAAGTTAAGCAAAGTAACTTACTTAAAAGTTAATGTATCAGTCAATTCTAATTCATCCCCCCGCTGGGCATTTGACTTTTTTGAAAATGTCTGATCAAATTCCCCACTATGTGAGCCAGTTGCATGGTCAAATGCCCCACTGGTCGGGGCTGAAAAGTCATCGCGAGTTTGGGTTTTCTTGATCGCATTAAGCTTACTTTCGCTCGCTCGCCGCTTGGTCGATCGCCGCTCGACTATCCAGTATTGATCTCGGCGGATTATCTCTCAAATTGTTTGGAGGATTTCATACTGTACAGAGCCGTTAGAATTATTTTATTTCCAGATACCGTTGTTCGGTGCTAGCTCTATTGGCATACATTGCAGTTTCTTTGGCTCACTTTTGTTGCAAGAAAAATACTTTCAACTTCAACTT
Source organism: Cladopsammia gracilis (assembly GCA_022457155.1). Classification (NCBI taxonomy): domain Eukaryota; kingdom Metazoa; phylum Cnidaria; class Anthozoa; order Scleractinia; family Dendrophylliidae; genus Cladopsammia; species Cladopsammia gracilis. Next base: position 774,890 of record JAJGOT010000317.1, read on the forward strand.
CAACTTTATTACTTCCATCACTACTTAATACAATAAATAACAAGGAGCCCGATGGGCTTCGAAACTGGCTCGTTTGGTCTAGTATCTATCAATATGCACAGTCCAGTCCACATTTACATTTATATTCCACAGCCCGCTTCAAGCACTCCTTAGGGACGGACTATTTTATTGTTAAGAGGGAGGGGGGGGGGGGGGAGGGGGTTGGGCAATAGTCCAGTTTCGAATTCGCTATGGTCGCTGAATGAAAGCATTGAAGGCGCATTGATACAGGGTTAGACTCGACCTGATGTAAAATATTCACAAATACCGGCAGACGGTGCGTGAAATTTGAAAATTAAACAAAAGACAGAGTTCTGAACAGGTAATTTCCTGCCTGAATTTGTGAATATTTTACATCAGGTCGAGTCTAACCCTGTATCAATGCGCCTTCAATGCTTTCATTCAGCGACCATAGCGAATTCGAAACTGGTCTATTACTAAAAAAAAAATTCCTGCACAGCAAAAGTAAAGAAAAAAAAAATAATGCAAAAAAAAACATAATGCACAGCGAGCGAAAAGGAAAAAAGGTATGGAACAGTCCCTAAAAAAATTCTTGCACAACATGCGAGAGGAAAAAAAATTCATGATCAGAAAAATTGCCCAACACCGCCACCTCCCCCACCCCCCACAGTTCTTGAAGGTCCTCACGTCAAGGCTATTTAATCTTGAAAGTTGTTCAAGTACCCCTTGTGAAGGGTACTTGGTCTCCTGATATAAGGCCTCCAAGGGCCATTCTCTGTGTCATAACTTTCAGTGGAGTAATGAGTAACAGTAACAGTAAGGATGGTCGTTACTTTTGCAACTTGACAGTAGTTTATTATTGTTTGTCTGTTTTGTTAGGAAATTAAACATTTGAATCAAAATGAGATACATTTGTGGACAGTACCACATGGTACATAATTTCCCCAAGTCAAATTTGCCCATTTCATATTTACTGTAAATCAAAACAACCATCTTAGATGGGAAATTTTTATCCCAGGAGGGAACTGGCTTGCCTAAAATTTATACATAATTATTTTCCAGACTCTAATAGCCAGGAGAGTGAGACAGACAACTTGACCTTCTGAACATTTTGTTTTTGGCATTTAATGGTTTCGAAATGTGTATATATTTTCTGAATGATTTGTATGTGAGATTTACAAAACAAATTTACTAAATTTTGACATAGTCTATTGTTTTCTTACTCAATCAGAGCATGTTTTGCTTCTTTTTGCCCACTTGCAGAGCCAGTCTTACAAAAAATGCACATTATTCTTATAACATAGAGGGCAAAATTACTGAATGCTGATTGGCTGATAAAGAGGGCATTTTTCCTTAATTGAGGACAAAATTACTCGCTCCTGATTGGTCAAGCCTCAAAAGTTCTCACTCATGATTGGTTGAGCGTGTCATTCTCTTTGCATTCAGTTGGATTGGCGGGATTTTGAAGAAAATTTACAGAGTGTTTGCATGTTTTGCCGAAGAAAATCTGATGATACCTAAAGGTGCTGTTACACAAGGCAATTTTTTCCTGCAACTTGCAACGCTGACGAGAGCCATTGCGACATGTTGCGACAAATTGCTGATTACGTGTTACATGTTTGCAACTTGTCTCGCATTGTTGCAAAAAGTGGATAATTGGTCAACTTTTTCTGCAACTGGCAACACAATTGTTTGTTGCGAAACAAGTTGCACAGAGAAGGTGTTACGCGCAATTTCATCCGCAACTTGTCTCACAACGACTTTTGTCAGCATTGCATTGCATTAAGTTGCAGGGAAAATTTACCTCGTGTAATGGCACCTTAAAGGCCCACCTTCACCCAAAAGATGATGTGGTCGTTTGTTTTTGTTTTGAAATGCTCCATTGTTCATATGCATGATCTGAATGGTTGCACGCATTCAAGCATGAATTCTGTGTCACACAAAATTCAGCACAGAAAGTGATCACGGCACGCACAGCATTTTGGGTGAAGGTGGGTCTTTAAGAATTCTATAGGTGTATTACAGCATTTTACACCAAACAGGAAGTGATTACTTGTGTTAAAACTTGAATTAACTAGGTGGCTACAGGCCAGTTTATGACGTTGAAGATTTTGAAGAAATTATAAAATTCCATCACCTCACTGAATATATGCAGATTTGTGCGGACCAAAAGTAATGAAATTTGACAGATTATTTTTGCTGATAGGGACAATAATACGTTTAACAGGAGAAAGAATAAAGCTAAAAGAAGAGAAACAAAGCAATTAGATCAGCAAACATGCAAAGTTAGTTTGAACTCGCCATTTGTTGTTCTTTATAACATCAAAGTGGCAAAAACTACGCAAACACAGGACTGGTATGCTTTAGTAAAATTTGTTTTGTTTTTGTCGTAAAGTGACTTTTATCGATAAATTAGGCTATGTTCTCTACATTGTAGATGTAAATAACAGCCAAATGTATCTTTGACATTAGAAATTTATTAACAACAGTGAGTTGAAAAGTTTTTCTTGTCAGTTTGTGAGAGAGTGTTTTCACTTCAGGTAGTTTCAAGTCTGAGTGACTATTGAAAAGTCTGAAAGATTTCCCTGTAATTTTGCCCTTTACATTATAAACAAGTAACCACATGTTCCCTCGTAACATTAAGCATTAATTTCACTTGTGTTTTCAGAATTTGTAGAAATTGCCCTCTTTGCTTTGCGACTTAGACAATTTCTTACATCTTCTGAAAACACATGGGATATTAATTATTCTTACCGGTACTTTTACTCAGGCCTGTGCGATAACATATACTAATTGACATGACTAAGGACGTCATGTGATATGGTCAAACCTCTTCTTACGAACACCCCCATAATATGGACACCTCTCTATTATGGACTGTTCTCTTCATACAATCCCTATGTGTCCCGTAAATCCTCTATAATTAAATTAAGGGCCCTCGGGGGCTTATTTATTTCAAGAGCTTTTGAGGGGGCCTTAATAAATTTCTTGCTCCAAAAAGGTGCTTATTAGAGACGGGGGAGGGTATAAACTTCATAAAGGATTGATGGTACCTCTATAATACCGACACCTCAAAATGCAGACCAATACCAGACACTCACCACATCACATCACACAAACCAAATGATTGGCTCATCCCCGGTGTAATATCTCACAGCTGACATCACAATAGCAAAACAATACTGATGATGCAATCCAAAATCTAAATAAGAATAGGATGAACAAAAGAAAATCATAAATTATATTACACTGGGGATGACCCAAATGATTTTAATTACTAAAATCATAATTTTAACATAAATAGTTATTAAAAAAATATTATATAACGATGAAACAACAATAAATATATTAAATGTAAGGAGAAATTAAGACTCGGAAAAAAAAATACGAGTCCCAGATGGGATTTGAACCCACGACCCTCCGTGATCTAGTCGGATGCTCTAACCACTGAGCTACTGGAGACTCTATGGTGAGCAAGGGTCAATTTGTGGGTCTTGACTGGAACTGCATCGCGCGGCTACACAGCCAAGTATTGACTAGCACATGTGAAACTCACTAACAGCATCGCGCTGTCACATTAAAGCATATCAAGATGCAGCCAACCAACCTCCAAAGTGAGTATATAACGATGAAACAACAATAAATATATTAAATGTAAGGAGAAATTAAGACTCGGAAAAAAAAATCCGAGTCCCTCAAATCCCATCTGGGACTCGGATTTTTTTTCCGAGTCTTAATTTCTCCTTACATTTAATATATTTATTGTTGTTTCATCGTTATATACTCACTTTGGAGGTTGGTTGGCTGCATCTTGATATGCTTTAATGTGACAGCGCGATATGATGCTGTTAGTGAGTTTCACATGTGCTAGTCAATACTTGGCTGTGTAGCCGCGCGATGCGGTTCCAGTCAAGACCCACAAATTGACCCTTGCTCACCATAGAGTCTCCAGTAGCTCAGTGGTTAGAGCATCCGACTAGATCACGGAGGGTCGTGGGTTCAAATCCCATCTGGGACTCGGATTTTTTTTCCGAGTCTTAATTTCTCCTTACATTTAATATATTTATTGTTGTTTCATCGTTATATACTCACTTTGGAGGTTGGTTGGCTGCATCTTGATATGCTTTAATGTGACAGCGCGATGCTGTTAGTGAGTTTCACATGTGCTAGTCAATACTTGGCTGTGTAGCCGCGCGATGCGGTTCCAGTCAAGACCCACAAATTGACCCTTGCTCACCATAGAGTCTCCAGTAGCTCAGTGGTTAGAGCATCCGACTAGATCACGGAGGGTCGTGGGTTCAAATCCCATCTGGGACTCGGATTTTTTTTCCGAGTCTTAATTTCTCCTTACATTTAAAAAAATATTAAATAATTATTTTTATTTAATATAAATTTATTAATATTTTATTATATTTAATTTTTTAATTACAATTAAATTTTTAAAAATGAATAAATATATTAATAATATTAATAATAAATTAATGATAATAACAATATATAATTAATTAAATGTAAGGACAGAAAGTTGTAACAGCCTCTAGTTTCACATACTAAGCGATCATCGCTTAGTGCGTGAACCTCGAGTTACAGCTTTCCGTCCTTGTATTTTGCTCTGCATATCTATGTGTATCGAGCAATCATAGAACAAGTGAAGCAATCTATATATTGTTTATTCATTTATAATTATTATTATTAATTTTACATTATAAATAAGATAATAATTTATAATAATATTAATAACATTAAATTTTATTATTTACAGTTATTATAAATTAAATATTTATTTTAATTATTTTAAATATTTAGTTTATTTTAATTAATATCAATTAATGATTTTGCGGCAGTTCAGTGGTCGTGTGTGGATAACTTTTGTTCCGTATTAAGGTGGTTTGACTGTATTTATAGAAGGATGCCTAGAGTATGGTGAAAGGGGTTACGAGGAATGTGTCAGCTGAAGTTCATGTATAGTTTTCTCTTTTACACACAGTTCATAAATACAGTACAGCTGGCTTTAATTTCATCACAGACTGAGCCCAGATGGCTGATGAAGCAGATACCACAGACCTTTGTAAGGAACCTTCTGAGAACCAGATACATGTTCGACATTCAACTCCAAAAGATACTGGTTGTTGTGGCCGATTCCTGCATGGAAGCACCTACAAAGAAATCAAAGAACTGTTCGCTATAGCTTGGCCGACAGTGTTCTCATATTTTTTCTTTCACTTGGTCAATATGGTAAGCTTGTTTTTCGCCGGGCGTCTTGGTGAGTTCGAATTGGCTGCTGGAACATTAGCTTTGTCCTTCATCAATGTCACAGGACCTTCAGTATTCGTTGGTTTGGGTTCTGCTGTAGAGACACTTTGTTCTCAAGCATTTGGAGCGAGGAATTATCGTCTTGTTGGTGTGGTGCTACAGAGAGGAGTGTGGATTTTAGGAATTTGTTGTATCTTAACTTGGTCGCTATGGGTTAACAACGAGTTGCTTTTGTTGCTGTTGAAGCAAGAAAAACATGTTGCACAGTAAGTACATTGTAACACTATGTTAGTGTGGTTTAAAAATTATCAATTGAAACCAAATCCGTTTTTTCTCTTTACCAAAATCAAACTGGTCTGAAAATTTTCGAGCTTGCATTCAGGTATGTTGTGGTTGAATTTTTGTTTTGGTTTTAAAATTACAAACCAGTTTAATTTTTATCGTTGTTGTCGATTATGGTTTATGAAGCTGTCAGACAAAGGAAAATAGAAATTAAATTGGTTTGAAATTTCAGACCAAAAACAACATATTAAAGCCACGACACATACAACTTCTCCAAACTAGTTCTGTAAGAAAGTTATCTTGAGATCAGTAAGGAACATTTGTTAATACAAAGTGTGTTCCCAGAACAGAGTTTAAAAGTATAACAATACTTATTTACTTTCTTAGAATGCTTATGAAGGTCATCAGTTGTCTGATAGTTAGCTATCCATTTTTGGCCAGTTTTAAGCGTTAGTGCACAGTTTCCTGTGAGGTGACACCAAAATTAATTAAATATTAAATGTCTCATTTCTTAGCTTGACCGAAGAGTTTGTCCTTATATGCCTTCCTGCTCTAATAGTAAGTACAATGATCGATATACATGATAATTTATGTATTTATGTAATTTTTGTTTAAGTAATGCTTCACATAAGAACTATAGTAAACTTCATTGTTCTGCGGCATTGGCTCTTTCCCACATAGAATATCTTTGATGTCAAGAATAGAGGAGGGGCTGATGGTTCATAATTATATTTCATTATAAAAATACAGAAAATCCATTTGCGTCAAATATATTTTAGGAAATGTCCGTGCTTAACCAATCAGAATAGCAGAAGAGAATAGTTACTAATTTTGCTTCTTTGATGAAGTTTCCCAAATATAATATCTTTTAAAAATTGCATGTTGTGCGATTGAGTCTCAAAATATTTTAAACCTTAAAAAAATTAGACTTAATGCACCTTGAACCTTAACTTTTTAGCAGTGTTTGAGTCTAGGCCAATGAGATCACTAGTTCAAAAAGTGGACAACATGCAACTTCTGTTCTGTACTCTTTGTATTGCTATTAATAACTGTATAAACCCATACACAGTATAACATTTTAAACATAATAATAATATTATGGTGTTTTATGTTTTAAGTGGTTAGCTGGAAAATAATTAAAAATAAAAAACCCTAATCTTTTTTTCTACAGTCTTTAATGGCCATGCGTAACATAATGTAATAAAATTAATGATATTTTTGATTTCTTATTTTGACAGGGAAATTTTTTATATGTTTTGTTGCAAAGATATCTTCAGTCACAGGTGTGTACATGAAGTTGAGTATTAAATGTTTGTCGATCATTTTAAAGCAGCTCAGGAACTCAAACTCAATAACTGAATACAGATAGTATAAATTAACTTGAAGCTCTGACCTACCTGGATTAAGTACCCTTCCAGCTATTGAATAAAAGCCCCCTTGGTGTAGACCTAGCTTGGTATCACCACCAACACTTCCCCTCCCTGATATAATGAAAATTAGTTATTAATTAGAAATATTGCATGATCAGGCAAGAGAAGGTTGTTCCATTTTAACTGACAAGGATAAATTGTGCAAAATTCAAATCAGTTACAAAATTTGACATAAATGCTTGTTTGAAGCAAAATTATACCGTCAGTTAAGGTAGCGAAATAAATTTTTATTTCAGTTCTGGTCCTTATTGACAGGTCGCAGCTGGATGCAGTGTGGCTCTTTAGCAATCAGAGCATAAAGGCTGATTTTAGGCACAACTTTGTTGTGTGTGATTTTTTGTAGTGCGCGCTACTTGTGTCAGGCAAAAATTGTATACAACTCACATCATATACATGTACGTGTTACGTTGTATGTGGCTACGATTGTCGTAGGGTTTTAAAAATGTTTCAAAATCCTACAACGTTTTAGTGTTCCATACAACAGTTATGAGCAAGGGTAGGCTGATCTAGATAATGTGATTGGTGTTGTATATATGGCGTGAGCAGGTCGCATGCGATAGTTGTAGGCAAAAGTTGTGCCATCTAAATCATTGTCAAACCCCAGCTAATGTTTACATGTACATTTTACACTGCCATCAATCATAATAATTATGGTGACGCATATACATGTATATTGGACCTCTGAAAACAGAAACTGACATGAGGGATCAAAATCCGCTTATCACAACACAAAAACATGACCTTTTGACCCTGTTGAGTCAAACATCCTAATGTTTCCTGAGATGTTGATAAAATATTGTTATTGTAATTTCATGTTGATAAATTATTGTGGCATTTAGTAATAGTAATTGGACTGCATGAGTGGAGTACAATTCAGGGAATAATCGGGTGAGTAATTTCAAATCGCCCGAGGACGAGTTGAAATTACGAGCACGATTACCCCTGAGTTGTACGACATGAAGTTCAATTACTAATTAATCGCATCAATAACAAAATTCAAGATTAAAAAGTCTATGTCGACTCTTTTACATTAAAAACATCTAGGATATTTTCTATCAGTTTGAAAGTAGAAGGAAAACAGCAAAAAAGAACCCATTCAAGTGCAACTGATTGACGCGCGCGCAACCTAGGTGTCCAATTACAGCAATCCAATTACAAAAAGTTGTAATTGGATAGCTGTAATTGGACACCCACGTGACCGCGCGCCAATTACATGAGAAATAGGCGCGCGGATGACCAATCACAATCAAGAATTTTGTTATTGATATGATAACAAATGAAACTGGTGGTTGAGTTTTGAACGTCACAGTTTGCGTGTTATTGAAAGGCACATTTATTAGACTCATGTGCATAGCATCACGGGTTAAGGTTTGTCCTCCATTTTCTTTTTTTTTCTTTTTATTATGATTTTTTTTGTGTCACGATTTTGCCTGCAAATTTATGCATGCATATTTTAAATTGTGCACTTCCCGTTCATAGCTTTGTCATTTACACTTCCTGTTTAGTGACTTCCAGCTACTCTCACTTCTGGTAAAACAACGTTACTGAAGTGTCATGACAGCGTCTCCTACATTAACCCTACTTGCATTACTAATGTTCACGTTAGGTATATAGAAGAATCACTGGCTTCATTGTGGTACAGCCTTCATTTACAAAACATTCAATAGTAAACAACGTGGTTTGCAGGAACGATGACTGAATGAAAGGAGTAATGCTTCTCCATTTCAGACATCTTCTTATCATGTTTAAAATATATCATAAAACTTTCTTAAACATGCGCATGAGTATACGCTGCTTGGAGCCTCTTCTTTATTCAAATAAGCAATTCTCTTGGTTTGTTTTCAGGGGATTGTTAGACCTATTCTTTATGTTGGTGCAGTTTCCTGTGGGATCCAAATTGGACTCAATGCTCTGATGGTACTGGTCTTTAACATGGGTTTCAGGTAAACATAGATTGAAATAAATCATGAGTCATTAACATGATTGCCTGCAGGTTGTTTGTTTTTTTTGTTGGTCATCCTTGTCTAGATTGAATGGAAAAAATGTTGGTTTTATAGGAGATATAAAAACCTTTAAAATCAAATAAGTGGCCTCTACATATAAAAAAGCCCTTGATTATTGTACATGGGTGTGTGACATTTCCGTCGAGGAAAACACGAAACGCATCGAATCCCGAGATACTTTTTGCCTTCCGTTTTCCTGACAACCATCCAGTTGCAGTTAGATGCCGACCTTTGCGCGAAATTAATCGGTTTCGCGCAAGATAAACTTTTCGTACAGTGTAATTATTGCCGCTTCGGTGACTCTCGCGCTACGCGATTTGTGTCCTGCGCTACGCGAATCGCGTGGTGCAGGACGTGAATCGCGTAGCGCGCAAAACGCTACGCGACAGGTAACTTACTTTTGAGAGGTACTGTACCAGTGAGAATGCATTGCTAGGCCAATTGCAGGAAAGCAGACTTTACTTGTCAACAGAGGTAATTCAAGCTGAACAAATTAATTAATCAAAAATAGATAAATATGTTTACTGCTTAATTCAAGGATGTATAGTGGTTTATCATTTCAAAGCTACATAATGCACATGTCAGGCCATTCCAAACAACAATGAAATACCAACAACAGTAAGTCGATGAGCTACGCTCAAATACCAGTTTGCATGATTCAAGGTACAAATGTATTCAATCTGTACTCTAGCAGCCACCTTATTTTTTAACCCTGTCACTCCCAGAGTCAATTATGGAGACATGTAGTGTACACGAAGTTTTTTGCATCTGTTAATAAAATCCTATGGTGTACATGTTACCATTCAAATCTCTTCAACAATACTTTTGCATGGTATTGTTTGTTTTACAATATTTCACAAAATGAAATTTGGACTTTTTTTTTCAATTTGGTGTTAAATACTCTTGGAATTTAAAGAGTTTAAAGTAAAACACCTACCTGCTTTTTTATCTTGTCTTCATTTGACAGGGGAGTGGCCATTAGCTGGGGGCTAACTGCGTGCACAATGTTTTTACTGCTGTTTACCTACACAAGAGTCTTTAAGCTGCATAAACAAACTTGGCCAGGTAATTGTTCATTGCATTTAAAGTGCATATGAACCGAAATTTTTTTTTATGTAGTTATAAAATTTAGCCTTTGAAATGCACAATTCCAAAATTTGTGACGCTTATAGAGTAAAAATTGGCGATGTTACAAGCGTTCAAAGTTATGCTATTTTGCCCTAAAAAATAGTTTTCAAATTGCACGGCCAAAATGTCACATGATGTGACGAAATGTTGGTTGCACAAACAGTTCAATATCGAGTACGACGGCTCTGTCACACACATTTCAAGGAGTCTTGGTATGGGCCAAACCAAATCCCTAGACATCTTTTGGAGCCGCCAGAACTCACAGAGGGTCACTGAACGTAAACAAACTTTTGCGACCAACATTACGTCACAACTTGACTCCAGTCCCTTGAATTTTGTGACCATTAACTTTAGGGCAAAATAGTGTAACTTCAAATGCTTTTAACATCGCTAATTTTTACCCTAAACGTCTGAAATTTTGGAATCTTGCAATTCAAAGGCTAAATTTTATATCTTCATAAAAAATAAATTTCAGTTCATATGCATTTTAAAGCTACATGTAATTTGCCCCATGTTTTAAGGCTATGATCTACTTAATCCTGGCATGCCTAATTGATGAAAAATTATACACATGCATAATCAATATTTTATTAAATAAGATCAGGATAGCTGTGAGTTTCTATTTTTATTGATTTTAATTTTATATTATTCAAACATACTGTACAACTGCAAATACTAACGATAAAGGGCAATGACATTTTGGGTGTCTACAAAACAAAGACCTTAGACCCGAAACCAAGGGGGAAGGGCTGCCCCGAGGTAAATCTCCTTCTTTCCAAACTAGTAACTAAAATCTCTGACCGTGTGGAAGTGCTAAGTTTTTTTTACAACAAAATCTGTGTTTTGCAAAACGAGCTCTTCTTCAACTGCGACGGTATTTAAACTCTTTCTTTGTATTCGTGAACATCTTTCGTAAACAAATCTTGATGATTTCCCCATAATCAATCAGATTTGTGTCTGTGAACGGCCAAAAATTTAAAATAAACACCGGAAGTGCCGAGTTTCTAAACAACAAGATCTGTATTTTGCATTAAGACAAAAATATTGAAAAGTTTCGAGGGTGGCTAAACACATCACATAGAGTAGTATAGTTGTATAGTATAGTATAGTAGAGTAGAGAAGTATTCCTTAGAGTAGAGTAGAGTAGTATTTCAATATCATTTTGTTGGCCAAAATTCTTTGAAACTGACCAGATAGTAAATAATTTATAAAGTTATGTGGTTTTGTGTCATATGGCACCATCAGGGCTTATTTAAAAGGTTAAAAAGTATTAGCCAAACGGGCTGATCCAAACCAAACCAATCTTTTGAGGAGGAGGTATCGATACTGTCTGTGACAATTAACATAATTGAATAATTTTTTATTGACATTTGTGTTCCAAGGTTGGACAACTGAAAGCCTGTTAAGCTGGGGACAGTTTGTCAAACTTGCAGTGTCGGGAATGGTGATGCTGTGTATCGAGTGGTGGAGTTTTGAAGTGGGAGCCTTTTTAACAGGTAAAACCAAAATCATGTTGATGGACAAGTGGTAATAAAAATGATAACATGCTGCTGTGTATAAAAGGCCTTTTAAAACCTTCAATTCCAAGCAAGTTTTTACTGAAAATCAAGAATGAAGCTGGTATGTACTCACATGTACATAGATTTCAGTGTTCTCCTTATCAGGAGGAAACAGGTAAAATTTATTGCTTGAAGCAACATTTTTTACCACCTGCAATCACTTGGAGGTTTTTAAAATTCAACAAAGTGTTTGTTCTATAATAAAAAAAAATATTGTTGTGTGAGGAATGAATTATAAAATTCTTGTAAGTCGTTTTACCTTTGACGGTCGAAGGTGTGCACATGTGAATTTGCCTAACTCTACCCCCTAGGAAAATGAGCCTCAGACACATACTTTTAGTTTAACTGGTTAGGAATGCTTCCTTAGCTGCTGAGCTAAAATTAAAGGAGAACACTCAGGGTTCTCCAGAGAAGTTAGACTACCTGGCTGTAAATTGAAAGTAGGCGGCACCTGGCACGAGTATCTAGGGGGATCCGGGCGCATGCCCCCACGGAAAATTTTTAAAAATGAAGACACTGGAGATGCATTCTGGTGCATTTTGGGGACAACAGAGATGAAAAAAAAAATCATTTCATTTTCAACCAGTTGTTATAATTAACCATTTTATTATTCACTGAAAAAATTGTTGCTTCCCTTATTATGCTTTATATACTGAAGAAAAATATTATGGCCCGAAAGAAATCACTTTTGTTTTATTTATGGCTACGAAGGATTTGTTTTTATAGCCATACAAGTGTTGGAAAGAAAATAGGACGGATTTATCGTTATCTTACTCCAAATATTTTCTGACTAGCCGGCGACCCCAGGACGAATAGACGGCTATTTTTGCCGGTCACCGGAGCTTCCGGAGAACCCTGAACACTGAGAATTAGCATGAAAACTTGATTTTAACAAATGAGTTGATAACAGGTAAATTGGCCACCAAAAAAAGATTCAATAACCTGTCACTGATGTTTCGAGCGTTACCCCTTCATCACAGTGACTCAAGGAATTGTGGGCTGTGTGTGGTTTATATGTCGAACGGCGGAGCTAAATCAGGGGTGGATCTAGGGGGAGGGTGCAGGGGGTGTGCACCCCCCCCCTGAGATGACCTAGTCTGCGTTGTTCGCTTTTAAAATTTGTTTACGTCACCCTTCAGTTATGTCATTCCTTAGAGGTGCACCCCCTCCTAAGAAAAATCCTGGATCTGCCCCTGCTAAGTTATTGGTGGAAACATGGTAATGTGAGAAACAAGAATAAATTGCTGGTAGTTGAATTAAAATCGCTTGCTTATTCCGTGGGGATTAAGGGGCTGATTACATGGCGGGGCTGAAATTTCGTTGTAATTAACATGACAAATTTCAGCCCGGGCGACAAGTTTGAAATTGTGCAGAAAGATTGATAACAAGAATCAAAATGTCTTCAAAGATTTGACTATGCATGCCCAAATTCACTTTTCAGCCCGGCTGAAATTCTGATGCGATGACATGGCGAATACACCTTATTCCAAAATGGCGGGAAATTTATAATTCTTTTGTATGCATTTCAATTAGCCCTCTTAGCATCATTTTCGTGTGAAAATTCTGGTAAACACTTGTTTCCATATCTCAAACTGACCTTTCCTTTTCAATAACATGCAGAATTTGAAATTCAAATCTCCACCAACAGTTGGGTTATTCCCTGCCGTCAATCATAATTAATACGAAAGCCAACGAACCGTGTAATAAAGAACCAAACAAAATGGATTGAAATCTACCAATCATAATGCACAGGTATATATAGAAGTGACCTTTTGAACTCACTGAAGTGAGGATCTGTTTCCTAAGAGGTAAGCTAAGATGATTGACGGCAGTGTAAAACGCAACTGTTGGTGGAAATTTCAATTTCAAATTCCGCATGTTTTTGAAAGGCGCAGTAAGTTACATGAAGTAAAATCTATTTCACACTTAGAGTAAAATTAGAAAAAAAAGATCAGTATAGTGTATGCCTCGAACCCGAATTGTTTGCTTCATAACTAATATCCTTATCCACTATTATTACCAAATTCTGATTTGCTTGGATTTTGCATAATAATAAACTAGAAGAAATTATCGATCTGCAGTGGGGAAATGTAACACATTTAAATTGAAGGTCAAATGACAAGATGCCAAGCCCTTATAGCTACCAAAAATTAATAGGGGATTTGTATTTAAACTGGTAATTTGTTGTTGTTTTTTAAAGGGACTCTTGGAGAAGTGGAGCTGGCCTCATTTGGTATTTTGTTCCAGTGGGCAGGCTTTGTATTTATGGTGAGGTAGACTCACACATTTTTAATTACAAGCAGTATTTGAAATCTGTTGTTAGTAACATGCTATAGACTATTATCAAGATACAATTACAAATTTATAAAATTGCCAAAGAATGAACATGGAGTGACTCTACAGAAACAATTATTCACAGAACTTGCAGAATGAGTCTGAACAATATTTCCAACATGAAGTAGATTAAAAGCAAAAATTAGTTTTTACCCTTTAACTCCTAAGAGCCCCAAAAGTGAAAATTCAAGAAAAATCCCAAATTTCTCTTTAAAAACTATTGAAAAACAAATGGTTCCATGCAAAAGTACCGCCAAAGAGGTTTCATTTGAATGGTCACACCATAGGATTTCGTCCACAGACTCAAAAGTTAGAACTGCACTACGCGATGTCTCCATATTAAATTGACTCCGGGAGTGAAAGGGTTAAGACAAAACGACACATAACCGATGTACAGTGTGTGACAGTGTCACTTTGCCTGTTTTTGAAGAGGATTTTCGGTCATTTTTAAAGGTATTTTCATGTATTTTCCAAGACAGTTTACAGAATGTTAGTTTTATTTTATCATCCTCAAAGCAATTGACTTGTTATGCAATATGTGACCCTCCACAGGAAAACAGTGAATAAGGTGAACGCACGCACACGACACGGTACTGACACGTTCGCACGCTTCTGACACAACACGCTTATCGTGCGATATGCAAACTAAAACAATTGATTTCAAGTAACGTGCTTGTGGCCTTTGTCTGCATTTTGTTAACACGGTTCAACACGATAGAGCTTTGTATTTTAACACGGTAGATTGACACGGTTATTTCTTTGTTTCTTAACACGCTAGTCGTGACACGATAGATTTATTTTTCATGTTACTTACCAGACTACATCACCGGTTTGGCAGATAAATGAATAGACTTAAAAAAGTTAGTCTTGTTTCTCTAACAGAGGTGCAAGAGCGCCTCCGATCGAAGAATACTTGAAATAAAACTTCTTGTTGTTCTTGAATACGCATCTAGCACGTAACGCACGAACGTGAGCATTGTGATCATAAACTGTAAAATTGAACCTCAAATTGTCAAAATACCTGTGTTAAAAAGTGCTGGCTATGTTTGTCGGACATTTCAAAGCTTTTCGCAATGAAGGAACACCAAAGACGAACGAAAGAAGCCAAAAAAATAGTTTGTAATGTAAAGAAGCGGCCGTTTTGGTTAACCTTAGTAACCAGGCTAAATAAAACATGAGCTTAAGAAATTTGCACGTGACACGCGCCACAGTAAACAAAATGGCGTCTGTCGAAATTCGCTAAATTCGATTGCTAAATGCAATAATACAATCACAGTATTCGTTCTAACAAATTCCAAATAATAACAGCATTTAATAAAGTTTTAGTTTACGAGGAAAAATCGCCTGCAAAATAGCTTTATTTTGAACAAACGAAATTATCTGTTTCCTTTGCGGTACGCATTCCGCATACAAACTCGAATTCTAACTTCGAACTTGAACTAAAATTCGAATTTCCCAGTGTTTATGTTTTATTTATTTATTTATTTATTTATTTATTACAAGTCATGGCTAAATATCATAAATACAATATTGTTAGCCTCAGAAGAACTGTTTAAGTCGAACACTTCTGCGCCCTTTTTCCAAATCACTTCTTAAATCGAGTGCAATCGAGGTTGACGCGGTCATCGTGTTAATACGTGCAAAATTGCACGCAAAGATCTTAACACGCTCCTTTGTCTTTAGCGTGCAACGGAAAACAATGGGCCTGACGCTAATGAGGAAAGTGACTTACACGCAGCTATCGTGTTAAAGGCTGGTTCTCATATAATCGTCCCGGTCGTCCGAGTCGTTTCAAAAGTTTTTTGCAAACGACTCAGACGATCGGGACGACTCAAGCGATTTGGGTTCTCATATGATCGTCCCGGTCGTCTCGAACGTCAATAGCGCAGTCGTAAACTGTGTCCGACAACATGTTTTGGGCAATAATACTGCATTCTGGGGTAGATTTGGGTCGCTTCGATCGCCTCAGTCGTCCCGGTCGCCTGAGAGTAGCTCTCATATGATCGTCCCCTATTATTTACGATCGTTCCAGTCGTCCGGACAGAACACAGTTCTATCCAAGCGACCGCGATCGTCCCAGTCGTCCGGATCGTTTGCGATCGTCCCGGGTCGTCTCAGAAGTGTTCTCATATAATCGTCCTGGTCGTCCGTGCACTTTTTGAAACGACTCGGACGACCGGGACGACCGGGACGATTATATGAGAACCAGCCTTTAGGCACACTTCTTTTGTTTTAACGTGCGAGCGTGCCGTGTGCGTGCGTTCACCTTATTCACTGTTTTCCCGTGGAGGGTCACATATGTTGCAGACGTTAGCAAATCGGTTTACACTCACTGTCTAGAAAGTTCTGTTTTGGTTTAGTAGCATTACATGGGAGGTTAAATCACGTAATGGTTGGGATAACATTAATTATTGTTTACTCATCTTTGAGATGTACATACATCGAATGCAAAAATATGACTGCCAATTTAGTATTCTTTTATTAAATGTGTATGTAAATTAGCCTGACTAGCCTCATCAGCATGTGCAAAGTTCAAAAGAATGTTTACTCTAAAATGAGGCTAGTCAGGCTAATTAACATACATAGAAAGGAATAATAAATCGGCCGCCATATTTGCATTTGGTGTATAGGATAATGCTACTTTTGTAGGATTGGCTCTCATGTGTGTAGGTGTACTAGTCATGATTTACATAGTTTGGCGTTGACAAATTACTATTAGCAGAATGTGTTGTAATCGTTTTGTAATCATGACTCATTTCCTGTCACATTAAGCAAATGTGTTTACCTGCATATAAATACAAGTAGTTTTAGTTTGGTTTCTTTGAGTTAGCGTGGAGCTCAGCTCCCCAGAGGGGCTAAACCTCTGGTAAGTTGCAGAATGTAACTCATTCCCATCTTTTTGTTTTGCTTTTTTTCTTTATACATTTTTGGTAAATTCATTTTAGTTTTTATCTTGTGTATTTGTTGGATTTGTTCTGTACTTAGTTTTGTGATTGAAATAAACATTCTTATAAGTCCTCCTTGCATGCAAAGAATTCATTCAGTCATGTTGCCGTCATGTGGCATCTTACCGCTGTGGCGTCCAACCGCTCACGCCACCAAGTTACAAGTGTATTGAAGGAGTTTACCGTGTATCCAATTTAGTTAATTAACATTTTCACATGAAATCGTCCCAAAATTGTGGAATGAAAATCAAATATTTGCATAGTGACAATGCTGGGGGTACCCTGTGATGGACGAGCATCCTGTCCAAGGGAGAGTTGCAATACTCCTAAGTTCCTTCATGCAGAAACTGGGTTATGTTCCTGCCATGTGGGCCGGTGATAAACATTTGAAAACAAGGATACAAAATAAGGTAGATGGCTTGGATTGATCAAGAAAGATTTTTAAACTAGATTCAAAGAAGCAGTCAAGAGTTGAGGTTTTTTATCATACAAAACCTCGATCCATTTATATACAACAAATCTCTGAAATCTGTATTCTCTATAATGACTATTGTCACTCGTCTCTGTAACTCTCATGCTGGACATACATCTCTAATACACGATCATTTCTTCTGTTCCTAATGCTGGTTGCAGCTTACGATAGATTTGGATGTCTTATTTCTTAGATTCCTTTTGGGTTAAGTGTAGCTGCTGGTGTCCGCGTTGGAAATTTTCTTGGTGCAGGAAACCCAAAAGCAGTGAAGAAGACAATCAAAGTGGCTCTTGGGCTGATAAGTAATTACAAATTAAAATTATTATGGGCTGGGTTCTTAATGTGGAGGTACGGTGCAGAGTTCAACATTAGTTTATCTGACTCACTACAATGTAGCTTAAGTGACCTTGAAAAGTCTTAATATAATTTATTATAGCCCATATTACATACATTGTATTTCAGTAACCCATCAAGTACATGGTACAGTATCTCTGGGTATTTTCACCAACCTACATGTATTTTTGCCCCTGGTACTAGGTACGCTTAGACACAGCCAAAAGCCTTAAATTCAAGCTGTGTCATGAGTAACAGGAAATAGTCTTTCTTACTTTGAAGGGAATGTGCATTGTTCCAGATAAGAGAGGGGTCTCGGGTCAAAAACCTGACAAGGCTGGCTTCCTGACCTGACAAATCAATTGGCTATTTTGAGAAGATTTAAAGAGACCCGCAACCTGTTGACCCCTTAAAATCATTCATTGACTCCCTGCCTTTGAATGTTAACTGGAACACTGAATGTGTCCTTTCAAAACTTCATTTTGGGGGAGATATTGTATACAGGGAGAGATAGAAGGACAGATGCAGTAAGGACCCCCTTATAATATAGTAAGTGTTAACTGCAGATTACTTAATTAGGATTTTTGTATGGTTTACTTCCTTGCTGGCTGAAACAATGTTTAATTTTCCATATCCTGCATAGCTGGTGGTTTTTCAAAGTTAAAGGATTATCAAAAGCTCGAAACTTAATTACAAAACATCAAGAACAGCAAAAATTAACCTTATGTTGTTTTGTATTTACGAGATGGCTCTTAGAGCTTTTGCTATAAAATTGGTTGGACATCCACCAATGGATTGGTTATAGGACAATTTCAAACCACAGACTCTGAGGACAGGGGCTTTTCTGAATTTTCTCGATTAGAGAAATCTTTTTACAGAGAAATAAGCACTCAAGATGTAAAAGCTAAGTTACAAAATTGTGCCTGGACAATAATTGTCCAGGCACAAATTGTAACTTAGTTTTTGTCTTGAATGTCTTATTATTGCTTTTGATCCTAATTATTGTTAATGAAAATAAATCCCAACCATTTCTTTACTTGCTCACAGACTACTGAATGTGCTATATTTACATGTAAGTACCATGGGTTTGTCAGCTCTCCGCCAGCTGTTGTTAATGTTTACTTTACTGGCCTTGTTAAATAAAGTTATTATCATTAATTTGTCTTTATTTTACAGTTTGTATAGAACTTACCATATTTGCCATCTTTCTTGGACTTGAAGATATTAGTGGGCGAATCTTCACTGACAATAGGTTTGTGAGTTAAACAAAAATCCTAAAATCCACGTTTTGAACTTATTTTAACTTGTTTGAGCATTGTATGGATAGATTACCCGAATTTATGGTATCAAGTGCCATCTTTTTGAAAACATGGCCCTTTGCTTAAGAAACAAACAAGAACTTCATAAAAATGTATGATATTTGGAGATTAACAATAACAACAACAACAACAACAATTTATTGACAGTAGTCAAAATAGTAACAATATCGATTGTCCTGCAAATAGTTACGAAGCTACCGGTAATCTAGGTGGGGCAAGCAAAGCCATAACACACTTGACTTTACAAAACGATTATTACAAGCAGAAAAAAAATGTCTAAGATATTTCACTATAGTTACACATAAACTTTAAGTACGATAGTTTATTACACTAATCTATATTACTACCTGAGGTATTTACAACAAATTATTGAGTTAACTTTATAAAATATTTTATCAAATCAGTAACATTCATAATTATAACTTTCGTCATGACATAAAGTATGAAGGAGCATCAATTAAATTTTTTTTCCAAATTTAGATTTACTGAGAGTTTTATCAGCTAGAGAGTGGAATAGAGTTCCAAACAGATACACCAGTTCTAGTGAACGATTTTTTCATTAATTTTTTTTTCAGTTCTGGAGCATTTGACAGAAAAGCATTCATTACTGGTTTAAAAATTAACACTGTACAAAGAACTTCACCTTTACTGAACCACCTAGTTATTACATGTATATTATCTACTTATTGTTTGCCAAAAGTAAATTTTCCTATTTAAAAAGCCCAATAACAATACAACCACCCTTGGCTGTTATGCAACAGTCCCAAACATTGATGCCACATGACGTGGTTACAAAAGCCTCTTAACAATTATATATCCTTTTTGTTCTCCCTCATAATGGTGTCTTGCCCATCTGATCTCAAGTTTTTCAACAGTACCTCTCTAGTACAACCATCCCCTGGTATCCCTGTGTTGTCTGGCCAACTATAATATCCTTACAAAGCACCTGGTATTCAAAGTCCACAGTACTTTCACTCTGGTACAATCCATCCTCTGGTATCCCTGTGCTGTCTGGCACAGCTTTCCTTAAAGCACTTATCTGACCAGATTGAACCTTTGTACAATAAGGGAGCCATGTACATTTTATAATATACCCTGGCACATGCTATGATGACACACGTCGTCTTACTGGTTGTCAAGGCTTAACATCAGAAGGCAGTATTTGCGAAAGAAACATGCAAAAGACTTGCAACATATACGATAGTGGAACATTTTGCTGCCAATGTGCAGAAAAGTGCAATGTGTTTTAATCGTTTTTTGTAACTTAAGGTGTGTTAATTAAATTTTTCTGTAATTATCTTGCAGTGATGTGCTAGCTGCCTACAAAACGAACATTCGTTTTGTGTCAGCCCAATTTGTCTTTGATGGAATTCAGGTAATGGTCACTTGTGCCAGGCATAACTAATCAATATGACATCCTCTGACCATAGATAAGAGCTGATTAGTTGTTGATTGATTAATCAATGAGTAATCAATGGCTAATACAGTCAACTCTCTCTTAAGCGACCACCCTTCGTGCAGAAAAAAGTGGTCGCTTAAAGGAAAACTCAATTTGAAACAGTATTTGACTGAGGAACAAAACAGTTATTTAGTGGTTGTTAAGAGAACCAGGGCTGTTATTAAGGGCGCCGGGGATTGGGGATTTCCCCTGGTTGCTACGAGCGTGACCCCCAGCTACTTTCATAGGAAAATAGAAGGAAAATAGAACCAAAAGAACTCCCCGGCTGTTTGATTCCCCACCTACTAATTGCATTTACCCAGCAAATTGAAATCTTAGTGAAAGCCCTGAGAGCATTGACTGTATCTGAATTTAACTGTTTAACATGTTTAGCATGAAAGTAACAGTCATTTAACCCTATAGTGTCAATTAGCACACCCTATTACCATAGCATGACCAGTGTTTGCATTTTTGCCAACACAATTGTCATGAAGCATAAAATTGTGTCCCCTCCCCTCTGTGACATAGTCAACCACCTCTCTAACATATATTTATTGAACCTTTTTTTAACAGTTTTGCAATAATAATTGTAAGCTTATTTCTATTAAAGCCATAACTTTAAAAAGCTTTCAAGTATTACACTGTATATGTGAATAGTGGTTTTTAGTTATCATTTTGGCTAAAATATGGTTTAATCATATTTAACGCATTGTGTATTTTATCAATCTGGGAAAAATCGGATTTGCATTGTGCAAAATATATTATTAGTTAACATTTCAAATTCTGGTTGTCAGTTACAATACTGGTAGCTTAAAGTGCCCATAACCTAATTTTTTTCTTTTTTCGTATCTAAATCTACACGTCACGTAATGAACATCTGCGAAAAATTTTTTTGATTTCACCAAAACGTGAATTTTTTATGAGTATTTCAAATCTTCAAAATCCTATTTTTCTGTGGTATACCCGTCCCGCTGTTAAGAAAGCCAACGGGCTCACATGTTCCTTAATGTACGTCACAGTTCCTTTGTTTGAAGTCACAAGTTCCTTATTTTGAAGTTACGTGTTCCTGAATCTACGTCACGGATCCTTTGTTAACCGAGAGGGACCGAGAGGAGACTAATGCGAATGGTGGACCAAAATGGCGGCAAATTTCGAAGACTTTAAAAAATCATAAAAAATTCACGTTGTGCTGAAATCAAAAATTTTTTTCGCAGATGTTCATTACGTGACGTGTAGATTTAGATACAAAAATAAAAAAATTTAGGTTATGGGCACTTTTACTTCTACTCGATTGTTGTTTTCTTTGATAATATAATTAAACTATTTGCCTTTCTGGCGATTTTTTAGGGTGTCTGCAGTGGAATTGTTCGAGGAGCTGGACGGCAGAAAATAGGAGTAGTGATCAATTTTTTATCATATTCCGTGGGTCTTCCTCTTGGAATATCTTTGATGTTTTTTGTTTTCCATGCAGGCACAGGTACATTTAGGAGAAAAAAACTTAAAATATATTTTAACCCTTTCACTCCTGTTTACATTGACCGACATAAAAAATTTATAAAATTGTTATTATTTGGTCTATCTCAATGAAATTTTGCCACAAAAATGGTCTCGGAAAGATCAGTTCAGTACCCCCATTATCTATGATATGGTTGACCACCCCTGGAACTTTTGACATTTTTTGCCGGTTTTACACATTTGCAGTGTGAGACATAGTTCATGTTGCTCTATTAACTGAGAGCTGCAAAGTAAGCTGTAGTTTGTGGCTAAAGTACAATTTAGGCGAAGTTAAACTCGAGCTAGTTGCTGGTCAGAGGTCACGCACTTCATTGTACCTGGGGGCGCCCTTTGGGTATTGCAGGGGTCGCCTTGCCCGCCATTGCTTGCTTGCCTGCTCGCATCTTCGCTTGCCGTATTCGCTCGTTCGTCTGCTGCATCTAGAGCGATGAGTTTAATTGGAGGTATACCCGGTATGTCTGAAATTGATCGGCATGAGGCATTTCTGAACTTTTTGACTTTGACATTTTCAGCCTGTTTGTGTCAAAGCCATGATTTCCTTCCCCAATTTTGATATGAAATACGAACTGCACTCATCAAGACCTTTCAAATTGAATATCATACATGGCCATTAAGGTTTTACTTACGAGTTTGGAAAAAAGGGTGGAAAAACACAGGAATGAAAGGGTTAATTCAGGCATTGTGGTTAGATGTGTTAAAAATATCTGTAAAGTTCATAAGTAATAGATAAAACAGGAGCGGCAAATATTTATACGGTTCTGCTGCACATTAATGGCGCACAATAGCCCTTATCGTAGATGAGTACGCCACGCCAACATATCAGCGGTTTCTCGCTTTCTTGACCCTATAGTCTCGTTTTGATGTTTACGCTCATCGTCGTCGGAGGTTCTCGTAAACATCAAAACGAGACTATAGGGTCAAGAAAGCGAGAAACCGCTGATATGTTGGCGTGGCGTACTCATCTACGATAAGGGCCATTAGTCTTCATTGACATTTAGCATCTGTATGAAAAAAGGAAACCCTATTACAGTGCGACCACACGAACCGAGGCCACCCAGACAAATTTTGAGACAAATTGAAATTAGCCAATCACAAGTCAAGATCTAGACAATGAAATAGCGGAAAATTATACTTGACCAGTTCAAATTCGGAACTGTGAGATGTGTTGCGAACCTTTGATATCCATAAATTCTTCATTACCCAAATGATAACAATGAAGAATTGTCACGTTTATATAAATCAAGCTGGAAAATTTTATGGCAACGTCTGGGTTGGCCAGAATCAAAGCCAGTAGTAAAGAAATTTTGAACAATCCAAAGTAAACGTGACGGCCGCTCATTTCATGCAAACCGGGCGCCGCGAGCGATTCGAAGTTTCGGTGATTACTAAACAGAGCCGACAACAAAGATTATTTTCAATTTTCGAAGACGTTTTTATGTACATTCAAGCGGTAATTGCTAACTTTCTCTCCGGTTCCATTTCAATTTGAAGCGATTCTTCATACATCCGAGAGTTTTGATTTGTTTTTTTTTTTTTCACTCTTCCCTGGCACCTTGTGTCTCGAGAAAATCACAATTTATAGTTTAGGACTTCAAAGCTTCAACCCGGCCTGTACATGTATAGTAGGGAACAGAGAGACGACAAAAGGAATTTTATACAAAGTAACGTGAACATTCTGTATAAAAACTAAAATACCCGCTTTCAGTGTGCGGTCGCTGGATAACAAAGTATACACAACTAGATAAACGAGCGGATCCGTACGGATAGTTCGCAGTTGTTTCTCAGAAAATACTGCTATTTTGTCCACGCGATTTTTGCCGTTGAGTTGAGAAACCGGGAGCAAACTGCAGTGAATTATTCGTTTAAAGAAAGGAGGAAAATAACTTTCTTCTTTTGAGAGTTCTATTTTTTGATAGCACGGCGGAATGTGTTATCCTCCTGTCACCCGTGCGACTGTTTGTGCATCTATTAAATTTATTCGCTGCCACTTTGCCCGCTTTTGTCACGTATTTTTAGAAAACAATTTGCTTCTTTGTTGATAGTTTTTGTTTCAACAATCAGAACTCGAAGAATTAATAAAAAAGCAATGATCATGTTTGCTTTCCAACACGCCTGAGAGACACACGGTTTTCAGCTCACGAGGTCATGATTTCTCGCTGAGAAGGTGATATAAATTCAAAACTTCCTCGCGTAGAATTTGTGAGTTTCGGCACCATTGACAAAATACCTTCCGGATTGATTTATCCAAACGCGGCAATTCATTTTTAGCCTTTGGTCATCGAAGATTCTCGACACAGCGTTCAGTTCAGAATTTAAATTTTGCGCTCGTCTCGACTCGGCGGTTCCCGAAACAATTGGTCAAGTATAATTATGCGCTATTTTATTGTCTAGATCTTGACTTGTGATTGGCTAATTTAAACATTTGTCTCAAAATTTGTCTGGGTGGCCTCGGTAATATTGCTGAAAGATTCGTTTTTTTAGATTTTTTAGATTGGAACACCAAAATAATGTTAACAAATTTGAAGAACTGTTAGAAAGTAGCTTCTCTCCCATTTAGCTCGAAAGTGCTTATTGAGGACAATAATAATAAAAGGAAGAAATAACAAGTTGACCAGGAACATTGCGATGTTTTGACAATTCTAGCTGGTAGGAAGTAGACCAGATGGCTATTTACATAACATGGACGAAACAATAAACTCGAGACTGTCATGTTACAAAAATGGCACTACTTAAACTAGGAAGGAGAATGTGAACCCAGGGCTTTCAGAGTGCAAATTCGGCATCCTAGCTCCCTAGCCACGCACTATAGTCCACACCCCTCCCTTTAAAGTGACAGAGTACCTTCCGATTGAAATTTCGTTTTGGGGATAAAAATAAAAGGCTTCAGAATGATCTTTCATCCCCTCTCCCCCCCCCCCCCCCCCCCCAAAAAAAAAAAAAAAAACCCTTGAAAAAGAGTGAAAATTGACGGAGAAATGACGGTATTATGTTTCGACCGAAAGTTTGTTTATGAGGCGCGATATATATATATATACTTTTAAGCACACTTTTCACTGAGATTGAATATGGGACGACGGAGGCGCGTTTTTTTTTTTGCGCTTTGGGTCGGGAAACCTGAGAACAAATCAAATTGGCCAAATATGTAGCTTTCAAAAGCTGATTCGTCCGCTCGCATTTAGTCTAAGTAAAAAATTCGACAGTTCATTCTTGACTATTAGAAAATGAAAGGTAGATAGCCAGCTCTATTAGTTTTGATTTGATATAGGGGTTAAGGTATCTTAAGGGTGATCTGGAGACCCTAGAGCTGTTGCACTGGACACACTGACACCCACGAAGGTATACTGTAACCTTAGAGCAGTTTTCAATTGAGTGTCGTAAAACCAAAACCAAAGTAATTACTCTGACCAATCACAGCAGTCGTAAACAATCCAATGAACCAATCAGAGCTCGAAGCAATTACATGTCGGCAGCGCCAAGCGCGGGAAAACGCGTGCGAGCAAGTCACGATTTTTTTTTTTTTTTTTTTGTAGATGCATGTTTATTTACATTTACTCCTTATAGATACAAACAGTACAAACTAACTTACACTACAACTAACAAAACAAAAGTTAGTTATTGACAGTACAGACTTACGTTACTTTGTAAAACTAATAATACTAGCAATACAACGCTAACAGTACAAATAATAGAAACAATACTTAGACAACCTTGTGAAACTAATAATACTAGCAATACGACACTAACAGTTCGAAATATTTGTCCTGCTTTATAACATATAGAAAGAAAAATGAATGATAAAGCAAAGGGAACTAAATGTTTTGTAAAAAGTCCCATTTTTTAATATATTTATCTTGTTCATCTGATTTGATTGCAATGTATTTTTCTAACATTAATTTGTCACGAACTAAAGATATAAATTCGCTAAACTGAAATTTATCTTTGGCACCGGCTTTGACGTATAAATAGTATTTTCCTATAATGATAAGATGATTTAGGGCTAAACAGTAGCGGGAAGAGCAAAATATACCGTATAAAACATCCAAGTTCGAAAGATGGACCTTTTTTCGACTGTGGGCACTATACCAGTCTTGGAATTCGACCCAGAAAGAGCTAGCTTGCGTGCATTCTATAAACAAGTGCCAGATAGTGTGGATCTCAGAAGGGCAAAAAGGACAATTTGGAGAGTCGACCTTCTTCATTTTATGCAATAAGCTATTCGTAGGTAGAATGCGA
Organism: Cladopsammia gracilis; assembly: GCA_022457155.1. Lineage (NCBI taxonomy): Eukaryota > Metazoa > Cnidaria > Anthozoa > Scleractinia > Dendrophylliidae > Cladopsammia > Cladopsammia gracilis. The sequence goes on from JAJGOT010000317.1 coordinate 801,134, forward strand.
TGAATGATCTTGTACTGGAACATCATCATTTTAGTTTCTTTTGTAACATTAAAGGGTAAAAGGTAAACCTTACTCAGATTATTCTTTTCTAATCCATGTTCTATAAGTTTCTTTTCTGCCGTGGGAGGAGGTAACTTTTCCAAAGATAGTAGTTTTTCATAGAGAGCTTTGCATGTCAACGAGTCACTAATTGAAACAAGGGGTACAATGTGTGGTAGGTCGTTTGACTTTAATAGTTTTTTCCAGGAATGAGGGATAGCAGAGAGGATGCTGTAATACTGTAGAAAATTGAACGTTGTGTTACATTTTTCACAAAGGGAATTAAAAGATAGAAAGCAGTTCCTTTCTGCGTCAAATAAGTCTGAAATGTGAATAATTCCGGCTTGATGCCAGTGTGGAAAGTATATCGATTTTTTATTAACAATTAAAAACCTATTGTTCCAGATTACTTGATCTAACACCTCAGGTTTGTTTTGAGGACAGGTCGCAGCAATTTTCTGCCAAAAGGCGATGACATCTTTGTAAAATCTCGGGAGGCGTTCACTTATGCAAAGAAGCTTAAGGTCATAATTACATTGAAATAAAAAGGCGCCACCGACATTAGCTAGGAGAGAGATTGGAATATATCTCCATGGAGCGTCGTGGTCTGAAGATAGACGGTTTACCCAGTTCAGTTTTAACGCTTTGTCAAAGACGACAAAGTCTTTCATCTCTAAGCCACCTTCTTTCTTAGATTTTATCAAAGTTGACTTTTTGATTTTCACAGGTTTATGATTCCATATAAAGTCAAACATCATTTTGTTCACTTCTTCAGCGAAGTGAGGTGGTGTTTCCATGGAACTACAGACGAAAATGATTTTTGAAAGGGCTAATGTTTTGACAATATTTATTCTTCCATAAACAGAGATATCTCGTTGAGACCAAAAATTTAAAGTTTTCTGCAATTTTGTCAGCTTGTCGAAAAAGTTTCGCTGGTTCAATATATTGTCATCATACGAGAAGTGCGTGCCTAAGGCGTAAACAGGTTCATCTTTTATTTGAAGATTTAAAATTCCGTCTTTTCTATGTCTCATTGAGCCAAGCCACAACATTTCGGATTTTGATACATTTATCTTTAGTCCCGCACATCTTTCAAATCGGGAGAGCAATGCGAACAGGTTACTTACTGAATGTGCGTTGGCGAGGATAGCTGTAGTGCCATCTGCGTATTGCGATAATTTAACTATTCTGTTATTCTGTATTTTTATGCCTTTTATTTCATTGGAGTTTCTAATATTTTGAGCTAAAACTTCTATGGCAATAATAAATAACATACCGGAGAGGGGGCAGCCTTGGCGTACTCCTCGTTCTAGAAGAAAGTGATTTGATGCATAGCCATTATTTAAGATGCAACTGGTAATATTGTTGTAAAAAATGCTAACCCAGCGCCTCAGCTGCGGGCCGAAATTAAAGGATTGCAGACATATTTGGAGAAAGTCCCATTCGATTGAATCGAAGGCCTTCTCGAAATCTAGGAAAACGGCGATCCCAGGCAAGTTATTTTGTTTCGTAAAATCCATAACTTCTTTAATTAATCTTATACTTTCGCCAATATATCTCCCTTTTACATAACCGGATTGGCTAGAAGAAATAATTTTTGGCAATACCTTCTCTAACCGGAGAGCGATAAGTTTAGTTAAAATTTTATAATCTACATTCAAAAGTGAGACTGGTCTCCAATTTTTTAAAAACTCTAAATTCTTTTTCCTTTTTTGGAATTAGAGAAATCACCCCTTGTAGTTGTGAGATGGAGAGGATACCGTTTTGAAAAGCATAGTTAAAACTCTCGACCATATATTTAGCTATCAAGTTCCAAAAGTGGTGATAAAACTCTGCGGTAAAGCCATCTGAGCCTGGGCTTTTGTTAGTGGCCATTGATTTTAAGGCGTTATAGCATTCGTCGAGCATTATTTCACCTTCGCAGGATTCGGCTTCTTCCTCTGATAATTTATTCTCGATACTTTCAAAGAAATCAGTAAATTCCGGAAGTTGTGGGTTTATATTTTTAGAGGTATATATTTCTTTAAAGAAGAGCTCCTCTTCTTGAAGAATCTTTTTTGAATCCGTTATCCTCTTATCTTCGTGATTTATTATAGAAGTCACATGTTTTCTTCTATAATTAGTTTTTTCTAAGCTGTAAAAATATTTATTATTTTTCTCGCCATACTCATACCACCGTGCTCTGCTACGCACGATTGTACCTTGTGTTTTGCGGGCTTCTATTTTAGATAGTTTGGCTTTTAATTTGTCCATTTCGATTTTGTCGCCTTCATTGTAATTTGCTTGTAGTTTATTTTGAATATTTATTAATCCTGTGTGAAGAGCCTTTTCTTCATCGCGCTTTTTCCTTGCTTTGCGTTTCGAGTATTTAATGGTGAAAGCCCTAATTTCCATTTTAATCATTTCCCAGAACAGACCTTTATCATTTACTTGACTATGTTTTGTAACGAATTCAGGGAGTTTAAAAGTTAACAATTCAATGTAATCGGTATCGAGTAATAGCGAATTATTAAACTTCCAGAAGCCTGGTCCACGCGAGGGGCTATCTTCGTTGAACATAATATTTAGCAATATGGCAGAGTGATCGGAATGTATGTTTGGAATTATATTGCACTCTCGAATTAGTTTACACAGGCTTTTCGAAACAAAGAGATAATCTAGCCGGCTTTGGATTTTTAGGGAGGCATTGCTCCAAGTATATCCGCATGAATCAGGGTTTTTAAATCGCCATGAATCAACTAAATTATTTGTTTTGATTTGGTTTTGGAATTCAACAACGGAAAATTTTTTTGCGTCAAAAGGCCTGCCACCTTTTTTGTCCAAGCTGCTAATTGCGCAGTTAAAATCACCACCTAGCACTACATTACACTACACTACTGGTTTTACTTCTGATTGGTCGAGAAAGTGGCGCAAGATTTTTTAGCCAATCACAAAGCGCAGCAATGCAAAACCAAAGCAATTGTGTGATTACTTTCGACACTCAATTGAAAACTGCTCTAAATCACCGAGGTTTACAATTAATAGCCAGTTACTGACATTCTTTCTCTATTTTCTTGTTTTATTGAAGGTTTGTGGATTGGTCTCTGCACTGCAGTGGGTTTGCAGGTAGGCATCTCAGTTCTCAGTATTGGAAGCTTGATTCTCAGAGAACTTGCCAGTCGGGCAAATAACTTGTATACACTGTAATACCGCAGAAACACACATACAACTCTGGGCTCTTTGATTGATGTTCCCACTTTTAAGTTGTGAGAAGGTGTTGGAAATAAGGCTATTTTACAACTTGTTATTAACATCGCCACCAAAAAAAACGATCATCTGAACTGAAACAACTTGTTGAGCAAAGCCAGCACCAGCCTGTGAACAGGCTTCTTTTTGGGAAATTGCTTCGCTTGCCGATTTTAACCTAACCAAATTCCCCAAAAAGAATCCTGTTCACAGGCTAAGCCAGCACAATCATACAGCTCGGGATACTAACTAGTCACCTCTCGCTCTGCAGTCCGCTGGTGTCCCAGCTATCAACCGAGCCAATCGGGTGAATAGTTGGAAGTTTCAATAAAAAAATGTCATCATTATTTATTGTATTTCAGGCTTGTTCGTATTTGTTTCTTCTGTGGAGAACGGACTGGCACCAACAAGCTGAATTGGTGAGCAAATCTGCACGTTATAACAATTGTTTTCGTTGATTTACGTTTTATTACTTTGTACAATTACTTTCATCACTTAACGAAGTCCTACAAATGTACCTACAAGCTCTCGTAAGCGACCACCTCGGGAATTCGGGAAAGTGGTCGTAAAGAGAGCTGCTCTCGTAATAGAGGCTGGTCCTTGAGGAGAGCTTTTAGCATAAAGCTCGTCGCTTGCTTCAGCTGAAAATCATCTTGAGCATTTAATTCGAGGTCTTTATCAACGCACCGTTAGCGCTAATTTTATGTCACTGTTAATTTGATCAAGAAGTGTATACTTTCGTTAAATTTTTAACTAATACGAATCAGACTCTTAGTGCTCGCTTACGAGAACGTAAAAAAAAAAACAAAGGAAAAGACCATTAGGCAATTAAAAAAGTCAAAAAAAGTAGTAATTCAAAAAGTAGTCGGTCACTTATATGAGCGGTCGCGTACAAGAACTTTTAATTACAGGGTTTAAGTGACAATTTAAACGGGGTTTACAATGCTGGTCACAACAAGAGCTGCTTGCTTAAAAGATCAGTGCTCGCAAGGAGAGCTTTGACTGTAGCTCCTCCATTACATAATAAATATAGAATCACAAGCGGCTATCAAAGCACTTGCAGGTCCCAGATCAAAGTCAGGTGATTGCCCACCACACTCAGGAAGTGATTTCAGAATTGAAGAAACGGAACCATGCAACAGACCATTTCCGAGTTCCTTTTTGTCTCGTTATCAGAGTGAGGCTTGGTGCACGACCTTTTATGTGAAAATTAGTTTTATTTACATGTGAATGAAAACTAATTTTCATATGAAAGGTTGTGCACCAAGCCTCGCTTTGATAACGAGACATAAAGCAACTCGGAAATGGCCTATTCCAGTTGTTTCCAGAAACTAATTACGACCTGTAACATGCAAAACCGGGAACACTCACCACAACAGCTTCATCCCCACATCTACATCAGCTGCCTCTGAACTTCTCTCCTTCTACCCTGAACAATATCCCAGTGGAACAGTGTTCCTCACTGCCTCTTCACTTTAGTGTCTCTAATTTATCATAACCCAGTCTAATCTGTACATTACTGTAACGTCCGCTGACCAACCGAAGCAATAATCTTCATTCATGCGGGGGTAGGTTGTGATGGTAATACAGTAAAATCCCTTTTAAGCCACCCCTCTCAAATAAGCCCCTTCTCTAATAAGCCACTCCTGTTTAGAAGAAGAAATTTATTAAGACCCCCACCCCGCTCCGTTTCCTTGTCGAGCGGTTACACTTTGAACCAGCTTTCATTCAGCAACGCCAAGAAACACTGCGACCGCGACAACGCAAAAAATTCGCGCTTTTTTTGTCCAATCATGTGATCAATAATTTTTCTCTTTCTTTTCTTCTTTTTTCTTTCTTTTCCCTTTTTTAAACTATTAGTTCGCGCACTTTTTCGCCCAAAAACACGAAATTGCAGGCAGGAGTCATTTTCACTTTCCTTCAAAATGCGAAATTTACCTCCGTCGCTGGTTATACGTCATGTACACATAACGTATCGATAACGTTTTTACCATATTTAAGCAGTGTATCAATGTGTTCAATTATAAATATCCTGGTAGTGTGCATGTACATCATGGTGCATTTTGCTAAATCAATGGAGAGTAGAAAAAGCTTGAAAACCAGTCGAAAATGGCGTCGAAACATAAACGAAGTCGTGCATCTATGCATGCTCGAGTCGGCTTGTCATCACTTTGTTTTGATTGGATACCGAGGCTCTCCGGAGACTGCCGACGGTTTCGAAGTAGATCTTCTTCCGCTCTTGATTGGTTCTCAAACAATATTCATTGTTACTTTCGGAAAACCGAGACAGACAGAAGGACAGAAGGACGTCTAAATTCTCGATTCTACAGGATTAGTAGACTGCCTGCCGGCAGCAATAAATAAATAAATAAGCTACCCAGGTGGCTTAATAGAGATTATACGGTAAATAAATAAATAACTAAATAAGTAAGTAAACAACGAGTCGCAGCACAGTATATGAGCCTGCAGATCAAACAGCAAAACAAGAAAGAAACAGCCCATCTAAAACCTCCACCGTCGAGCCAGCAGATGTAGATATTAAAAAGGGGGACTGTGTTACTTACCTAATGTAAGAGAGCAAACTGTATTTCCTTTTAAATATCTCATTTGGGTGATTTTTATTCATATATCAGGCACAACGAAGGACGGCAGCCAAGTCTGTGACAGCTTCAACTTCTGAAAGCCTGTTAACTGGAGAGCAAAATGGACACCCCACCGGAACGGACAAAGGTGCGATATTCTCCTGATTCATGTTAAATACCACTACAAAAAAAAAAAATTCAGGCTTAAACGGGATATCCCGTTCAAGCCTGAATTTTTTTCAGGTTGCTTTTTCAACTGCTTAAGTTGAAAGCACACTGCGAGGATCACAAATTTCACTCATCTTACATTTCTTAATTGATCAAAATCCAGTTTATCCAGAGAGCAGCCTGTTCCAGGCGTTTAGATAGTGGGGAAAGCGCGAACTCCCCGCTTTTTTTTCTCTCGCTTTTCTTCGCGCCTTCTCCAACTATTTGCGCTTTCCCCACTATCTGAATGCCTGGAACAGGCTGTACACCACTTTCATAATGGCGGCCGATTTATTTATTTTTTTATATGTACGTTAATTAGCCTCACTGGCCTCGGTTTAGAGTAAAAATTCTTTTGAATTTTGCACACGCCAGCGAGGTCAGAAAGGCTAATTAACATACATATAAAAGAATAAATAAATCGGCCGCCATTATGAAAGGGGTGTATTCAGAGAGTAGACGTGACTTCACTTTGAAGGCGTGCATTTTGTTCTCTATAAGAATCAAAACAGTCACTCTCATTGATCACAGGAAAAAAAAAAAACAAGTTGAAACAAGTCTGCAGGGAGGGGAGACAATTAAATTATTCTTAAGGCGGTGGTCTACCTGAATGCTATTTTTCCGTCACTTAACATGGCTTTAATGAAAATATCTCGTTCACGTTTCAAGCAATCCAAAAACCCTTCACTCATTACATGAATCTATGTTGTGGGAAGTTTTGTAAATTTTTGGGTGAGTTTTGGGTATTTGGGGGAGGAAATAGTTTTTCTCAAAGGATTGGTAAAATTTAGAGAAATAAGAAATATTGAAGATTTAGTGAAGTTTTAAAATTAGAATTTGTAGTTAATAATTAATAGACGGACACCAAGTTAATCCACTAGCAACCTGGGGTGCTCTTGCATGGGTATCAACTGTCTGCTGGTGTTCCAAAACTCATTTTCTTTCTCCTATCCCTTCTTAAAACCTCCTAAAATTTTTATTAAAATTCAGGTAGATCCCCGAGAAAGTTATTTTCAGAATCAACTCTATGTACATTGAATAGTTGAATGGTAAAATATTTCTACATTTGAACGTCGCGTTTGTGAGTTATAGAGATTTGAATTTACAGAATGCTAATCTGATGACGTCAACCTGGGAATTTGTCATTATTTCTACGCCAATTTACAATGCGCAGTTTACAGCTTGAGGATAATTTATTTGATAAATAAACTGCGGATAGTCAATTGATTCGTAAAAAATATTACTTTAGGTGTAAACAAGTAGTTGTATAATAAATGATTCCCGGGTTGACGTCATCTAATTAGCATTTTGTAAATTCAGATCTCTATAACTCACTAACACGACGTTCAAAACAAGAAATATTTTACCATTCAACTATTCAATTTACATAGAGTTGATTCTGAAAATAACTTTCTAGGGATGATAGGCACTTTAAGTCTAACTCAAAGGCTCCTGTGAGACAACCTGTGATATAAAATGTCCTGACCTTCCCCCTCCTAGGCGTTTTGCTTCCCCCACCCCCACCCCCTGCGTCCAACCCCCACCCTTCCCTTTCTCCAACATTGTCCCCATGGGTAAAGCAGGTGACCATTACATATCGCGGCCTCAAATGTTAAAAGCCGAATGACCGAAGGAGTGAAAATTTGCATTTATATATTCACAAGTTAAAAGGGGGCGTGTGGGTTTGTTTGATCTTTGATTGATCTTTTGATCTTTGCCCATCCATCTTTTGTTCTTTGCCTATCCATATATATGCAAAGATATTGGGGTTTACTATCCAAGGTGCATGAAACATTACCTATTGTAATCCTGTAGGTTCTTCCCTGTGTATAAGCTGTATGTGTTGTGCTGCCTTGAGCTGCTTTAGTCTGAAAATGGCTTTTGAATTGGATTTACAGTGAGAAGTATACCAGTAATTTTAGGGATGGATCATTTTATTTTTGAGAGCGCGGGGGATTTGGGCAATGTTTCTGAGCACGAAATTTTCTGCCTTGAGGTTGTGCAATTATTTTTTTCGGGTTCAATCCTTTTTTATTTTTGCTCACTGTGCATTAATGTTTTTGTTCACTTTTTGCTGTGCAGGAATTTATTTGGGTAATTGCCTAACCCTCCCCACCCCTAAAAAATAAAATGTTCCATTCCTTATTATTAAACTTGACATGTATAATTCCCTGTCATTTCAGATTTGTTTCTTGTAAACTGGTTCTACAAGACCTCATCTCTTCCATTTCTTAATGATGATCATCAATTCCGACTTTCCCTCATTCCACGTGATGGGAACACCCCACTTGAGTGCAGTAACCACCAACAAGAAAGTGAATCGCAGACAACAGCTAATGTTAAAGGCAGTCATAGCCTTACATCAACGGAGAAAAAATCTCTGATAGTAAAGAGGCTTATCCCGCTACTTATTTCCTTGGTAATACTTGGTGGTGCCGTAGCGTTACGGTTTCTAATTCCATTGCCATATTCTCACGAAATGGCTTCATTTAAAAATGATACACTTACTGCGAATAGTACTTATAATAATTTTACAACAAAATCACCAGCTTAAAAAGATTAACAACATAGCATCACAGCCGTCATTGATGGTATCACAGGGTAACGCAATACTTGTTACTGTCCAATCCTCGTCAGATGTTTCTCAAAGTTCACTTCACACACAAACACCTTTCTCAGTCCACTCGTCACGCAAATGTTTCTCAACGTTCACTCCACACACAAACACCTTTCTTAATCCACTCGTCACACAATGATTGTGTCTGTCCACTCCGCACATAAACACCTTTCTCAGTCCACTCGTCACGCAAATGTTTCTCAACGTTCACTCCACACACAAACACCTTTCTTAATCCACTCGTCACACAATGATTGTGTCTGTCCACTCCGCACATAAACACCTTTCTCAGTCCACTCGTCACGCAAATGTTTCTCAACGTCCACTCCACACACAAACACCTTTCTTAGTCCACTCGTCACACAATGATTGTGTCTGTCCACTCTGCACACAAACACCTTTCTCAGTCCACTCGTCACGCAATGCTTGTGTCTGTCCACTCCACACACAAACACCTTTCTTAATCCACTCGTCACACGATGCTTATGTCTGTCCACTCCACACATAAACATAAATATAAACATAAACAGATAAAATATACTCCTTTTAGTTTCAGATCGCTAAATGAATCTGTTTATGCTTTGGGGATACATGTTTCTAACAATGAAAAAGTGAGTGAGTAATTAAACTTCCTCAAAAAGCTCGATGACTTGGTAAATACCTTAAGCAGCTGGAAAGGAAGAAAATTAACATTACTAGGTAAAATTAATATTGTTAGAACGTTGGGTCTTTCAAAACTCATCTTCAGTGCAAGTGCATCTGTTCTACCTGTCCCAAATACTTTTTGTGAAGCAGTAAACAATATAACATTTAATTTTATTTGGGACAACAAGAAACTAAAAATCAAAAGAACCACAATTATCGGTGGAAAAGAAAACGGTGGATTGAACATGATTGACTTTACGTTAATGAATAAAGCTCTCATGATGTTGATTGAAAACTGGAGAAAAACCTTAAACAAAGGAGAAGTTGCTCTAGTTAGACAAAGCCTTAGACAAAGGAGAAGTTGTTCTAGTTAGACAAAGCCTTAGACAAAGGAGAAGTTGTTCTAGTTGTCGACCTCTTGTCAACTGACACGAGTAAAGCCTTTGACTGTTTGCATCATCCCCTGCTGTTGGCGAAGTTGCGGGCTTATGGGTAGCTCTTGGAAAGAAGTAAAAATAGGATGTCCTCAGGGATCTTCTTTCGGACCATTATTGTGGAACTTGTTCCAGAATTAAACAAGGATGCGACTTTAGTAGAAACCAAGTTAAAAGAATGTGCGAGGGAGGTGACGGACTGGTATGACATACTATCTTAAGGGGAACTATAAAAAGTATGCTAGTATTAGCAGAACAGACAAGAGAGAGATGAGTATCAAAGTCAAGGACTTTAGCATTGAGTCAGAACATAATATCACACTGTTGGGTGTTACTATTGACAACAAATTGTCTTTTTCAAATCATGTCAGTACTGTCTGCAAAAAGAGTAGTCGGTAAGTAGGAGTTATACTGAGATTACGAAATCTTATTCCAACTAAAACTAAATTGCAATTGTTTAAGGCTGCTTTACTTCCCCATCTTACTTACTGTAGCAATTGTTTAAGGCTGCTATACTTCCCCCATCTTACTTACTGTAGCAATTGTTTAAGGCTGCTATACTTCCCCCATCTTACTTACTGTAGCAATTGTTTAAGGCTGCTATACTTCCCTCATCTTACTTACTGTAGCAATTGTTTAAGGCTGCTATACTTCCCCATCTTACTTACTGTAGCAATTGTTTAAGGCTGCTATACTTCCCCCATCTTACTTACTGTAGCAATTGTTTAGGGCTGCTATACTTCCCCATCTTACTTACTGTAGCAATTGTTTAAGGCTGCTATACTTTCATCTTACTTACTGTAGCACTGTGTGGCACGTCTGCAAGGCTAGTGATTCGAGAAAGTTAGAGCGGGTTCAGGAAAGGGGATTGAGGGCTGTATACTGTGATTGGAATTCGTCATGTAGCCAGTTGTTAGAACGGGCTAATCTACTGACACTTAAGGATAGAGATTGTAGGATATTAGTGTTACGATGTGTAGGGTGAAAAATAAACTTTGTCCTCAGTATATAAAGGATTTATTTGTATTTAATAATAGCAGCTTTAATCTAAGAGTGAAAGAGGTCATAACTCCGAGATTCAACACAACTAGTTAAGGCAAACACTCGTTGAGATACTTAGGACCTCTACTTTGGTCAAAGCTAGACTAATATACGGAACGCACCATCAATTGACGCTTTTAAAAAGGCTATTAGAAAGCTAGATTTAGAGGATTTTGTTAGCAATAACTGTAAAAACTGTATCTTATGCTCTTTTTAGTTTATAATTGCATATTTTAATACATGGTACGAAAGTGTACGAAGTTTTTACACATACTTTTTCCAATATTTATCTAGAGAAATGTAGATAATCTTATTATTTTTATGTATAGTTGTCTAGTTGTATAGTTATTATATATAGGTATTTTTCTCTGTAATATTCTTAGTTTTTAATAGTGTCCTTACTTAGGGACCGTTCACTTTTTATGAGGGGGGGGGGGGATTTTAAGGAGTATTATTTGGAAATTGAAAGACCCCCCCTTCAGCTTTCCCGTTTTTTCACATGACCACCCCTCATAAGGGTAACTTTTTTTGGATGACCCCCCCCCCCCCCCCCTCTCAAAAAAAAAGAAAAGAAAAACACACAGCTGGTGTTTTAAACAGGTACGTTTATACTGTTATCTTGCTATCATTTTTAACTGCTCCTTTTTTAGCTCCCAATGTTAAGAACATGATTACAATAAAATAGTTTTTGAAATGTGCTTGTTATGAGATGAATATTTACAAATGTAGAAAGCTGCTTTTTACAAATTAAAAGAATGAAAAGTCAATTTCGGATCTCGTAGTAATGGCTCGTCCTGAGCTTGTTGTGGCAGGTCTCTTGTCAGCTCCTTCCTCGTCTGCAGCGATTGTTACAAAGTAGTGACAGGCCTGCACGACTCTCGCTGTTCGCCAATGTGATATTTTCGCCTTTAGAGTTTCGCTCTAACGAGTATGTCTTAAGCGATTTACCCCTTTTATAGGAGATAATGGGAGGCTCTTTATATATCACCCTCAGCAACAGTTACAGTAAATGCCATTTATCCATGAGGATTTTCTTTAAATTAGACACCGCTGGGTGTGTGACAAAAGGTAGAATTTTCTTGTACCCTTTTTCCTTCTGTTGAAGGGCCGACTCAAATGTAGGCGAGATTTGAATTTTCTTATATTCTCTTCAAACGTTATTTTTGAAGAGTTAGCTCGAAGCAGCCTAAGTGCCTCGCCTTTTATGAAGCCTTTACTGACCCCTGGTGGGTGGTAGGAGGAGAAATGTGTGTACTGAAATGTTTCTGTCGGCTTGTAATGGGTGCGTACGTCGAGGATAGACGTTTCTTAAAATCTATCACCTTTGTTGACGCATGTATCCAAGAAAATAGTTTCTTTCTCTGAGATTTCAGCCGTACATTTAATGGTTTGGTGATGTCATTTAGCCTTTCCAATGAACCCATTTATTTCCTCAATGCTGGTGTTCCACAAAGAGAACATCTTTTCCACACGAGTGGTTTTGTTTCGTTTTGACTTTAAGGCCCATGTTCACCCAATCTGCTTTGCGCGCCCGGGCTGATTTTCGCACAGACGGAAAATCGATGTGCCAGCCAATCATAACGCTACATTGAACAATTGAACCGTTTTAAAACAAAAACACAAGCGCGCAAAGCAGATTGGGTGAACATGGGCCTCATGGATTTTCAGTCACAACCGCTGCCATGAAAATGTTGGCAAAAGCCACTGCCGTTTTCGTTCCCATAGCGGTACCATGTGTTTGGGGATAATTCTCTCCATTAAACTGAAACGAATTCTCCTGTTGGATAAATCTTAGCATTTCTTCGAGGAAATACGTTGGGATAGGAGGTCTGTTTCTATGGAAATTTTCGTATGCTTTGCATACGGTGGTAATGCCTTCCTCCTGCGGTATGTTTGTATACAGATTAGTCACATCCAATGATACAAGAATGGTGCTTTCTTGGACTTTCGTCTTCTCTAGGAAGTTGATAAGGTCTGTTGTATCTTTAAGATACGAGGTTTGTAGTTTGGCTATAGGTTGAAGTAGACTGTCTACAGCGTTCCCTTTTAGTAATTCTTCAAATAGGGCAAGTAGTGAATGCATTGAACTCCGTTAGTCAGCTTTTTATAATGAGCTATTGTACTTAAAGGGGTAATGTCACGGCGATTTTGGTCTTTTTTGCTCCAGTTAGTAATAAACGATTGCCTTGTGCCTTTGGTTTACACGAATGCTCTTAGAACATTGAAAATAAAATAACTGATTCCTTGAAGAGAAATTGAAGCATAACCAGATTTAAGCGATTTTTCCAAGACTCAGAGCTCAGAACTTGAACAAATTGGCCAATTTTTACAAGTTGCAATCCATTTCCATCCGAGCCATCTGCAACCAAAAACACTAATTTATAGTTTCAGTGCACTGAAATAACACATTTGGAGCATTATTTGTGTAATTATTTGTATATTTTCCATCGATATAAATATATTTTATGACCTTTCAAAGTAATGTAAAAAATAGGCGACATTGCCACTTTAAAGTATTGTATAGCATCAAATTTTTATGGTAGTTTTATCTATTACTTTAAATAATAGCAACAAACCGACTCAGATATACGCAAAACAAAATCACATTTCACGAGTTAAAGTTAGTTACAGTTAAAGCACTGTTATTTATTTAATAAAACTGAGTTCTACACAAATGTTGGCAACATGTTTTCTTGTTAGTTTGGAACTGTTTTACCATTTAACAGGTGTTTATATTTTGTGAATAAAGCAAGAGATTTTCTCTTCAATTTGTTAAAATTTTAATTCCCTACCAATTTTTTACCTCCAAAAGAGAAGAGCAGCATGGAGACTTTATATTCCTGATGCGGCCACCATCCATCTGTCGTGTAAGTGCAGTAGCAAAGATGTTTATATAGGATAGGATAGGATATGATAGGATAGGATAACCTTATTTAGACACGTTAAACTCATCAGTACAACTATAAAAACCTAATTATATACAAAATTATTATAAAATATGTAATAGCTAGAACTACATTACTCTAAAATTACTCTAAATAATCAATAACTATACAACAATAATATTAAATGCGAAATTTAAAAACCTGCTTTACATGAGTGCCGTGTGTAAAAGTTCTAAATTTTCATTATGAGAAGAAACGCTCGCAGCCAGCCCGGAATGCTCTAAGTGAGTCAGCCTGCCACAACTCGATTGGTAAGTAATTCCAAAGAACTGCTCCAAAGTAACTGAAGCTATTTTTCATATAATTTGTGCATGGCTGTGGGATAGCTAGTTTGCCCTCTGTGTCTCTTAAGGAGTAATTGGAGACGCTACTACGGTCAACAAATTTGGAACTAAGGTAATCGGGAGTAAGGCCATTAAGCGACTTATAAACCATCACAGCCCTATGGATTTTTCGTTGAGAATCTAGTTTTATCCATCCAAGTTTTTCGATAAGGTTATCAGCGTTTGCATCAAAGTTCGAGTAAGTGAGTATACGCGCAGCGCGATTTTGAAGTTTTTGAAGTTTACTGGCTAGGGTTTTGCTACAACATCCCCAGACAGAATTACAGTAATCGAAGTGGGACTAAAGACATAAAAATTGATCGGAGAGTCTCGTGTGGAAAAAAAGACCTCACTCTCTTCAACGCTCCAATGCCAGACGCGATTTTCTTACATAAATAAATATGGACATTCCAAGTTAGAGTCTGATCAATATGAACACCTAGAGATTTCGTAGAAGTAACTTGAGTTAAAGGTGCACCGTTAATCATAAGTGACGGAGAGTTGTGAAACGTGCTTAGCTTTTGCCGGGCTCGATCCGATCAGAATAAACTCAGTTTTAGATGCGTTAAGGGTAAGCTTGTTAGCAATTAGCCATTTTTCAACTCTAGCAAGATCCTCATTAAAACAGTGTTAATATTTTGGATAGTATTACTAGCAAAGGTTATGTGTGTGTCATCAGCATACATTCGAGGTTCAGAATTTAATAGACAGTTAGGTAAGTCGTTAATATATATTATAAAAAGGAGTGGACCTAGAATTGTACCTCGAGGTATACCGCAAGTAAGAAAATGGTCCCCAGAGAGAACCATTAAAACATCGTTGTTTGCGGCAGACCAAGTACGGAGGGTCCCCCAGGGGGGGTCTGTGTTCCCGTGTTCCCTTCAAAATTTTAACTCTGTTCCCTTGTTCCCGTCCAAAATTTCACCTTGTTCCCTTGTTACCCTTTCAAGATTAAATTTTATCTCCTATTCTTTGCATATACGTAATTTATCTCTTATTCTTTGCATATACGTCCTAATTAACCAAACTGAACAAAACAAAATAACTGATTGAAGGTCTACAGTGTTGCTGATAAATTTTGATCATTATTTCTTTGATATTTTTGACTTTGTGAAAGTATTTCGTAACAAAATTTAAAACAAATCGTTGTAATTACATCAACTTTTTCCAACAAATGAAGATAATGCTTGGGAAATACTAAGCCGAATCCTGACCTCATCTTTTCAGTCGTCATAATACAGAAAATCGTCCGTATGTGGCCTCTTTCTCGCACGTGATGC
This sequence comes from Cladopsammia gracilis, assembly GCA_022457155.1. Lineage (NCBI taxonomy): Eukaryota > Metazoa > Cnidaria > Anthozoa > Scleractinia > Dendrophylliidae > Cladopsammia > Cladopsammia gracilis. The sequence goes on from JAJGOT010000317.1 coordinate 816,472, forward strand.
ACGTCTTGGCCTCGCATCCTCTGCACGATCTTGGTCAGTATCCAGGCCCTCATTGATCTCCCTCGCCTCTTCAATAGTCACTGCATCCACGCATTCAATCATTCTTGACTGATACCTTATAAACTCATTTTCTGTCAGTTCAATGTTGCCATCTCCTCTAACAGTTTCTTCCAATGAGCCACCTATGTCCTTAACATTGATCTCGACAACACCTTCTGTATAAAATATCAGAGGATTGAATGGGTCACCTTCAAATAACCTGGCCTTTGCTTTCTTTGTCGAGGCAGTGATGCTTTCTTCTAGTACGTATACCACTGTCCGCCCAGATGTGGCGTCAGATGCAAGAAAAACAACATCTCCCGAGGTATAAAGGAGTTCGTGTGAGTTGTCATGATGAGCAGTTGTTCTGGCACCATCTTGTCCATCTTCTGCGATCTTCGAGAAATCCAAAGGCGTTATTGTAGGCTGTATCTGGGCATAAAGATTTATCAGCAGAGTACCCGGATTATCTTTGGTGCTCATGTTGCGCACAGTCTTCTGTGGAACACTTTGACCATACTTCATGCGCCAGTCTCTCATTTGCTGAACTTGTTGCTTTGTCAACTGTGCTGTAGAAGGGGGCGACATCTTAGGTAGGGCTGAATATTTCAAGTCAGATTTGACCCTTAGGTAATGAGACGTCGCACTTGTGTAGTATGAAAACCTGGTTGTGCACATCTGCTTTAAATGTTCCTTCATTGCTCGACTGAAGCGGAAATCAAATTGCAACTGCATTGGCATGTCAGATGCACCTGCCCTCATCTCGGAGAAAAAGTTCTCCACTACCAGCGTCAAAAGGCTTTTAAGTTTGAACACATCCAAAAGCTGTGGGGCATACTTTCGAAAAAGATCTCTAATTTCTCCCAGATCAAGATCCTTCTTTCGTCCTCCACAACGACTGACGAAATGGTTCCCTGCGGACCTTGAGTCTGGGCTTCTGTCCCAAGGAAGGCTTTGACTCGATCTACACACTGGCAATCAAAGTCATATACTTCTTGGATTCTGGCAATTGCTGTGTCGATAGTGAACGACGTTGACATTTGTTTCTTCTGGTGCAAGCCAAATGTGACAGCAAACGAACAAGAACATTGAAAACATTTGCATTAGGGACATCAGGCGAAACCATTTTTTCCCCTTGTTTTACAAACCCGCCGGTCTGATTTATGCCGAAATGCAAAACCTTGTAAGTCATGTGAATATAAGTGACAACATCGTCTAGGTGTAAACGTAGGCAGTCAATTATATCAAAACAATCCCAGTTTAGCTTTCTGTATCAGTCAACCAATATTGGCAAATATATAAAACAAATAATGCTTTTCAAGTCCTTTGAAAATTGCCGTACTTTTAATAAGTAGCTATAAGTTAATGCACAGCACGTACCTATTAATTCTCGCTCTCTGTTCACGAGGTATTTCAATGCAGTCTGCCACTGTTCTTCGCAATCGATTTCGAAGAGTCGTCCTTTTGGGAATTCTGGCGTAACTTTGAAGTCTTTGGTACTCAGTGAGACTTTGAATTTGCGTATTGTAAGTTCCGAGCAACGCTCTGCAATTCCAAATCCTCCTCTTAATCTTTGAAGGAATCCATGCAACTTTTGGTCGCCAATGGCGCCAATCGCCATTTCAAATGTCCAGCGCATTGCTGGCTTCTCCACTCCATTTTGGTAAATCGCTGCAGTCACTGGCAGCAACATACGGTCAACGTTTCTACCAAGATCGACCACATCCATCCTCAGGACTTTCGAATTCACCAGCTGCACATGTGCTGTCAAAATTGACAAAATTGACCAGGTCTGACCTGGCATCGGTTGCACGTTTTCCGTTGCTTGGCATCGGTTGCATGTTTTCCCGCGCTTGGCACTAGTTATACGCTTTCCCACGCTTAGCACTTGTTTCCTTTTTTCCCGCGCTTGGCACCACTAAGTTGCACCTTTTTCTTTCAGCTCTTGGCACTGGGTCATGTTTTCCACGCCTGGATACGGTTGAAAACCGCTATAACATCGTTAAAGTTAAATGTTAAACCAATTGTCAGCACTTGTCGGAAAAGAACGATTTCAGCGCCAGAGGTAGAGACGAGTAGACACGAAAGATGGGAACAAAAACTTGCCAAAGAAATCAGAAAACAGCAGAAAATCTTCTATCACTCCCATGTTTATGTAAAAAAACGTAAGGCCTTGTAATTGTTTGTGTTTGTTCCCCTGCTCCCTAACCTATTTGATGTTCCCTTGTTCCCTACGATTTTTTTGCTTTGTTCCCGTGTTCCCATTGCCAAATTTCCCGTGTTCCCTTGTTCCCCAAAAACCCCTGGGAGACCCTCAGTACGATCTAAACCAGTCGTGTGAAGTGCCATAGACACCGTATTTCATAAGTTTTGACAAAAGAATATCGTGATCGACGGTGTCAAAGGCTTTCTTTAAATCCAAGAAAACGACTCCGTTTACATTACCCTGGTCAATGTCGTAAGCCCAACTATCAGTAGCTTCAAGTAATGCAGTGACAGTAGAATGAAGAGATCGAAATCCCGATTGGAGAGAAGAGATCAAAATCCCGATTGGTGGCTAGAAATGAGTTTGTGTTCAGTAAGGTGATTATAGAGTTGATCATAAATGATTCTCTCGAAGACCTTAGCTACAACTGGAATTACTGAAATTGGGCGGTAATTATTTAGATCTGAACGATTACCCTGTTTGAACAAGGGGACGACTTTCGAAAGTTTCCATTCATCGGGAAAAATTCCAGAAACAATAGATTGGTTAAAGATAGTACAGAGCGATTCACAGTGCCGTAGCCAGACCAAACGGCTAACTGAGGTAGCCGACCGCCAAAGGCGGGAGTTGCTAGGGGGGTTCGGGGGCATGCCCCCCGGAGAAATTTTGAAATTTAGTGTCTCGGAAATGCGATTTGCAGCGTTTTCTGGGCCTTTCGGTAACTTTTTTTCGAGTAAATTTAAGTGGAATTTAAAAAGCAATATTCAGAAACAAGCTACATAATCTGGGTGACCGTTAACCTCGCCAAAAAAATTTGAGTTAACGTACGTAGCCCCTTGAGATCGATGATATGGTAATTTTTTCATAGTATACTGACTGAATATTTTGGCCACGAAATCTTTTCTGAGAGGCTCCGATGATCGCTTATGTAAAATAAAAAGGATCGGCGAAATTCGTCAAAATTTTACCAAGGCGAGTGCCTCGGTTGGCCTCATACTAGCTACGGCGCTGGATTCAGCTATTAAATCAGCCGACATTCGCGCAAGAGTGTCGCAGATATTTTGTCCAAACCAGTAGATTTTGATTTACATAATCTCGATAAAAGCGGAAGGACCTTGGAGACGCTTGTCGTTTTTAGTTCGAATGTGCAGTGACCAGTGTCGGCTGAATAATCCAAATGTGAAGAATTATCTTCATTGGCATGAATATATATGATCATTGAAGGCGTTAGACAGCTCATGAGAATCATAAATAGAATTTCCACAGGGGAGCTTAATTTCATTTATGACAGAATTGTGTGATTTCCTAGACATAAGTTCATTAACAATTCGCCAGGTGTTACGTGGATCACCTTGGTACTCACTGAGGGCATGCTTATAGTAGCATTCTTTCGCACCAGTAAATAACGCTAATAAAGTGAAAAAAAGAATGAACATATAAACATACCACACGTAAACACTTGTACAAACACCTTTAGTATTTCTGTCGATCACAAATCTCTTGTAAGGGTTGAGACGAAGAAATATCTTGGTGTTGAAATAGATCAATCATTAACTTAGAAAGATTATGTAGACAAAATTGCTTAGAAAACTTCTGGAGGGATTGGAGTTCTGAGCATAGGCGTACGGGCCGGGGGGGCTGGGGGGGGGGGGGGGGGCTGCAGCCCCCCCAAATTTTGGGCAACTCAGATTTTTTGGGCAGAATGCAAGAAAAATTTGGGCAAAGCCAGTTTGTAAAGAAGTTTCCATGTTTTTTTTTCTCGAAGAGATAGATATTATCTACTTTAACCTGAAGTCGACGTGGTAAAGCCAGTTAAATTCACGCGAGACTGTGGTTGCTTAGCACGTGATTAGTTTCTGGTTATTAGTGAAGGGGATCATATGCTGATATTCATATTTGTAATTTTTTGGTTGTTGGGCACTGTCTGCACTGTACTAGCTGGTGTGGGGTATTTCCAGTCGCGAATTAAGCCCTCGTAGGTGAACATGCGCAAAGACAAATAGCTGACACCGGAATCGCACCACCGTATTAACACTATGAGTCCATCGACAAGGTGCTGTCCGAGCTTGAGCTCAGGTTTAGCGGAAATGACCAGGAAATACTCTGTGTTTTGGGAAATATCTGTCACAGTGAAACACCTGATAAAGAAAGCTTCTCCCGCGTTGCTGATTTTCGAAGGCGACCCGACCAAATCCGAAGACAACCCGATCTATACCGAATATGTCCGAAGATGTTCCGAATAATTCGGAAGTTTCCGTGGACCTCAGACCTCCGTTTAATAACATTCAGTTGAAATCTTTTTGTTCAGAACGATAAAAGCCTACAAAAAAGTGTCAATTTTTCATAAACGTAACTATACTGTGAATTGGATCATGCGATCAGTTAAGGCTGATAGCTCAAATCTGTAAGTTAGGTTTGAGAAATTGCTCAAAATTAAGGCATACCTTGGCGTGAGATCGGATTTTTGGGCTCGCAGGCGAGAGACTCACGCCTAAGGCGTGAGACTTGGCAGGTATAACTGACTCTGGACGCCGAGCAGAAAATGTACACGGGTTTTCGTCGTGTGCGCGGATAAGGCTACATGACTGTTTCAGAAATGCTGGAGACGATGCACGAGAATGATCTATTCGATACATTTACAGAATTTTTTAATGTGGTACATATCCTTGCAGTGATACCTGCCACATCGTGTTCTGCAGAAAGATCATTCAGTGCGTTGCGCAGATTGAAAACTTACCCGCAGTCAGTAACATCGCACTTATTAACATTGAATTGGCATATGCCAACTCTGTAGTCAACAATGACATGGATCGTATCATTGATATTTTCGGCCGTCGAACTGGCAGAGACAGCTATTTCTTTTAATTAACAATTGGTTCATGCTTTAACGTACACTATCGAGTTATGGAGCACGTGGGAAGTTTGGAGAGCACGAAAGAGGCGTTAGAGTTGCCCGAGGCGATAGCCTCGTATGATAAATTCATATGTAAGAATATTTTCACTTCATATGTAGGCCAATGTTAGTGCATCGTACGACCCTCGTTTCCTTGCGACTGTTTCATAAAAATTTGGGCAACTTGCGAGAATTTTTTGGGCAAATTGTTCACCGCCCCCCTGGCAAAAAAAAAAAATTGCCCGTACGCCTATGGTTCTGAGACGTGTAAGGCATCTCATACCTTATCATAAATTAATTACAATGTACAGCTCCCTTGTACCATACTCGATTATTGTAGTATAGTGTGGGGGAGCTCTGGGAAAGGAATGTGTAACAGACTCCAGACCCTCCAAAACAGAGCTGCCAGGGTGGTAACCTCCTCTAACTACGATAGACGATCAGTTAAGATACTGGATGAACTTGGGTGGGATAATCTTGAGACACGCGATGGACAAGACAATCAGCCATAATAATGTATAAATTGAAAAATCGAATTGCACCTAATCATTTGGCTCAAATTTTTAACAGTACAAACTCTATGTATTCTTACAATTTAAGAAACTCAACACATAATTTGTTTGTACCAAGATCGTACACTGAGGCTGGAAAAAATAGCTTCCACTATAGAGGGGCAGTTCTCTGGAATAGTCTATCAAATACTATTAAAGTGCCCCAATGATCAAGTTTTTGATTTTCATTTTTTTACATTTTCGTGTTCTATTAGACTTTCTTACCCATCTTGCCAAATTTCAATCCATTACGAACATCAGAAGTCATTTTATTTTAACATTTATTTCCGAGAATTTACGGCCGCCATTAATCAACCTTGTTCCAAGGCTTGGTTGCGAATGGGACAAAGTGACGTCAAAGACTCAAACATACCTCGCGGGTTGAAATTATAATAACAATCAGCATAGAAAATTGAACGAAGAACAAGGGCCTGGTCGCACTACAGTCAAAAACAAAAATTAGCCCATGCAAAAATCGAGGAAAACAAAAGAAACCGCTCCGGTGGGACACGCTCTTTGTGGAATATTTTTGTTTTTATGTCATTTTGCACGGGCTAATTTTTGTTTTTGACTGTAGTGCGACCAGGCCCCAAGTCCAAAGTTTTTGTTGCTTTTCGCGTGATTTTCAATACTTATTGTTATTATAATTTCAACCCGTGAGGTATGTTTGAGTCTTTGACGTTACTTTCTCCCATTCGCAACCAAGCCTTGGAACAAGGTTGATCAATGGCGGCCGTAAATTCTCGGAAATAAATGTTAAAATAAAATGACTTCTGATGTTCGTGATGAATTGAAATTTGGCAAGATGAGTAAGAAAGTCTAATTGTACACGAAAATGTAAAAAAATGAAAATCAAAAATTTGATCACAGGGGCACTTTAACGCACAACGACATGATAGAGCCCAAACTGAAAGCCAAAATGCAACTTCAGACAGCTGTTTGACCTGGTTGGGTCTCGGCAGCACGGTGTAGCAACAAAAATCATGCAATAAAAAAATCAATATTAGATAAATATGGTCATTGAAATTGTATTAAATTACAGATGTGAGATAAATGATTTCAGGCTTGTCTGTCCTTTAAAGTGCCCCTGTGATCAAATTTTTGATTTTCATTTTTTTACATTTTCGTAATTCGCGGCTTCCGCATGGCACTCGGGTCGTGACTAGAATGGATACTCCAAAATCAGGTTGGATCACCTCGGACACTTATTGAGAATTATATAACGTAATGTCGACACTCAGAATTTATTTTCAATTAAGTGTAAAAAAGAAAATCTAAAATCCCTACTCAGGATTGAACTTGTGACCTCAGCTAGGCTTAGGCTTACATAGCCTACCGTACCACTGTACCACCTAGCTTCTCGGGTTGCTTAATCCTAAATTTAACTATATAAACTGCTGCCCCTAACCTCAACAGAAAGCTAACCAGTTACTTCGTTATATAAGTCTCAATAAGGTGTCCAACCTGATTTTGGAGAATCCATTCTTGTCACAACCATGGCACTCGTGCGTGAAACCCAAATAGCAGAGCCTGCTCGCAGGCTAGACAGCTCACGGCGTTCTGCGTGTCACGGAAAGCCAAGTTTTTAGGTTTAAGGACACAAATTCGCATTAAAGAAGTAAAATGTAAATCAGCAAAGCCCACAGTGATCGAATGAATGAAACAAAGTCAAAAGAACAGGTATACCATAGCTGTATTTTGATTTGAATATTCACGCAGCGTTGTGAATATTTAAGTAGGGTCAACTTCGACTCGGTCAGCAGGGACAACATTTCTCATATAAACACTCAGCAAACCCAAGGCCATTGCATTGATATTCTGATTTCCTCTTTCGCTTTTTGATAGACATCCTCTCAGCTTCTACGGAATCGCTGTACATCTTCTCTTCATTAAGATTCTGCCCTCGGATACAGGTTTGTCTTCTTTTCCTTCAATTCTTACATTTTAACTGTTAATAAATTTATCTGCGGCGCTTCTTAAATTAAACACGCAAGCATATGTTACATGTCGCAATTGTTTCTTCGTTGTGTGTGAGTTCTTGAACTGCTTGCAACACTCGCACTATTCATCACATTTCTTAGCTGTGTTTAAAGCATCAAAACTATCGTGTTTGTAGTAAAAGTGTGGGCTGTGCAGAAATGCTTCCGCGATCCCCGCCAACGATCACGCTAGCAGATATTTATAGGTCATTTCAGCGCGTGTTCGCTTTGCATTCAGTACAGTGACTACATTAACAATCTCCAAAGAGTTTTTTTATTCAGTGATAAGCTTTACCCTTTTCAAGGAACCAGATGAATTACACTGACTGTGTATGTTTTATGACATCAAGCCTGGAGCGACTGATTTAATCATTTCTCAGTTGCATTTCATCATATTGATTAATAGAAAAGACCCTTATTTGCATATACTTTCAACACACATTTACATATGCGACTACACATCTGTTCATCCATCCGCTTCCGATCGTGAACCTATGAGAGGTAAATGTTGATATCATGATGATATCGTATCGATATTCATTCGTATTCCGGAAAAACGCGATTTTAAAAATTGCGTTTTTGCAATTTCGGGATTTGAGAGCCACTGGAAAACTAAATATCTCCTAAAGCGGTATTATAGGCATGTTTGACAGATTAATACTGCAAGTGTGCCGAAACAAATATCTGTTCATTCACGGAGATTTCGAAATAGGGTCAATCGAGCGTGCCTCAGTCTATTTTCGTTTTCTTCAGACAACGAAGCCCCCCCCCCCCGGGGGGGGGACTCCCATAAAAAAAATGACGGGGGTGCTCGTCGTACCATTTAGGGGTCAAAATTTGGAGATTGGTAGCGCTTAGGGTACTAAAATCTAAAATGACCACCGTTAGAATTATCGCGGTACCTTTTAGGGTATGAGCCGAAAAAATATGACAGAATATGACATGTGTTGTTTCAGAATTGGTACCTCTTAGGGGTAAAAATTTTTTTGAGCCACGCCCATTAAACAAGATTCTGGTACCTTTTAGGGTGTTTTTCGAAAATTTCCGACGAGCACCCCCGTCTTTTTTAACGGGGAACGAAGCACCAACTCATGTTTTAACCACAGAGACCGTGTCACGCAATTGCGTGATCCAAAGCACATGGATTTTTATAATGAATGAGTTACCAGTAATCTGAGATCGCCAGGGGGTGCAAACATTGCAAGTCGCCAGAAGGAAAGGTACGGTGTAAAGTTGTTTCTTCGTCAAAACTTCGATTTTTGGAAGAGAATAATGCTTTATCGCTGTTATTTTATCATAAATGGAGTTAAGCAAAGTTGATACGTGTAAAGTGTAAGTTTTTGTTTGAATAATGTGATATTAACAAATTGACGTCAGTTTTTTATGTGTCTGTCCTCTTATTGATGATAAAATTCGTCATGACATTGTCAAAGTGCTGTGGATCCACAGCAAACTTTTACAATGTTATCAATTTGTTTTTTACAATAACAAAAACGCCAAAATCGTAAAAAACCGGATGAAATGAATAGTGAACGCAAGGTAAACATGACAAATTGCTGAGTTTTATTCAAGTTAACGCAATCATTGTCAATAAGTTTTCTCGCTTTCTCATTGGCTAACTGATAACAATAAAGAAATTTCATTGGCTAAAAAATTGACAGGATGACATCTTGCATAAATTAAAATTTTATGTGTCTGTACTCTTATTGATGATAAAAATTGACCAATCAGCATGCGGGAATAACTTCAGTTATTGTAAAAAAAATCTATCGATAAACTATCTTGCTTGCGTAAGATTGATTGTGAAATCAAGTCTAAAATGGGGGTAACAGGCATGCATAGGCTACGAGGGGAGCGGCTGGGGGGACTGCAGCCCCCCCCCCCCCCCCCCCCAGTCGTAAAAAATATAGTATTATTCGGGCAAAACTGGGTGACTATTCGGGCACCACAGACACAGTAAAATTACTGAATTATTTTGTGATTCAATGTCTTAATTTATTTGTTTTTATTTCGTGACTCACATTACTCACTTAACTAATTCTAACCGAGCTCTATACTACATCGATCATGTCATTCATGTGATAGCTCCATTAGATGCTCACCGCGTGAGCAGGCATAGAACGACAAATATGCGTTGTGGTCCGCCAAGCCGGGTGGGATAATGACCGCGCAGGGATTGAAACTAAGGACGCGTTTCTTTCTTGTTGTTTCTTTGCATTGTACAGCCCAATTTCGATATACTAAAATTCAACTTCAAACAAAAGCCATGACTACGAGGCTTAGGGGAATAAACCATACAAATCCCTACTATCATTCCCAAAAGCTTCGTAGTGATGTCTTTTGTTTCAAGTTGAATTTTAATATATCGAAATTGAAAGACTCATATGCGCAAACTCGTGAATAAGAAAGACTCTGAATTAAATATTTTCACTCTAGAGTGGAAAACCTAGAGAGCTAAAACTCGCTAAAATCGCCCCAAATCAGCAAAGTAAGGGCACAGACAGAAAGTAATACACCATGGAAGTAAGTTAAGGTATTTTTATTAAGAATTTTACAGTATTTGTGTTTTCTAAAGCATATCGTAAATATCCTCATACAAATATTATATTTTCGCCATGAACGCTATTTCGCAATATCATCTCCAATGACTCACAGCTTGAACTTGGGCTGCCTGTGTTTATTCCAGTTTATTTAATGCGCCGAAATGCGCTATATTGCTCGCAATGTAGATAAAAGCTTTTTTTCGTTGTAAAAAGACCAAAAGATCTCTTATTTTGTACAGAGTAACAAGATATTTCGAACGCGAATGAAACTGCACTCCAGGACATCGTTGCGTTAGCTTTAAATAAGTTATGATGTCATGATAGGTCAAGATAATTGCGCCACTAAACCGACGTCGTGCGGTGAACACGGTTCGATATTTTTTAAATTGAACGATGTCAAACGCAAAAAAAAAAAACCCGTTCGGGGAAAAAAGAAGAGAAAGGAAAAAGAAAAATATATTGGACGCCCCCGCCAGGATTCGAACCGATTCAAACGCATTTGGTTTTGTAATCTTTTCGATAGGAAAACTTTCTTTGCATTGTACAATTTAAAACAGCGAGGACTGTTATTTAAAACACAGACATTGTGAAAAATCCGCGATAAAATTAAACCGTACGCCATGACCTCGAGCCAAATAGTTTCCTATCCCTTATTAACTCGATTTTTAACCTTGCAGGAACTCTACAAAAAACCCTCTTATTTCTAACCAATCGCAACGAATTAGGCCTCAAGTTTTTAAACTACAAGTACGAAAATGCACGTTAGGCTTACACAGCAATTAGACCAACATATCGGGAAAGGATGTTATGGCTGGCAAGAATAAGAAGTATTTATATGCTGTATTTATATGTAAAACTGAAAGCAGCAACTTGTCTGAAGCCAAAATGACAACCAACAACCCTAACAAGCTAGCAACAATAAGGTCTTTGGAGCCAGGCTATCAATCCAACAGACACCTTCAAATTCATGATCCATGTTTTTAATCCATATTTTTTAGGTGTTTTAAACCAATCTGACCATGCATGACTATGGCATCTACTTCACGTGACACTCACACACACGACCGAGTGGATGGATCTAACAAAGTTAAAGTCACCATTTTGGCTTCTGAATGGGGATCTAGCAAAGGAGGACTTTCTACTATAAACAGAGAGTTAGCTATTCAGTTGGCCAAATTTCCTGAAGTGGAAATTACTTTCTTTTTACCGCAATGCAGTGAAAAAGATAAACAAGTTGCCTTCAAACACAACATACAGATTGTCGAGGCAACGCGGCGGCCTGGCTATGAAGAACTTGAGTGGCTTAGCTTTCCACCAGAACATCTGCAAATCGACATAATCGTTGGTCATGGAGTGAAACTCAGTCGACAACCACAAGTCATAAAAGAGTTTAAAAAATGCAAGTGGGTTCAAGTGGTGCATACAGACCCAATTTCAAAGGGCGAAAAAAAGCGCAAGACTGAAGTAGAACTGTGTGAAATGGCAGATCTTGTTATAGGACTTGGCCCCAAGTTAAGCGAGGCCTTTCGCACGCACTTTCGCGGGAGTGGTAAAGATGTTAATGTTCTTGACTTCACCCCTGGAGTATTTGAAGAATTTATGGACATAAAACAAGTCGCTGATGATAGAAAACATTGCGGCGTCTTGGTCTTTTGTCGTGGAGATGCGGCAGATTTCTTTTTTAAGGGATTTGACATCATTGCAAAAGCTGTTGCTGCATTACCAGACACTCATCTTGTCTATGTTGGGGCACCAGATGAAAAACACGAGGAGATAGCGGAACAGTTAACCAGATGTGGTGTCCCTGCTAGTCGCTTAAGCGTCAAAGGCTTCATACAAAGCCGGGAGAGATTGAAACGCTTGTTTCAAGAAGTAGACCTCGTACTCATCCCTCCGAGGACAGAGGGTTTTGGTCTGATAGGACTTGAGTACCTGTCAGCTGGTCTCCCTGTGCTTGTCAGTCAGAATTCGGGTTTTGGAGAAGTACTAAGCAATGTGCCACTTGGTTCTTCGTTTGTGATTGATTCAGAGGACCCCAAAGCATGGGCTGCAGCCATCAAGAAAATCTGGAACAAGGACAGGAAGAAGCGACTTGACGAAGCGGAAACTGTGCGAGATTCCTATGCGAGGAAATACAACTGGGCCAAGCAAATAAAAGATCTTCTCGACAGTATGGTCAGCATGATTCATGGTATGACATTTAAAAATGTGATCTTAAAGGAGCAACGTTATGGTGATTTTCGTGGTTTTGGGTCAAAAGTACCTTTGTCATACATGAAATAATTGGGGGTTTGGACATGACGCCATAAAAATTAAAAAAATCTGAAGTATACAAAGCTGTTTGTAACATAGTATATGAATACCAGTGTTATAATCTTTCACAAAAAATTTCAAGTTTTAACGATGTTTTGCTTCTGATTTATAAAGGTTTTAAATGTGTCACGCAATTCGTCACGCTATTTCAGATAAGCCGTGAAAGTAAATAAAATTGAACCGGTTGAAAGTTATGTTTGCATTATAAATGCTTATAAGCCGATTTAATGTAACTTATAGCGAATACCATATTTTTTATTTGATTCTTGGTGTAATCAAGACTGAATTTTTGGCCGCCATGTTGGTGCCCCTGAGTGGGGCACCAAGCCGCTCCATACATTTCTTATTACAAATAAATGTTTAATACTCGTTCGCCTATAAATTTTTAACGAAATGCTCTTGCGGTTCAAAATTTGGCCCAGATGTGTAATTTTAAATTCTTTACAATTCTATAAACACACTGAATTTTGATGACTTAAGTGAAAACTCCTAACAAGAGGAATAATTATTATATTAAGTAAATTTTCGAAAAGACAACCAATCATAAGTTTTTTTAAGCGTTAAACTTGAAATAATTAGCCCAATGTTTTCAAGATGCAATCCATTTCCATCCTGGCCATCTGCAGACCAAGACACTTATTTTTACTCATAGAGCACTTAAACAAAGGTGGTCCATGATTTTTGGATTTTCAGTCATATAAATATGTCTTTTGGTCTTTTAAAGTAACACTGAAAGTGATGACAGGAACAGCGTGCAAACGAGATAAAACGAATTGCAACTGACAGAAAAAAATAAATTAGTCAGTAATTTCAGAATGTCTCCTCGAAGTTCTTATCTCTCCCAATTTGGTTGGACTGATGGGAAAACAAAACCCTGGGCCAAGCAGTTGAGATATGTTGTTGTTCATATGACCCGCATGGTTTTTCATATGAATTTTCACTTATTTTCAACAGGTTGGTATAAGTAGTACTTAAGAAACAATGCAAAAAAAATTTAGGATCGAATTAAAAAGGAACAAGAAACATATTTCATGATAGAATGTGTACATGTGGTAACAAATTTACAACAATGTCAGTTAATATCAGTTTAGTTAATACAGTTTTGTCAATTAATAAAAGTACTTTTTGAATTTTTCCTAGCTGCGATCCACACCAATAAAGGTTTCTGCCACACATAATCCAGATACCATACTGACTGAATGTTAAAATTCAGTAATATATTCTGTTGACGGTTTCATCTGTAACTAAGTTCCTTCCATGTTATAATTCAACAGATGAGTCTTCAGGTGGTCAATGCTCGTCACAAACAAAAGGAGGGATGATTTCATCTGCCGGCCAGGTTTCTCCCTGGACTGAGCAACAAGCAGGTACCCTTTGACCAATAATTAACAACTAATGAAGGTGGTTGAGCATGAAAGCGAGAATTATCAAGGCCGGGGTTTGTGACTGAGGCGGATGACACAAACAGAGGCTTTGATAATTCTCGGTATCATGCGAAAACCAAATCCAATAATTGTTTTGTTAGACATTTAAAACACTAATTGGTTATTTCAAGCTTAACTTTGCGGCCTTTTTTAGCTTTTCCCTTCGCATATTGTGAAATCTTGTAATTTCTTTCTAATTAAGCGGGCGGCGTGTGGCAAGTTTGCATGAAGTCACCTCTCCGTGTAAATATCTGATTGCTGTAGATATGACGTCACATCTACATGCATAAATCCTACTGTTTGTAGATATGATGTCATCATTCGATGGCTACGTGAATTATCTATGTGCTCTCAGCCAATCGGAGAATAGAAATGGTGAGCAAAATTTATAATAATCAATTTTGTCAAGCCCTTTCAGGCATGGGTATCTATTGTCGGGAATGGGGTGTCATTTTGATGGCAAATTTTCTCTATCTTATCTATTGAAGTAACAAGTTGGTGTGTGTGTGCACATCACGAAATTAGGGAGAAACAGTTTGCCATGATGTTTTGTAACTGTTTTTGGGACACCTACACATATCAACATGTATATTCCAACAATAGATTGCTGCAAACTTTAGATTGTCGTGTGAGGGCGCCTTAAAGGTGTTTCGAAACAGTTTTCTGGAGGTGATACCTACATTTTTCAATCGGCTTTGAAGCGGTCTTCCCCGATTCAGATCAACGTGAAATTTTTTGGTTTTGAATTGAAGTTTAGCAAGATATATTTTCTGGTAAAATCGATATTACTATGACAACGATAAATAAGAAACTTCGAAATCAGTAAAAGTGAAATTTTGCGCGTTTAAGATTTCGCATTGAAAATCCCACATAAACATCTTAAAATATGGTATACTTTACTTACTTAATCCTCTTCGTGATTAAACACATAAGGCCATCATCAAAGAATACCAATGCTGTCTGTCCTTCGACCATCTCTGAACCTGTCCCTATGTCCATCCGTGCTCTTTCATCTCCTTTTCCACTGACCTGCGCCAGGTCCCTTTTGGTCGACCTCTTCTTCTTTTCCCTGCTGGAGTCCATCACATGGCGGCACTTCGGATGGAATATGGATCCATTCTATTGATATGCGCAATCCAATGCCACCGCCTTCGCTTAATCTTAGTGGAAAGTGGAGTGGTGTTTGTTCCCTGGTAGAGTTCCTCATTGCTGATGGTCCTTGGCCAGAAGATGCGTAGTATTCTCCTGAGGCATCTGGTTTGGAACACGTCCAGTTTGCGGCTGATGCATGGACTGCGTCACTTTCCAGGATTCAGCTCCGTACAAAAAACTACAAGGATATTGCTTTTGAAGATCCTTAGTTTGGTGTTGGTGCTGATCTTGGTTGACTTCATATGTTCTTCGGTGCCTCAAAAGCTCCTCTGGCCTTGAATATCCGATTGCAAACGTCCACCTCCGAATCTTCCTCAGTAGTGATCTTTCTTCCCAGATACATGAATTTCTGTATACCTCGATGTTTATCAATGGTGACAGGGTGGTCTGATCGTGCGTTGATTTTATGAGTTTTGTCTTGTCGTCGTTGATGTTTAAGCCGATCTGTTTGCCTGTTGTTGCTAGCTCTTGGATCTTTCCCTGTATATCCTGATGGTGTTGTGCAAGTAGGGTTATGTCGTCCACAAAGTCAAGATCCTTTAGTGAATGTCCTCTCCTTGTACTACTCGTTGTTTCCTTCATTATCCATGTCATGCAGATGGAGAAAAGAAGAGGGAAAAGTAAGCATCCTTGTTTTACTCCTGTGAGTATAGAGAACTCTTCTGGTTCTGACTGGTTCCACAGATGACTTTGGCACTAAAGTTGGTGTACAGCATCTTGATGATTGATATTAGCTCCTCTGGGTTTTCATAGTGTTCGAGGATTGTCTATAGTGCATGTCGATTGATGGTGTCAAATGCCTTTGCAAAGTCGATGAAATTTGCATACACTGTTGTATTTCATTCGTTGCTTAATTTTTGCTCCATGATTTGATGTAGTGTAAAGATCTGCTCGGCACCTGATCTCCCCTTCCTGAATCTAGCTTGTTCCTTGCGAAGTAGGGGATCTACAGGAACTGTTAGGCGGTTGAGGATAACTCGGCGCAGGACTTTGCAGGTTACCGACAGTAGCATAATTGGATGCTATTACTGGAATGATATTCCTACATTTATACGCAAAAAGCAAACTAAACAACAATTTAAAGAGCACTTTACCAATACTATTTTGCTCATTATTAACTACTGTCTCATGAATCTTGTAACAGCTATATTATTTCTATGTTTCTATTCATTTCTTTGTAGAGTGTTTTCTCTTTTTCTTAAAAAAGGGGTAATTTAGTTATAGGGCAAATAAGTAGTTTACCCATATCTTGCCCTTCTCCATTATTTTTTCTTGGCAGTTGTTAGCCTAAAAAATGTATGTAATAATAAAAATGGAGTAAATAAATAAATAAAAAATAAATAAAATAAATATATTCCTCTCCAATTGTTGCTATTCCTGGTGCTTTCCCCTTCATCTACGCTTGATGGATCTGTGCTGATGTCTAGGGCAGTTGGTGCTGGTGTGATGGTGGCTCTTGTCTCTTCTGTTTCCTTCTCAAAGTGTTCTTTCCAGCATCTTGGGTTGTTGTTCTAGCTCGTCTTTAGAGATTGTGTTTTCTTGCTGATCTTTCACTGGTACAGTGTATGTCTGTTCATTGGAACCCTTTAGCCAGTGTCTTGGTGATCTTATAGAGAGTTCCAAAGTCCTGCTTTGAAGCTGCTGCCTCTGCTTCTTCTGCCATCCACTCTATGTATGCGTGCTTGTCTGCTCGTGCACTTTTCTTAACTTCCTTGTCCAGTGTTGCATATGATGTTTTCAGCTACGTTTCTATTCTTTCAGACGTGGCAGCAAGCAACTTCGTCTTCTTCTCCTTTCGTTCATCAATCTTCTTCCAAGTATCCTGAGATATCCACTCTTCTTTCTTTCTCCACTTCGCACCAAGGATTTTCTTTCCAGGCTCCAACATGGCTTCTTTAAAGTGATGCAAGCCCAACTCTGCTTGTAGTAAGGTAAATCTGTTCCCGATCTCAATCTGGAAGGACTTTCTTGTGTTGGGGTCTTTCAGCTTCCCTACATCAAACACAGTCTGTCTTTGGTCTTTCCTCTTTACCCTTCGCAACTTCAGCTTAACTTTTGCCATGACGAGTGTGTTGTCACTACCTACATCTGCTCCTCGTCTTGCCACTACATCTTGTAGACTGCTCCTCCACCTGTTGTTGATGATGATGATGTGGTCAATTTGGTTCTCGGTGTGACCATCTGGGGAGGTCCATATCAGCTTGTGGATGTCCTTACATTTGAAGATTGTTCCTCCTATAACTAGTCTGTTCTCCTGGTGGATGTATTGTTAACCTCTCGCCATTGTCATTGATGTCTCCGAATCCCCGATTTTCTATTGTATTCTCTTTTCCCTGATTGTCGGCTCCTACTTTGGCGTTCAAGTCAGCCATGATGAGGAGGACGTCGTGGGATGGTATCTCATCCACTGCTTCTTGAAGCTGTTCGTAGAAGGCATCTTTTCTCGTCCTGCGCGGTGTCCTCCGTTGGCACATAGCAGCCAATCACGGTGAGCTTGGCTAAGGCTTAGTTGTATCTTGCCTTGATGAGCCTCTCATTGATCGGCGTCCACTCGATCGGACTTCTATGAACCTCTTTCGTGGTCATTATGGCAACTCCTCTACTGAAATGATCGTCTGGTCTTCCTGAGAGTAGAGTATATGGTGTCCAGATGTTAGTTGCCTTGATCCACTTCCAATCCATCTGGTTTCACTCACTGCAAGTAGTTCGATTTTGTTGCTTTCCGTTTCCTCACAACTTGAGCGAGTTTCCCTGTCTGGTAGAGTGTCCGCAGGTTCCAGCCGCCCACTCTACGGGTTAGTTTTGGTCTGAGGATGTCCACTTTCGGGATGTCAGCGCCCAGATGGGTTTGGCTGCCATCCGTCACAGGTCCAGTTTCCTGGATTGCTTTTATCCTCCTACCAGCATCTAATTCTTTGTTAAAGGTTTCTATAGCAAGGTCCTTTTTACGTGGCCGGGGTGCTGGCCCTGCGAACAACCCTCCTCCTTTCACATCCTGGGCTTGGGACAGGTAACGGTATAGTTTAAAATATGGTATATGGCATTGGCTGCGGCCGCACTAGAGTAGTTCACCGGGTTATTTCCAATTAATTAATTAATTAATTAAAATTAACAAGTTTAAAAAACTCCTGATGCGGCCGCGTATTTTTGGCGTTCAACGAATTAAACCGTGTTAGCGGTTCCCATGGAAATTAATTAAAGAACAATAGATTTTTTAACCGAGTTAGGTTTTTTCCCGATCTGTCAATTATCTTCGCTTATGCGGTAATTTTATGGTCCCTGTTGTATTCGTAGGGACGACTTTCAATTTCAAATAGAGAACGAAGAAAACCGTCATGTGTTTACGTTCTCCACAAAACCTATAATCTGACCATTTAACGATGTTTTTATGCAGGGAATACCGAAATGTAAAATGCACGTGCAGAGGCATTGTTTTCGCTCATTAATTCTATTGTTTTGTGCCGCTCTCGCTGCCTTCGCCGTCGTGGTTGCTGACCGGGGGATACTTTTGCAGGCCTATTGGCCGTATTTATACTAGAAGACAGCTAAGTCGTCCAGACGACCTTAATACTTTTAGTTAAGGTCGTCTAGTGTAAATTCGGGACGACCTTACGCGTTAAGGTCGTCGATCAGACGCCCTTAATTTCAGATGGCTAAGCCGTCTTCCCTTTTTCTCGAATTTATACCAGACGACCTTAGCCGCTTTGGTGCGCTAAGGTCGTCTACTCGCTAAGGTCGTCTCTATTATAAATACGGCCATTTCGTTCCTCGTTCCCATCAGATGAATAGAAACTTAACAATGTCACAAAACAGAATAAAGAACATAGCAAATGATAACATGATCTCTCAGTTTCAAAGTTCAACCTTCTGCAGTGTGGCCGCTCAGAAAAATATACTCGGTTATTTCATTAGATACACCTTTACACCGAGTTTTTTTTATTTTGAAATTTTAACTGGGTTTCTAAAAAAATAACCCAGTTAACTCACCAAGAATAAAAAAAAAAGAAAGTAAATAAAAATTGTATGGTGTGCAAACATAACATCAAGTTACTTTTTGACACTATCTTGAAGTAATTTCACAACACCAATGTTTATCTCTCGATCAATTTAATACCAGTATACAAATAGTAAGGTTTGGAATGTTATTGTGATGTATTTAAAATCAAACATACAGAATTTTTTTATTCTTGCAAAATTTATATGCCATATACCATATTTTAAGATGTCTATGTGGGATTTTCAATGCGAAATCTTAAACATGCAAAATTTCACTTTTACTGATTTCGAAGTTTTTTGTTTATCGTCGTCATTGTAATATCGATTTTAACAACAAGTAGCTTTATTTGCATGACTATAAATCCTTACAGTATTGCAAAATCATTACAACATAACAAAATGAAATTACAATAATATAATAAAAAAAGGGAAGGTACAATTAAGATTCATCAGTCTGGATTGATAATTTGATTTTACAAGAAAATATATCTTGCTAAACGTCAATTCAATATACCAGTTAGTGGTGTGAATTTCACGTTGATCTGACTTGGAGAAGACCGCTTAAAAGGCGATTGGATAATGTAGGTCTCACCTCCAGAAAACTGTATCGAAACACCTTAAAGTGGATTCGATTTGTCGTAAAGAACTATTCGATAGCTTTTTTTTCGACGTATTAAACTAGTTGTTAATTGCAAACCTTTCTGTTGTGTAGCATTTTCATTGTGAGTTTCAGTCGAAAGTAATTTCGCGATTGGTTTGGTTTGCATTAATATACGCATTGTGATAAGCTTAAAAAAAACCCGCGCCATTTTCCCAACCTAGCAGAAGTAAAACCAAAACCAATTGTAACTTTCTCGCGCGCGTTTTCCCGCGCTTGGTGCCAGTTACACGCATTTGCTTCGTGTTGTGATTGGTTCATTTTATTGTATGCTTCTGCTGTGATTGACCAGGGTAATTACTTTAGTTTTGGCTTTACGACACTCAAGTGAAAACCGCACTTACACATACAAATATACCCACAATGTCTTTAAATTTATTGAGTCGTAAAATTCTACTGGAAAGCAAATGAATTAGTCATACATACAGCAAAGTTAGGATACCTTTTCCTTGATCAGGTACTGTAGTGAACTAAGGGTGCGTTCCTTTGGGATGATCTGGATCCGGATCACTTATCCAAGATCACTGTTATAGTGATCCAAGATCACTCGGAGCATGCTGCATCAAAGGAACCGATGAATCCTTGTCCAGAGTGGATTTGTCGGTTCCTTTGATGCCTCATGATCCAAGTGATCTTGGATCAGTGATCCGGATCCGGATCATCCCAAAGGAACGCACCCTAAGTGGATATCAAGTTCCAGACAGATTGATATATTCCTCACTCGTGACCAAGTTCAAGTTCAAGTTCATTTATTCACACTTATTCAATTATTACAATAAACCAACATTAAGGAAATAAAAAAAAGTAAGAACAGAGCTAACTAGACATTGAATTAAACATAACAAAAGAAGAGTGTGTAGTAGCCAAAGGAGCCAAGCTTTCGAGTTGGCTACTACCACAGAGCAGTTACAAGTGGGTGGAGATAATTTTATAAAATACTATATAATATATAATATTATAATATATAATATTATAATATATAATATTATATAATACCAGGCATTTCAAGTGTGCAACAAGCAGCTTTAGTATACACCAAACCAGTGGATAGTGTTTTTTGCGCACTCTGATTGGCTATTCAACTGTTTATTAATAATCACAAATTTTACATAAAGCAATATCCACTGCCCGCAGTTAGCAGATTAGCTAGTCGAGGCGGGCAGTGGTTACACGTATGTAATACATATACAGACAGAACACAAGAAAGACTAGAGAAAAACAGTAGTTAAATAAATAAACAAATAAATATAAATAAATTCAATTTAATTAAGTTTACAATCATGAACATTGCAAATATAAGAAGGCCAAGTTTTCAGGAAATTTTTGTTATTAAGTCGGGTAAATCAATATAATCATTTTCTTCTGAAAGTATTCGGAGTAAAGTGTCGTGGACATTGATTTTAAAGTTATTTTTGGACATTTGACGCATTTCACACGGTAAGCTATTCCAGACTTTTACACCATATCTTGAAAAAGACTTAATTTGTTTATCTAACCTTGAGTGTTTAACATAATAGTCACCTCTTGAAGATGATCTTGTATTATATGAATGAATATTAGATTGGGAAGCAAATAAGTTAGATATGTTAGTAGGTGTTAAACTGTTAGATATATCATGCATTAGAATAGCAACGGATTTAAAGTACAGTAGATCTAAGGGAAGAAAGCCAGAGGAGGCAAAATAAGGTACTGCATGAGAATTGTAGTCACCAAAGAACATGAGGCGGAGGGCGCGTTTTTGAAGAATGAGAATTCAAATTTGGGATAGTATATCGCACCTCCAGGCATTGTTCTGGATTTCGCGGGAGAATTTTTTTCCCCATTTGTCAGAAATGTAGTAACTATTTTCATGCTAAAAGAATTATTTCCTTGCTTAAACTTTTTTAACGTTTAATGTCTCTTTCTCACACACAGAAGTTCCTTTAGAGATTAATTTACGTGGACGCTTGGCCTTGGAAGCTTACAACAAGGCCCTCTCTAAAGGAAAGGCTTGTGTCAAGAGGGTACCTGTCATGTTGATTGGACAAGACCACTCTGGAAAGACCAGCCTCAAGAACTCGCTAATAGGAAAACCCTTCAATCCAGATGAAGACAGCACTGTGGGGATAGATGTTGATCCCTCATATTTTAAAGTCTCGACTCAGATTTGGAAGGCAGGGGTGAACGCAGAGGACACTCAAGCGACAGATGCTGTAAAGGCCATTTCCTTTGAACACCACGCGGCTCGTTTGGTTGCGGAACATTTAAGAGAGGAGGAAGAGAATGTTCTTAAAGTGGGAAGTATGAAGATTATGAAGTCTGCATCTTCAGATGTGTCTATCTTAAGTAACTCAGCTCAGTTGTCCTCACCATCTAGTGACACATCGAGAGATGCCAAAGAATCTATTCAGATATCAAAAGATCCAAGGGTCCATGACAGGAAACTCTTGCCTGATACCTCCTCTGTTCCAACTCTGAGGGGGGAAGAACACCCTCCTCTTACCTTACCCAAAATACCAGAGGGGGTAGCAACTTTGATTAAAACGTTACTACAAAAAGTCGAGAAAGTGAAAGATCAAGAAGATATATATTCAATTTTGTGGGATTTTGGTGGACAAACAGTCTACTATGCAACTCATCCACTTTTCATCACAGCAAGAGCAATGTACCTTTTAGTTTATGACCTCAGCCGAGACTTACATGAAAGAGCTAAACCCGTTGTGAAGCAGGGAATGTACAAGAAGATTTTAGACAGCCATGGCTCGAAAGCCAATCTGGACTACCTTAATTTTTGGATGACATCCGTTGCTTCTCTAGGTAATTCAGATGAAAACTCGTATATATGGTTAGATCTTGTGGGAGTGAATATTCCCCCTGTGTTCTTAGTTTGCACTCACGCTGATAAACCCTATGACGGAGCAGATCCGTTTGCACTCGCCAATGAGGTATTTGATGCTCTACAGACCAAACTCTACAGGAACCACTTGTATGAAGATGTGTTTGTCGTTGATAACACAAAGTCCGGCGTTGAATCTGAGTGTTCAGAAGTAAACCGGTTGCGGGAAAAAGTACTTGCTGTTGCTAAGGAGCTTCCTCAGATGAAAGAAGCCATCCCGATCAAGTGGTTGAAATACGAGAAGACTCTTCAAATGACAGTGAAAGAGGGGTATAAATGGATTTCTCTTGAAATGGCGAAACAAATTGCATCTAAAGTGTGCGAAATTGATGATGATCAAGAATTTCGGACATTGCTGAACTTTCTCCATGACCAGAGAATTTTGATTCATTTTGATGACACCCCAGTGTTAAACAATTTGGTTGTCTTGGACCCTCAGTGGCTAGTAGATGTGTTTAAGAAGGTAATAACTGTTAAGCGATATGACCAAAAAGAAAGAGAATTTAAAGAATTGTGGCAGAAGCTTGAGACAACAGGCATCCTGGATGAAAACCTGTTAGAACATATGTGGGGTCCTTTATTAGACCACCAAGAGACGTCCGCGAGTCTTATTGAAATTATGGAGAAATTCAGCTTGCTGTGTCCTTGGCCTTCATCAGATGCTTCATGTGGCAGGCAGTACCTGGTACCATCCATGTTGATGTGGCATCCACCGCAAGATATCATCGAGTTGGTTTCCTCTGCACAAATTCCTTCTCTTTTCCTCAGGTTTGAATCTGGACAAGTTCCTCCAGGCGTGTTTCCCCGCCTCGTTTTGCAGTTCTTTCAATGGGGACAAGATGAATTTTGGAGCCCAGAGAATCCTCATTTGTATCTCAATTTTGCCCGATTTTACACCTCTAAAGACGAGGATTGCTCTGTGATCCTTCTATGCCATTCCTCGTCCATTGAGGTTGTTGTTCACAGAGGAAATCTCACTGATGACCCGACAGAAAGTTTATCGTCCAAGCTGAAAATGTCTGCAGATGTCAACTATGATGCATTCCAAATAGCCTGTGCTCGTGCTGTGCGTAGGAAGCTGGGACTGATGCTTGAGTGCATGCGTAACGAGTTTTCCTGGTTGAAGAATATGAAATATGAAGAAGGATTCATCTGTTCGATCTGCTGCCAAGGACATGCAGTCAAATTTTGTTGCACTCATCACAAGCAGGGTTGTGAGCAAGAGGAGTGTCTGCACTTCTGGTCTGAGTCTGACTTGCGCAGTGCCAAGGAGTTCGTCAGATGCCGCAGGTGTGCTACTGCCAAGATTGACAAAGTTGACGTCAAGCGGTTTGCACCTTGGATTAGTCAAACTTCAGATGAACAGGTAGAGTGTTAATAGACTACAATAACATATAACCATGCACTATTTAATTGTTCGTTCTTCGACGTATAAGGCTTACTGTGATAAAGTACCTGTTAAATTTTTTACCATAAAAATGGACTCAAGTCAATCTCCAAGCTTATACAAGGTGAGATTTGCTTGTGATTGGAGTACATTTTCCATCGTGTACTTCAAACATACTTACGATGTAAGGTCGGTGTTTTTTGTCTCAAATGCGTGCGGCTATCGTGCATTCTTCATGATTTCTAACTCATGTAAAGCAACTAAAACAACGGGAACATTTTTGGGAGTTTTATTTTGGCCATAGGAAACCATGAAGTATGAATGAAAAAAACATTGTAGTTGTCAGAAACAATGGAAAGGCTTAAAAGGCTGGTATAATCTATGGAATGAGGGTTTTGATAACTGTGACTACGTAACTTAATTTACTTCACTGAATCGTTTCAATACTCTAAGAGTAAATCGGAACCTCAAAAAGTTAAACTACATCCATAATTTTCCTGAGTATAAGAACGGCTGCTTAAACTCTATTCAAAAAATGTGAAATATCTCCCAGAAACCAATTTATTTCGTGACGTATACTGCGCACGTCGTTAATTATTGCAAAATAAGGGGAAAAAATTGATAGTTTGCATGTGAATTTATCAGATAAATTTTGGGACCTAGAAGATGCTTCGTAAAGCCAAATTTTGTCGATAACGATTTTTTATATTTAATGATGTTTATTATTCAGCTCACATCTTCTGCACTCCATCCGTACAAACCTAAAGCGCGAGATAGCTTAAAGGACATTTTGATATATCATTAATCCTATTCGTCATTGTTTATAACAGCTTACAGCCGACGAACGTGATGGAAGCCTTCCAGCTTCTGAGGCAGGTAAGATTATGGTTTGGTTAGATGCTATAAACAAAGCCCTTAATTCGTGTAAGTTGAGCAGGTGCAACAAAAAGCAAATAGGCCATTTCCGAGTTGCCTTAAGCCTCTCTATCAAAGCGAGGCTAGGTGCGAAACCTTTCACATGAAAATGAGTTTTCATTCACATGCAAATAAAACTTATTTGCATATGAATTAAAACTCATTTTCATATGAAAGGTTTCGCACCTAGCCTCGCTTTGATAGAGAGGCTAAAGCAACTCGGAAATGGCCTATTGTGTCGCGAAATGTTGAGTATTTCTCAGGATAATTGTGTTGTAAAACAAGTGTTTATTTTTGCAGGATATGATGAAACATTGCTAGCACTTGCTAGTAAGGCCCTAAAGTCTCTGTCGTCGCAGTCATGTGATTCCAAAGAAGTTGTACTTCAACTGCAGCTCGATCAGGCTTCTTTGGAGCGGCCAGATCCCGAAACCAAAAGATTGATCCGTTGCCTAGCAACGAAGGCAAAACAATCAAACAGGCTTGACGTTATCAAACACCTGAGAGAAATTACACCAGCTGGAACTGCAGGTAAGGCTGTTGCCGTTGCCGTTGCCGTTGCCGTTGCCGTTGCCGTTGCCGTTGCCGTTGCCGTTGCCGTTTTATTTTATTTTATTTTATCCGTCATGACGGATAAAATAAAATGATCATGAGTTATGGTTCCTGAAGTTGTTAGCACACGGGTGAGGAAGAGACGGTGGTGATGTATTGTTGTTGTTATGTTGTCATCTTAAGTCGACGTCTCTTTGTAATATTGTAGAGAGACCATTTTTTTCTTTTTCCCACATGAGAAGAAGCTAAGGATATGATGGCCGTGATTGAATTATGGTGTTATGTTGTTAAGGTGGCCCGCGGCTATTTAATGGCACGGAGGCTCCCTTTTATAAATCGAATTTTCGGCATGTAAGCCTTAACCGATTTTGTAAGTTTTGGTAGGACGATAATTATACAGGACTTTAAATTTAGTGCATATGAGATTACCGATTAAAAGTCATAAGCGTTTTTAGAAAACCCCGCTTTTTAAGAAAACGCGAATATTTTCTAATTAAGCTCAATAAATTCCAAGACTTCAAGCTTTACTGTGAGTAATTTTCCACAAAATCGGCTGGACAGAAATTACTGCACAGTCGAATGCTGAATTTAAGCTTCCAAATGTTATGCTTGCGTATTTGCCTCAGCTGTTGCCAGAACGCTAAAATAAGGCTACAATCGGACCCTATTACTTGGAAGCTTTGCTGAATAACCGGAAAAGATCGGAAGCTCCAAGCAAAAACTATAAGCAAAGAAAGAACAAGATGTTTATAGTACGTAATTTATGAATTTCAAGAAATTCAAGTTTGTTCGACTCGTGAAAAAACTACCGATTTGTTTTCTGGTAATTTTTAAGTATGATAACATTCAGTATATGTACAAACGGCCTTACCTAGTTTCATGTGTATAGTGTCGACGAAACTCGGCGAATTTGGGTCGTCAAGTTTGCAACTTCACCTCTTCCATTTTCTAAATGCTTTGAAAACCCCTCGTGTCTCGTAAATTATTCAAAGTTGCCGCACGGGGCCAAGATTCTGGGATTGTTTGCCACTTGGGAATCACCATCGTTAACACAATAGGCCATTTGCACGATTGTAGTCCACGCAATATAAACATCTTACAAAAATTGGTTAAACGTTACATGCCGAAAATTCGATTTATAGAAGGGAGCCTCCGCGCCATTATTTAATTTCCTCGGGCCACCTTAATTTGTTAAAAGAAAATTAAGTTAAATTAATTACAGTATGCCCTTTTTTTACACCATTTTGACCACGGCCATTTTTTCTAGGTCCTCTGTTGCCTGAAGGCCTTGATATTCGGAATATTCCTGTTCGCCAGATGAGAGATCTCACAGTCGAATTGAGCAGTAAGTATCGCTCATAGTTTGTAAGAGGCGCTGTGTATGTTACTTATTTGAATTTTTATATAATTGTTTGCGTGGAAAACATCATTTTGATATCTCTTCTATCTTGCAACATAATTCAGTCAATTCAGTTATAACAGACAGTTAATTTGGACCCAGAGAGAACTCTAAGGCCCAGTTCAAACGTCGAACTTCACATGTGCCGAACCTAATGCAAATTAGCAAGAACAATAGATTTTGCTCATTTGCATTAGGTTCGGCACATGTGAAGTTCGACGTTTGAACTGGGCCTAAGCATCTTATTTGTAATGCATCCACTATTGAATCGCAATCCACTGACACTTGATATCGACCTGTGATTGGTTCAAAAACCGGAATAAGCGCTTCAGCACTTAGAGATCAATGGCCGTGTTTTCATGAGCGATTTTTCAAGTCGCTGAGCGAGTGACAGTCGGAAATCTCGTGGAAACAGTTGCTTGTCCAACTCGCTTAAAGTTAAGCGAGTCGGCGAACTACAATAGAATTCTCATTAAATTTAAGCCACCAAACCAGGTCGCTTAAGCTTGTCGGCAATTAAACAACAAAGAAGGCCATTGTATTGTCGTTCTTTTGTGTTCTAATTTTCTGTTGTTTTAACAAAAGAAAATATATCGCGCATGGTATAAGAAAAATGAATAAAGTTCTGTCCGTGAAAACGCATAAATTTTTTAAGCTCCTTAACGCGGTCAGTAAACAAATTACCTACAGGAATGTTAAGCGAGAAAAACCGCCTCGTGAAAACACAGCCAATGTTTATTTTTTTTAAGAGCCAGAGGTAAATATTTCACATAGATTCCACAATCTCACTGTCCGCTGACTCGTCGCTTACTTACATTGAAAGATTGCTTAAATGCGGGTGCTGATCCTATAAAAAGAAAACTTTGAAAAAATTATTAAAGAATCATAAATTAACCTTTTACTTTTTACATTGCCTTTTTCAAGTGATGAATTTTTAGCGGAGCTCTCGTGGGCCGAAGGCCCGCTACGGAGCACCATACTCATAGAACCTATGCCCAACATTTTTCATGGTCATGGCTAGCGGAATGTCTCGCGGGCGGCGTCTGTACATGTGTGTCCGAGCGTTGGGCAGGGCTAATTCGCGGGCGCATATGACATCGCAAAACATGCGCGTATGACGCCACACAACATCCGGGATCTCAGCAATTTTGAAACCAAAGCGAGGCTTTGTTTTCCGCGCGGTTACACGGCCGAATGTCACGTCAGCTCGGTACTTTGATGTTTTCCGGTGTTTACTAAGCGGAGAAAACCGTTTAAATAAAAGTCGTTATTTTCCTGTAATTAAAGGATGGTTTCACGGTTCTGCGCATATGCACAGATGAAAATGCTTTATTCGCTTTCTTACCAACTTTTATCGTTGAAAAATAAAACACTCACATTTACTTCAATTATCACATATTATAATTAGTCCAAACAAAGCGAAGGATGACCAAAATTCACAGAAAATGTCACCGGATTACACCAACAAAATCAACACTGAATAAAACCTTTGACCCGAAGGATTTATTCTACGCTCTGGTGGCTTTCATGGCGCACATGGATATGTATAATCATCCATTCAATCAGCTGACTGATCGCGACATTTTCATGGGCAAATTTCCCGTCAGAGTTATCTACTCGCTTCCGATTGGTCTAAACAATGAAATTAAATGGGTTACGTCGTAGCTTGCACATGCGCCGAACCGTGAAACCCTCCCTTCAAGTCTGACTTACGTTTCAATAGAAGCACTCATCTAATTTATTTACACGTTTGAATCGCATTGTAAAATTTATCAAAGATGTAAAAATTAATATAAGCTGAATGGAATTAAAAAGTTAAATAATCTGCAGTAGTTCGTTTTCTAAAAGCTCCATATTTCCCTTCTTGTTTATCATAAACGTCTTTTTGAATGGCACGTGTTGTTGGTTTGTGCGGAATCACAAAGTGTAGCTCGCGTCCTTGGAGTGTGAAGGTGTCAATGGCCGCACTTTTTGGTTTCTTTGTTGCCCTAGCGATATGCGTAAAACAAAAGAATCCAAGTGCAGTTCAAAGTAAGGTCTACCACTTACTTGGGAGCGCACTTGACCAATGACAGTACAGCCATGCAGCCGTGCAGCAAGAAGCACGTGGACGCGCAACTTTGAATTCCACAGGGAACGAGCTCTTTGCGTTGGTTTACGATTTTGGAGTCACGGACGACTTCAAAAAGACTCTTAAGCAGGATCTCAAGTTTTTACTTTAGCTGTTGTATTGGAAGGCGCATTTCAAGTTGACTTAGGGTAAAAAATTCTTCGTTGAGAAAAAGGTTGTAGTCTTATTCTCGGTATATACTTCATGGTAGTTTTAATTTATGCACGTCGAAGAATCCGGCACTTACTTAGGGCTAAAAGCTCATTTTAAAATGGGTAGCTTTTATTTACTGTTATGGATATCACTACCCATAACAGTAAATAAAAGCTAACCATTTTAAAATGAGTTTTTAGGATCCCTATATGATAGGATCCCTATATGGTGTGTTAACATGAAGTTTATACCTTATTCTCAGGCTTAGCCAATAAAAAACACTACAGCCATGCGCGCATTCAATGGAGTGTTTTCACATGACGTCACGGCGGCCATGTCGGTGTCCCAAAACAATAAAACGGCGGCCATATTGGTGTCCCAAGCTAATCCTGTGGGGATTGAACTCTTTTCTAATGCAAACACTTTGTTTTGTTCAAATAAATAAGCATAGCTGCTGGCCACGTGAGTGAAAACACTCTATACTAATGAGATACAAAACATGTTTTAATTAAGACGAGCACATAAAATGTCCCAAAAATTAACAAAGAGTGAGCATAGTATTACACCAGGCTCTGAGACGAATTTTTGCTGAATTAAGTTCAAATAAAACTTGACTTGATAAGAAAATTATTTTACTATCTACTTAGCGTTTTATGCATATCGTACTTTTGTCCTGCAACTTTGTTTATCAAGCTTATCAACTGCATTCCAACTTGTGCTCGCAAGTAATTTGCATCTGAACACACACGATGTGCGCAGTCATGCCTGAAAATCTATTGTCTCGTTTTTCCAAAGCAGAACTTAAGGGTAGTTTCTTGGTGTTGCGGATGGTGTGATCACCAAATGACGTAAAACAACAGATTCAAAAGACACTGAACAATACCCACAGCACAACACAAAAGCTAACCAACAATGGCTTCCGCAACACCAAGAAACACCCAACTCAAGTCTATATGATTTCCAAGTGCACTTCAAGTGCACTTTGGTCCCTAGTGTGAACCGGCCTATGCCTCTACCTGTGCGTTTGACAACTCGAAGAGAGGAATTTTGAGTCTCTGACGTCACTTTAGCTGGCTATCTTTTGAAGAATGCAAATTTAATGGCGGCCATGCAAATGCGAAAAGTACGGTCGAAAACAAAACAACCGTTTTACCGTGAATGGATTGAAAAACGGTTTGGACAGGTTATTAAATTAATAATATACATGAAAAAAATACTCGATTCTGATTGGCTAAGAGCAGGGCAGTTCAAGTGTAACACCGGTGCAAAAAGTTTAACACCAGTGCAAAAAGTGTAACACCAGTGCAAAAAGTGTAACACCAGTGCAAATTACAAATCGAAAAAAAAAAACGATGCAAAAACGTTTTGCAAAAAAACAAAAATGCAAAAAAAAGAAAAAAAAAATTCCCCAAAAAAACGTTTTGCAAAAAAAAAAAATTCCCAAAAATGGATGCAAATGTTTTCATGTATAATTATTAATAAGTAATCATACGGTTTTCTCGTTCAATTTGGGATTAATTTGCACTTGTGAGTTTTTCTAAAAAGCTCAAATTGCACTCGCCGTCGTGCAAATTAATCCCAAATTGAACTCGAAACCGTATGATTACCTATACATATTATTTCCTTTCAAAAAGTGCAAAAAAAAAAAAGAAACGAAATTTAAAAATTTGATCGAACTCGCACTTTAAGTAACTTAATTTTTTATCCGTATTTCAGGCGGAGAGGAGTGGAAGGTGGTTGCTGAAGAACTGGGCTTGACACCACGAGAGATTCGTTTCCTTGACAAGAGAACTCTAAACCCATGTGACGCTGCTCTAGCGTTTATTTCTAAGCATCGCTACATAAGTGTGGGCTACCTGTACAACAAGCTAAACAAATGTGGGCTGCCTGTGCCAGCTGACCTTCTGTAAAGTGATCGTAGCAAATTTAAATGGTTTTAAATAATAGGAAACTGCACGCGAGTGAAAATGACAGTCATGATATGCAACGACAACTTAGAGATGACGTATTGACGTCTCAGCGATGACGTCTTCATGACGTCTAGCTATGGACACAGGACTACACCAGAGAAACACTGTAAAAAAACTAGATAGTCACGTAACCCAGAAGTTTAACGAACTTTCATGAAAACTTGCATATATCAGTCACATCAATAAATGTTTTATTTTCTGAGGTCAACGTATCAACACTACCGCTGTTTTTAACTCGTAGATACGCGAAAGCGTTGAGCGTTGTTATAGCCGTTATAATCTATGGGCTCCAAACTTTGATTGTTAACTCCGCTGACCAGTGCATAAGGCTTACACAGATATTTGAAGGCGGCCTTTTATCATTTTCAAATGCAATGAAATATACCTAGAGAGACTACACTCGACCGCCGAAAAAGACCAGATTGTTAAAGCGATGTACTGATCTTTCGCGTTTGGAGTCCTTTGATTTTAAAGCACAAGCTCTGGAAAATTAAAACCGATCTACGGACTTCAAATGCCTTTTTAAGACTTAAAGGGGATACGTCATCATTTTTAGTGTTATTTTAAAAGCCAAAAGACATCTTTATATCAGTGAAAACCCAAAAACAAGAGTCCAGTTTTGTTTTAAATTTTTCTACTAGTGCTCTAAGAGTAAAAATTTAGTATCTTGGGCTGCAGATGGCCAGGATGGAAATGGATTGCATCTTGAAAAATTTAGGCCATTTTTTCAAGTTTATCGCTTCTGTCTTGGAAAACTCGTTAAAACTCTGATTATGGTCTATTTTCTCTTCGAAAATTCGCTTTATATCTTTCTCTTAGTGTTCTAAAAGCATTTCCTGTACGACAAAGTTACTTAGTTTTAATTTGGGGCAGTTTTGACCCCAAAACCTCGAAATCACCATGACATAGCTATTTTAAGCAACTCCCTAACTTGCGCTCTGTGGCCGCGTCCCGCCTGGCGCTTAACTATATATTCGAGTGCACTGTTTTCAACGCCTAAAATAGCCAGGCTTCTTTTCTGTACGTGCTCTAGCTCATTTTCATATTAACTAGATAGTTAAATTTCGGGGATTAGTAAATTTGTATATCAATATTAGTTTAAATTAGTATTTTGACTTCGTAGTTTTAGTTAGTATTTAATCAGTGGTTTTACCTGATGTATTGTGATATTAATGTTGTTTAGTTGTTAGGTTTTAATTAGTTATTAGGTGGAATACCTGTAAACTTGCTCTCAAGCTAAGTGTGTATCCACGTTAAATAAAGTATGTTATGTTATGTTATTACGATGAATCGGCTCATATACGTTACTTTGCTAACTAAAGGAAGTAGCGACTCCCCGAAAGTAGCGATAGTGTGCACTGTGCACAGCCGCCCCTTCCCTTCAGAAGGGTCGGCATTAGGTAACGTAGGGTGAAGTAGGTTGGACGCCTTATTGAGAATTATACAACGTAATGTCGACACTTGGAATTTTATTTTCAATAAATTTTTTAGTGTGAAAAAAAAAAAAATCTAAAATCCCCACTCAGGATTGAACCTGTGATTTCAGCTAGGCTTAGGCTTGCATAGCTTAACATACCACTGTACCACCTAGCTTCTCGGGTTGTTTAGTCCTAAATTTAACTATATAAACTGCTGACCCCAACCTCAAATGAAAGCTAACCAGTTAATCCGTTATATAATTCTCAATGAAGTGTCCAATCTGGTCTCAGCGATGTTATCGAACGTTGACCCTTCAGGAGAGGGCGGCTGTGCACAGGTTAGTATTAAACAAAAGGCTCTGAGAGCCATCTCGTGAAAACGAAACAACGTTAGGTTAATTTTAGTTGTTCCTGATGTTTTGTTATTAAGTTTCAAGCTTTTGATAATCTTTTAACTTCAAAGTCCAGAATCTATTGTCACTATACTGTAATCAGAAACGACGAAAACATGTTAGCGTAACATAAATATGCATTGTCTGAAACAAGACAACTAGAAGACGTGATACACCAGGGAATTGCAAAAAAGTTTATGTAATGGTCCTAGTAAGAAGTAGGCAACCTAACGGCAGGGAATGCAGAAAGGTTTTAATTGTGATATTGTTGAAACCGTCCACCTCATTGGCTTAACGTGAAAATTTCTACCATAACTTAATCAGGTAGTACATTTATTATCTCCTGTAAGTTAATGTTTAACTTACAGGAGTATTATGTCGTCTAACCTGCATTCTTTGTCGATCCATGGGTACATTCTTTGTTAGCTGCATTTTTGTTAGATACTATTAATAGACTTTATTGGACATGAGAGTCGAGTAGCATATTTTTTTTGGAAGGGGTTTAGCGAGCGCAGGCTTGTGGCGTGATGAAGCGATATATTCATAGCTTGATTTAGTTAACTGAGATTTTAGAGAACGTTAGAAGAGAGCAATTTATGTGGCGATATTTTAGTTTGTAGAGGTCTGAGAAGTATTGAGAAAGGGAAGGGTTTTAAAAGAGTTTGGGAAGGGTTTGAAAAGCTCAGAAAGCTTTAATGTTAAATGTGAGGAGCATGAAAATGTCTATGTTTTTTAAGTTAATTTAAAACTTGTGACTTTTTGCTTTGTAGTTTACGATATGTGCATTTTGAATTAACCTTTTAAGCGCCAGTAGTGATCAGTACCAAATTTCTCCTTGTAGTATCAATGTACTATTAAGTACAGAGGTGATAAGAATTATGATAATGATCACCCAAGATGAGTTCTCTTGATCCTTTAACAATTTCTCCTGATTTGTCTTATACGAAATGTATGGGGACCAGTGAGGAGAATTTGTGCTTTGAGTTGAATTAAATATTGAAAGAAAGATACTCACAGACAGTCGAGTCCGCGCCAGAAATCACTGGCCTGAATGAACGAAAGTTCTGGCGCTCTCAGCTTAGACATTCTTGAGACATTCTTTTAACCTTAAACCGCTTATCTCAATGAAGGTCAATAAACACGTCGATTTTAATTAAATGCGCGAATTCCTATAAAGTCTATAACTAAAATAGATATTTTCAAACGAAAGGAAAATATGAAATGTAATTGTGAAATATAGGTTTGGGTTATTAAAATTCTGAGTTTTTAAGTTTAGGTATTAGTACAAAACGCGTTTTTAGAGGAAAATAAAAGAACATATGTTATATTCATGATAAGTATTTGTTATCAAAGATTAAATCTGAACACCAGACATTGTGTTTGTGTGGTTGTTTTGTGAAGTGAAAAATGTTTCTTCCCAAAATGATAAATGGGGACTCCCTCGATCCGAATATGCGAGTTTTAGTGAGTATAGAATCCTTTGCATCCCATATTTTTCGAGCCGAAAAGTTCGAAATTGGCGGCCGGATCGGAAAGTGTCGATCTCCATTTTGCGCGCAATCAAAACGGTCGTATTAGGAGTGTCATAGCGAACAAGAGGGATTCGAGGAGATGAAGCACTTTACAGTGGCATGTTACCGCTTTTTTTTTCGAGCTACAAGCACTTGGATCAGAAAGTGAGAATACCTATATGTGATTTGTTTAAGGGAAAGGATTAAGGAAAGAAGCGGACGCATTTTGCCTGTGTACACGATTTATGTTCGGTCAACTTTGACAACTTTCAACCCGCTAGCTTGTGAACTACTCTTATCAACGAATGATCCAGCAGCCTTTTCTCTAACATGTCATATGCAAACAAAATGTGAAGCTATCCAATTATTGCCAAGGATTTGGGAATAGGTTCCATTACCACAAAATGGACGATTGTTTCATGTAATTCTGTTAATTACTCGAGAACGCACCGCCGGAAGAGTAAGTGTGCAAACTATTGTACTCGAACAGGACCCACCATTTTACAAAAAAACTGGTGGTCTCTTTATGTACCCCCTCTCCCCGGCGCCTAAAAAGATGGTGTCTTGTTGGTATAGCCCCATTCTATCAGGAGTAGAAACTGGGAGAAAGATAAAAATCTTCCTGTGCCATTTTACTAGCAATGCAAGCTTCATGCACACAGAATATTAAGCTCTCATCTCTAACTTTAAGGCCAAAAAATTGTGTCCATTACAGTCATCAGATAGGTGGTATCTTGTGTAATCCTCCTACCCCTACACAAGGTGGGTCCTCGTCAAGTATACTTGTTATGACCACTTCCCTTACATGATTGGCGATCGGTGTTTTCAATATTTATAGGCCACTTTTATAGCTGCATATTGGTTTGAGAGAGTAAATGACTATACAAAACAACAGTGTTATTACTGAATGTAAATATTTATTGTGAAATTCGGACGAAATGTTTCGTAATGAAAACAGCGATGAACGGCTGGCCCTTGCAGTGAAACAGATTCGGTGAGCGACGTAACCTCCTACGCAGACGTCCAGTTAGGGCTCGTCACGCAATCTTTCCTCCCCCACGAACGTGGGACGTCTAAGGACGTCTGCGTAGGAGGCTATGAGGGACGTGAACCGCTGTTAGTTGTTAGTATATGTTAATGCCCTGTACTGTTCCTGACAGTATTTATAAATGTCTCGTTTATATTAAGAAATGCAAACCAAATAAATGTAAATAATCATCAGTCAATATACATGTATTGCTATCATTTTAATGTGAAACTTTGTGAGAAGTTGCATACTATGAGCCGATTCTAACTTGGTAAAGTGGTTGATTTTAATGTAGAAAAATTGTGCTCATCTCATGTATGAGAGGAAATTTAGAAGCATATTTCCATATCTGTAGGAAATCAGGGTTTTTATGTAGCAGTAATTAAAGAGTATTTGGATGGACTGGTACATGTACTTGAATGAAACCAAATTTTATGAAATTCTTATGTAAAGGTCAAGGGCCCGGCTGTGGGATTTTCTGCAACCATTCTCTGCGTTTGGGAGGATTTTCTTGCGCGTTATCATGGATAACTCGACCGAAGGCGCAGTAACGAGTACACTTATATATATATATATAACAAAGAACTTGTGAGGGGCCTCGCAAACAATGCAGATCCTTAACCAACGTAAAATGCTTGCTGGAGGATCACTAAAGCGATCGTGGACACTTGAAATAATCGTAAATAAAACCGAAAATGTGAGGGTCAAGAGTCCAACTCCAATGTAGCTTTGCTGGTTTATTCGCTCGACGTTTCGACCATAACGGTCTTCATCAGGAGCATCTGAGGTATATACTAACTGTTACAACATTCGAAATTTTGTAACAGTTAGTATATACCTCAGATGCTCCTGATGAAGACCGTTATGGTCGAAACGTCGAGCGAATAAACCAGCAAAGCTACATTGGAGTTGGACTCTTGACCCTCACATTTTCGGTTTTATATATATATATATATATATATATATATATATATATATATATATATATATATATATATATATATATATATATATATATAAAACCGTACATCCTGTGCCCAAGTTCAGGAGTTGCCATAAAGCCATTATGGTGACAACCGGGAGGGCACATTGTATACAATTGTATGTTACGCTCACTGTTCATTCAGTTTGAGCACTCTCTGGATTGGGTGGAGAGCCTCATAAGAGGTGTTCACTATTGGCATATTGCTTCGCTCACTGCTTGCAGTTTGAGCACTCTCGTGACTCCACAATGCAATCCAACAATGTGTAACCGTACATCCTGTGCCCAAGTTCAGGAGTTGCCATAAAGCCATTATGGTGACAACCGGGAGGGCACATTGTATACAATTGTATATATATTTATATATATATATATATATATATATATATATATATATATATATATATATATACTAGTATAAGAATCTTTTTATGGGAAGAATATTGGGGCTGAACTTGGCGAATATACCCAAGGCTGAGATTTTGTTAAGTACATTTTTTGCGTGCTGATGGAAAATAAATACAATAAAATCACATAATATTTTAAATGAACTTTAATATACCATTGAAAAGTATGGAAAATTCTTTCTATTTCAAACAAAACTAGCTATAACAAAACGATAAAAACTAGTAGTAGACATTCATATGATCGACATATCGGCAATTCGGATAAAAGGTACAAAAGATATCCATGACAGTTGGTCGTTTTTATAATATTCTACAGAAGTTTGTTGACGTCCATGAAAGACAATTATATCGCGGTAGTACAATAACGTGTAGGTCAGTGTGTATGTACATAAAGTGTAAAATAAACATAAAGGCATTGGTGTTATGGAGGCTTCATGAAATACTATACTCTGTAATCTAAGAATGTACACAAAAATATTTTCAGCCTAACGTCGGCAAACAAATAAAAATATCCAGCCTGAGCATTAAAAATGTACATTCTTATAAAACAAAGAGCGTATAGGAAACACAAAGAGAGAGCGAGAAAATCATTTGGAATGCAGGAAACGATTGCAAATGTTTCAAATTAAAAAAAAAAAAAGAAACGATTGCAGTAAATCACACTTAAGCTGCTTTATGCAACCGGGCCCTGATATCTCAACCAGACTGAAGTACAATCAAACTTCTTTATTAGGGCACAAAAGGGACAGAACAGAGTGTCCATATCTTTATCATTTGTATGAACTGTTGTGTGTATATTTCTATGAACTGTTTCTGTTTTATTGAGGTCTCGAGGTGTCTGTGAGGATGTCTGTTAACTCAATGACAGTATAGTGTACAGCCGCCCCTTCCTTTGAAGAAAAGCTAGCCATACACATGTTAAATGACAACTTCCCCCTTTATTTTGTGGCTTTAAGCCTGAAATAAAAAACATATTTTTGGCAGGCTAAACCTTGTCTCAATAATTTATTTTACCTGTTTCACAAGCCACATGACCCGTCAGAATACCCACCTATATTGTATGTCTAAAGCAGAAGTAAGAAATGTCTTGAAAGAAGTTGTGTACTAGTACCAGCATGTAAACTTGTAAAAATAGCCCTTTATAAGGGGTGCTTACCAGTGTAGGAAAAAACCGGTTAGGGTGACCGTTACATAATGGTAATCGATTTTCCACATATACCGACCAACCGATGAGATTATCCTGGTACCCAGGTCGTTCACTCGATTTTTGCACGAAATTCCACTGATTTCTGCTATTCCTCCGGTAAAATAAGTGTTGGGGATGGCGTTTCTGTGGTCCATAGTGTCGGAGATGAATAAGCAAGAACCACATTGTTTGACGAGACGCCATATTGAAAAGACAACTAAAACCGCGCGAAGGTCCTTCAAGAGAGCCTGGAAACGGAAGTATCGTTCAAATGGTACGGATAACGAAACGAAAGAAATAGTGGAGGTAGTCCACAATTTCCGAACAGATTTTCCGGAAATTATCTGCTCCATTCGACTTTCAACCGAAATTTCCGGATTTTTTGGCTAAATGGGATGCGCCCAAGATATCCATACAAAGCAAATAAAGTAAGCAAGGCTGATATTGCGTAGAACACTTAACGCGGCAACGACATGATACGGAACCCAAACTGAAAGTTGATGTAGTAGCAGCCTTGCTTACTCTATTTGTGTTCACATTTTTGGCTAATTAGATCTTCTCTAGATCCTACGTACAGAAGCAGCATTTCGTGTGCGGTCCTTTGCCAATTATTCATACAAAGCAACCACGTCTGATAACATCATTTTCTCACGCTTTCTTGCATCATTCTCACTATTCGGAAATTCAAGACATTTACGGTATTCTCACGAAACGGTCCAAAAGCGTTCATCATGTACGGTTTACCCCATTTCGATTGAAAATGACGTGATAACGGCTTTAAAATGACATCGTCACTCGTGATACTCGAAATAACTCCTGGACACTCCTCGCCACTAACAGTAACAACAAATGAGGATTTAAACTCAAGAAACCGCGTACCCTTACTCTAAATGCCTAATTGTAACATCCAAAACAATATTCAGACATAATATGACAGCAATGCATGATGGGAAGAACTTACAGGAGATAGCCCATAGGGCACTTTGATTTCTCTCTAGTTTACTAATTGATTCCCTTTTAGTGAAAACTATTCTGAGTTTTAATGCAACCAAAATTCTATGTGGGAAACATGTAAAATTAGAAGCCTTTCTTGGCCATTGTTTTGGAGTTTCACGATTGGATGAAATCTTGTAGCTTGAAGTGTCTATGACAAAGCTATGAACCGGAAGTGCACAATCGTGACACGAGAAAAACGGAGGGCAAACCTTAGCTCATGCCGCTCTGAGTGTGGGTAATCAGTCTTTCCTTTGCAGACTTTACTGCACTTATACATAAAAGACAGGTGTAAAGGCTCCTTTCTCGAGCGCTATTAAATTCGTCACTTTAGAAACAAGAAGGAAACTGGGCCGAGTGAACTTTCGCAACGACGTCTGGGACTGTTACTGGGGACAGAGACAAAAGAAGCGTCCCCTGTAACGATCCCAGAAGTCATTGCGAAAGTTCACTCGGCCCAGTTTCCTTCTCGTTTCTAAAGTGGCGAATTGTATCGTGGTACTTTGGAGTGAGTTGTTGCTGGCGCTTCCTTAGATCCTTTCACAGTTATCCTATTATTTCTTACAGAGATTCAATAACTGTTTGGGGTCGTTAGTATCGGAGGATTGTTACTTTAGGGGGAGTCACTACTTCATAATAATATTTTATTCATTGATATCAATATAAACATTAATACAATGAAAAGGAGATACCTGAGGTTAACACTAAAAAACTTTCGGAAATTACTAACAACTGTCAAGTTTTATCGCATTTATTTTTATTTTGTACCTTATTTTTTTACTTATTTAGCGACATGTTACAAACTAAAATTATTTGTAAAGTCAACTTATGGGGAGGCCGAAACACGTATAAGTTTTGTAGTTTCCTTTCGGTCTCCAAGCCACTTTTCGGCTTTGAAAATTATTTAAATTATTCTACTGTATTCTTCTTTGTTGTTATACTTGTGTGGAAAAATAAAATAAATAAAAATCGCTACTTTCGGGGGGTCGTTACTTTTGGAACCTAACGGTAGTTCTATAATTATAAAAAAAGAGGAAAATCAACATCTACATACCAGGGGCGGATCTAGGGGAGGGGTGCAGGGGGTGCGCACCGCCCCCCCTCCCCCCCCCCACCTGAGATGACCTGCATCTTTCTAATATAACTAGTATTCTGGTTTACGTCACCCTTCAGTTACGTCATTCCTTAGAGGTGCACCCCCTCCTAAGAAAATTCCTGGATCCGCCCCTACATACAACAGCAGTCAAGAGACTGAATTACATTACTTTTTGTGCTTAAAATACTAAAACTATTTACAAAGATTATGATAAACCTATAGTTCTGTAATACGATGATCTAGTCTAGCTGTTCAGTAACTGCGCTTTATCGATAACACCTTCTTGACCGGAAGTGGCTGTCTCGAGGGTAGCACCCACTCTATGGCCGTGTTCTATTGGGATCAACCATTTTCGGTTGGTTGGCTTGGTTGGAATTTTTTCGTGTTCTATTGGGATAAAACCGTTTTCGGTTGGTTTGGTTGATCGACCATTTCAACCAGCTCTGAACCTGGTTGAAATGGTTGAAACCGCAAAATCCGAAAATGGTTGAAAAGTGTTCTATTGGAACGCCTCAACGAAATCAACCAAAACCGGTTTAGGTTGAAACGGTTGATCCCAACAGAACACGACCTATGTAAGCCCACTCACTCCAGACCTCTCTCCGACAGTTTGTTAACAAGGTTTGTTTTGCCTTTTATCTGTTGTACTGGCAGTTATACTGGATTCTCCTCCTCTGGTATCTCTCTATTTTCCTGATGATGAGTTGGCTTCTTGGATATCCATGAAGTCAAGCCTGTTAAGCCACCAATAACATATAACAGCACAGTTTTCATGATATCGTCTGCAGTCTCCCTTCCATAGAATGATTGCCCAGCTAAAACCGCTAGCATAACCAGCGAACAAACACCACAAAAGCTAACTACACATATGAT
The DNA here is from genome assembly GCA_022457155.1 of Cladopsammia gracilis. Classification (NCBI taxonomy): domain Eukaryota; kingdom Metazoa; phylum Cnidaria; class Anthozoa; order Scleractinia; family Dendrophylliidae; genus Cladopsammia; species Cladopsammia gracilis. Next base: position 857,472 of record JAJGOT010000317.1, read on the forward strand.
GAAATGTGTAAAGTGACAACATTTGTCTACCTCAAAAATCTTGTGAAATAAAAACGTTAAGGCAGCGACAAAGAAACAGACTATTAATAGTACAGCTACTCAAGTAGTTTAAGGCCTGGGTCAAGGACTTTGACCAGGAAAAAACGGTTTATTCGTAATAACTTTTACAAACGGAATGGAACTGAATCGAAATTTGGCACATATAAAGATATTATCGTCCTTAACATTTTTAAGTAAAATAAGCTTCGGCATAGGTCACGTGACATGTCACGTGGCCATTTTTCTTAAAATAGCAAATATTTGACGAATTGGTGACGGGTTTAAGAGAAAACATCAAATAAAAATGCTTTTCTGATGCACATTAAATATCTCCAGCCCTTCACGTTTGGAATGAGTGTCCATTAATCTCTAAACAAAAATTATGAGGACAAAGGTCATTTTTCAGTCCAAAATTCAACCTATAATTATTTATAACTGTAATTTAAAGACTTGAGGACAATCATTCCAAACGTAGATGGTTAAATATGTTAAATCTCTATCGGAAAAGCTAATTTATTTAACTATACAAAGAAAATTCGCTACCAAATCGCCGATTTACGTAATTTTAAAATTTTGATCACGTGACATGTCACGTGACAAAACTTTTGCGTTAAGGCAAAAGAAAACATCAAGATTAACATTCAGGGAAAATTTCATTTTGATCTAGGTTTTCTCGGTGAAGATATTAAGTGTCAACCATATTTCCCGAACACACTTTAAACCCAGGCCTTAAACTGCTTGAGAACCCCATGTTGGATTTATCATAATGCCGATCACAAGCCAGCAAAAATGGTGGGAAGTTAAGTTTGCAGAGATTGCTATAATGACTTTCAGAAGGATGTTACATGGCATTGAGCAACGGTCAGAAGATTTGAATACTTTATAACAACCCAATACTGCGCCTTCAAAAACCAAGAACCCGAGAATATAATAAATATCAGTTGGGGCATTTCCAGATGCAGAAACTACAATTACATACACTAAAATCACAATTTCTGCGCAAAACAGGAGGTAGCATGAACAAACTATAGCGTTCACCAAGGGGTCATGATCACCCAGCCGCTTAGAACGATCCTTTAACATATCCAAAATTACAAAGGCTAAATATGGACCAGCTGGGAGTACAAATATAAACGAACACCACATAATTGCTTTTAGTTTTATATACGAACTGCGTCCTGTGGCCGTTATGTCTGGTTTGTGTCCCTCTATAACACACTCTGCCGTATTCAGTCTTGGATCCCGTATTCCTGGACTCACGGCCAAGTCTTGGAGCTGAAATAATAGAAAAAAAAAACATAAGAGCACTCCTCTAAGTTGTATACCATGCCAGTCCTGTCGCCTTCCCCCTGTCAAGTTTCCCCGAACTGAGGGTCGCCTTGTCCCCCCCCCCCCCCCCCCCCCCAATGTCAATTCCAGTTACGTTGCTCCCAGACAAGGTACCTCGCTCCCTCATAAAAGTAAGTAACAATTTAATAAATTTCCAATTAACTGTGATTTTTTAAATCGAAAATATGTAATTAAATAAACATAAAACCGCGTGCAGTTCAAGTGACCTTTCTAATTGAATTCAAGGGAGATGTTTATGTTATACACGCGATCAAGATAGGCAACGTAGGTCGTCGACGTAGCTCCAGTTGTGAGGCGACTTGATAGGGGGTGATGGGGGGGGGGGGGGGGGTAGGGTTGGCCATGCTGCGAGCAAGCGAACTGATGAAACATAATATGAAGATCACAAAGACTGAATCGAAGAATGCCTTCTGCGAAAGTTTGATTTCAAAACATACACCTCGCAGCAAAAAGGACTGTTGCGAGCCTCCGTAAATATCTATGAAAACTGCAAAGTAAACTACACAGGGCTCACTTTGGTAAATAAAAGTACATGTCACCGCATTTCAGGTAAAGGAAAATGCAAGTGCGTTTGACTACGGGACTATTAAGCCCTCTATTAACTAGACAAAAGAAACCAAGTAAAAGGAAATTCAACTGTCAGCACTTACCATCGCTAATACTCCTTTCATGAGGTCTTTCTGCTCCTTCGCTGATGAAAAATTGAGACAGAATTGTGGAATGCGTATGTTCAGGTTTTGTATTCGTGGTGTGACAAGAATTGAACCCAAAGACAGCACTTGAAGGACGTCCACAGGGAAGGCAACATACAAACAGTTTACGCTCCAAGTATAATCAGTTGTGACAGACACATTATTGGATCCAAAGATTTGTACTTTGACAAGAAGCGATGATGGCATCATGGCTGGATACAGGGCAGATTCAATGTTGAAACTGTTCTCCTCTGATGTTAGTGATTTATAAATGTCAGCATAGCTGTCGATACAGGATGTGAGCTCGGTACAATTCCTAACTACATCTGCTTGTGATTGTGGAATAAAATCAATCAGCGCAACTTGGATAAAAAGAAGAGAGAATTTCTGAACAGCAGCGCGTAACATCCCTTTAGTTTATTAGTTATCAACTCAGCTTCCTGGTATTTTCTGTAAAAATTAAAAATAGACCATTGAACTTTCGCCCTTGGGGAAGGCGGTAAGTACTTATTAGATAGTTTGAAGGAAGCCTCGGTTTTTGACCATTTAATGTTTTTATAGGCCATATTTCAGACTTCTGAATACAGTCGAACCTTTTGTTAGCGGACCAGAACTGAAGAGTAACTTATGGGAGGTTAAAATGCAGTGCTTGTATGTGACTGGGATCATTACTTAGTAGTCTATGAGTAGTCCCTCCTTTTTCCTCAGGGATAGTTGAGCGAGCGAAACGCGAGCGCGGGTGAAAATCACCCCACGGAGAAAGGCGACACGCGTGGGGTGATTTTCACGCGCGCTCGCGTTTCGCTCGCTCTACTATCCCTGAGGAAAAAGGAGGGACTACTCGTGGTCTATTACTTAGCGTCTGTTTATGGCAGATGTCTGCCTTCGGGAGGCGTCAGTATTATAGCGAAGGTTCAACTGTAACAGATCATTTCAGTTTGTAATAAAGAAGCATGTTTAACAATCGAAAAACCCTCATGCACTTGATTTGCTTAACGATTTTATGTGAATCTGCTGTGTTGAGTTTTGCCGAGTATGTGGAAGAAATTAAAAATGTAGCGGGTGGATTTGTAAAAATCGGTCAATGATAGAAATATTGAAGGCTTGCCTGTTCTCTTTAAAGTATCAAATCACAGGGGCGGATCTAGGGGGAGGGTGCAGGGGGTGCGCCCCCCCCCCCCCCTTGAGATGGCCTGCGGTTTTCTAATACAACTGGTATTCTGCAACAGAAAAAAACTATGTGAAAAAAAAAAAAACATTCCTAAGTCGTGCACCCCCTCCTAAAAAAATCCTGGATCCGCCCCTGAATCACACAGTAAGACAAGAAGACTGTGCCACTGGCAGAGACAATTTTGGAAGCGCAAAGCAGTGACAGAAAGTTTTATCGGATGTTACAGCTGGGGATGACAACCAAAGACCCCTTTCTCATTTGAAGAACAGACCAAAAATGTTATCAAATTTACATAAATAATTAAATAAATCAAGGAATATTTTTAAATTTTCTTTAAAGCGAAATCAATGAAATCTAATTTTCTGATCTTTGACTTTATTTCCTTGTGTACCCTCAATTTTACGACGTTTTAAGAAGTTTGTTTAGTCATACAAGAAATTCTAGAAAAAGTTTATCTTTCAGCAGGGTTCTTGGATGATTAATATTCTAAAACGCAATATACGGAAATCAAATATTCGTTCCAATAAAGCAAGTAGAAATCGTCGTGGATATTTTTTTTAATATCGGCAACGGCTTTGGAATATGCGTTTCGTCGGAATAACAAAAGTAACGTTTACCTCTTCTATAATGGCTTTGTGCTACAGGCCGGCAGGTAGAAATAAATGTTTATGCATCAAAGAGAAGAAGTTATTGGGGGAGGGAGGGATAGGGGGGGAGGGGGTGGGGGTGTTTGTGGTGTGTTACAGAATGTTTACTAAGTTCATTGTGACAAAAATCGAATGCATTTGGGGAAATAATTTTAAATTGCCGACCACATACAGGCTTGGAGATGAAGTCCCAACGAGATCGAATTCTTCCATAAGAATTTTTTATTTTGTATGATTTGTTAGTCGATAGAGCTGTTTTGTCCCTTGAATCAATAATCCTAAAACTAAAAAAATTTCCTGCATGTTTGCTTGAGGAATGAACTGGTGCATCATTTACTCCGCTGCTTTCTTTAATGCCGCTGAGTCGTGTTTTTATAGATTTAGTTTCTTAGAATGAATTACTAGATATTTAAGCAATCCGAAAGCTTCGGCCACACGGAAGTAGCTGCTACTCGAAATCTTTGGCTCTTTAAAACTGCTAATTCCGGAAGTAACGGCCTTATAGACGACAAATCCGAGTGGCATAACTGTATGCGAAATTTTATCGGATCTTCAATGGTCCGTCTATGAAATCTGTCTCTCTCGATGGTAGAAAGAACCAAGATATTCCTATTATATCACATGGTTTAAAACATGCAGTTGAATAATACTTACAGTTAACTGAAGTTCGAAAGCTCGTGGGGGTTTTTTCTTTGACAAATACAGCATAGAACAGATGCGCTGTAGTGTTTCGTGACCAAGACGAGATCGCGTGATTATTTTTGTTCATGGAACGCCCGCTAATTGCTATGGGTAAGGATGGGTAAGCCTTCCAAATATGGCAGACACGCAGCTTCGTCAGTGCATTTTTTCAATCACTTTGATTCTTTGATCCGAAGGTGTGTTTGGACTTGCTTCGTGGTAAATTTGTCGTCTTCTTACTCGCTGGTGATGCCTTGATCAAAGTCAAGTCCAAGATGTAGGACGGTGCGGAAAGCTTCAGGTAAATTTGAATGAATCAATCGCAAATTCATTTATTTATAATAGGATTCAATACACATGAATCAAATTTTTAACAACCGCGTCTTAGATCCATCTTTAATGAATGCTTAGAAAAACTTATATTAAACGACCGTTTGTATAATAATCACTACAATCGTAACAACCCTGTTTTCGTGAATATTAAGTAGATGTTAACATGCTATATCCAAGGTGTCGGCAGATTAGAGAACTAAACTATAAATTATGATTGTTTGACATCTTTGCTTCAAAGAAGCATGTGTCAGTAATTCCTAGCACATCAGAGCTGAACAAAAATGTCTGAAACGTGGCCAAGACTGTGGTAGCTACAATATTGGACAAAACTCGCAACTCGCTCTGTCTGTCAGATAGCCTATCAATGTTGTCTTGCAAGATCTGACAATTTGTTTCGCTAATAATTCAAAAATCAAACTAAATTGAAATCTTATCCAACAGCAGAAAAATGATCGTTTGATTGAGTTCAGCTGAAGAGTAGTTTTTGATCCCAAAATGTTTATAAAATTGTAGAGAGTTTAAAACTACAAATGGGGGCAAATTTGGAAGCGCAACAGCATTTGTTCAAGAGTTATAGGCGAATGAGTATTAGACATTTTTACTAAGAAATGTACTGAGCGGCCATCTTGGTGTCCCACTTTGGAACACTGACCAACATGTGGCGGCCAAAACTTCAAAGCCTTAATAACACCAAAAATCTCGTCTGAAAATATTGTGTTCACTATAATTAAGTGCCATTAAATTGGCTTATAAACATCTATAATTCAAAAATAACTTTCAACTGGTTCAATTTTGTTTATTTCCATGGCTTATTTGAAATAGCATGATGGATTGCCTGACAATTTAAACCCTTTATAAATCAGAAGCAAAACATCATTAAGAACTGAAACTTTTTGTGAACGAATATAACACTGGTATCCATATACCATGTTAGAAACAGCGTTGTAGGATGTATACTTTAGATTTTTTTAGTTTTTATGACATGTGCAAATGCTCTATATCAAAGAACAATGCATTTTGATTCAATAAAAACAAATACATGTAGTCATTGTTTACAGTAAAGAAAATGAAGTAGTTTTTATACTCATTGTTGATTAGAGAAGCAAATATTTTACATGGAATGGTTCTCAGTTAATGTCATTTACGTTCCAGATTTATTAAACAAACATGGCAATTTCTGCAATCATTCACAATTCAAAACAAAATTTAACTTAGACATACTCTTCCATGGCCTTATCAATGCCATTCCGTACCGTTGGTAAAAGCAACCTCGAATAGACTTCCACACTTTGCAATCTAAAAAAAAAATTTGTACCACCAACTTCGCAAAGTAAAGTTTTGTGACCTGGCTTTACCAAAAAAAGACCATTTATGTCTTAACAAGCTACATTGTACCTTTTTTAATTACAAAAGAAGTTAAAGTCATACATTGTAATGCTTCAATACAAAAATTAATTATACGCAAGGTACTTTCTACTCAAATGAGCCTATTGTCTTAATGGTATATTTGAATTTAGTCACAGATGTTTGTCCTTTAAGTAAGATAGAGAAACAAACTTTCAATTGGTTACTTCTTTGCATCAAATTGTTCTAACTCTAGAATACATTTCAAGATTGGTGGTTTGAACACATAAAAGACTATTTTAATAAAATTAAAATATTCTCTGGCTATTTTGAAAAAAATATTGAAAAAAACTACACACCAATAGGTACTAAACTACTAGTACTCCATTTTAATATCGAAATACCACATCTTCTGCACAAACACTGGCACCAAAATGAATGTTGCGTAACTTTAAAAAAAAATCCAGAAATGTTTAAAGAATTTTTACTGTAAGTTTTTGACCATTTCTTTTCTGAAGTGTTATTTTAATATTTTTGTAATAGTTCATTAATGTATCGTAATTACTTAAGTTAAATCTCAATAGAATGCCCATTATAGCATTGTACTGTAAAGCATTGCATCTTATAACTTTGTCTGTGTTTTAGATAATCATAAAAATGAAACATTTGCAGAGGTAATAACATCAAACACCTACATGTAGATACTAAAAAAAAATGTCACATCAAACACTAGTGTGTCATCAGGATTTCCAAGGTACCAAAGAGGGGGGGGGGGGGGGGTCCTTGGAGCCCTGATTTTTTTTCTATGGAGCCCTGGAGCCCCACGTTTTCGCTGTGTGGAGCCCTAAATATTTTTTCTTTGGAGCCCAGAAAGTTTTTCTGTGGAGCCCAGAGCCCAAATTGATTTCAGATTAAAACATTAGTTTTAGTATCGAGACCTACAACTGCCAGTCAACATATACTGTAGAAGCACTCTGAGACCGATACAGTATAGATTTTTAGTTTTTTGTGTACACCAGCAGCTGGCTTTAAGCCAGCAGAGCCACAGGGTGTCCAGGCGTCCTGTGGATGCCCTCTTTGCAGGGGTTCTGACAGGGTGCGCGGGTGCAGGACCGCACAATTCGGTCAAACCCGCACAATTCCTAAAAATCCTCACAATCCCGCACAATACTGAAATATTTGCTTAAAATGTTAATTAAATCAGGTATTTCTATTGATTACCAAGATTTTGAGAAACGTTTAAGGCTATTTTCAGCCCATTTGCCTTCCAAACAATCGAGAAATCCCTCGCTTTCCTCGAACAGCTCGAGTGGATCGATACTTGTATATAAAAACAACAAGGCGTTCTTTTCGCTGTCCTGGGAACTAGTCTTGCACTTTTTAGATGTCCTTTGAAATCCAGATATTACACTGTATGTCATTTTTCTTAGCAGCCTGTTGATATTTTTTCAAGTGCTTTCACTTCCTCTTTCAGTTTAATATGTTGGGGACCGAAGAAGAAACACTGAAGAAATGTACCGTCACACTGAAATGAATGTCACTCTGTCTGAATTATTTTCGCAAAGAACTGATCAAGTTTGCGAATCGACAAACAAACTATTTAAGTACTGGAACTTCGGATTGATGGGAGAAAATTATTAAGAGGCAGTGTCTGTAAAAGCGGTCCACTGCATTTCGGGTCGGAAAAAAGTTTTCCCTCAAACTTTGCCCAGTAAACTATCTTGGGTCATAAGTAAATGAAACGACTTTAGTTTTTGGAAATACGTTAAATTGTATTTTTTACGGCTCGTAACAGTCAAAGCGGCAAAAGGCCTAAATTTACGCTTGGCCAGAATCGAAAATTGCATAAATTGACGAGCTCGCTGCTCGGAAACCACCAAACGCAGCAAGAAATTATTATCATTCCTAACTTTAGTGTTCCTTCAAAGGTGTGAAACGCAAGTTAATTTTGATATGGTTTAAATTGGAGATTCAATAAAATTAATGCATTAGCACCCACTTAATCGCTTTTTGAAAACATGCGAAAGTACCCTGTCTTCGCTGGCTTTTATTTCCCAAGTCCAGAATGAAACGCTTAAAATTTCTATTGAATTCTGCTAAACAAATGTTAGTTAGCATAGAAATATAAAAATACTTTGCACTTTTTGTCTTCCTTTTCCACAGCGACATTAAACTTTTCGTGCTTTTGCGAATATAAAACGCACATTATGCAAATTAGGTTGTTGGACAATTCAGAGTGCTTTAAATATAGGCGTTTTGTGGCCTGGCGCACGCTACTGGTGTACACGAGCGTAACACCGTGCTTATGCACTAATTCACGTTCTGTGAAAGGCGCGGATTTCACGCAAAAGCACACGAGAAAAAAAACATAAAAGGCACAAGTTAGGCACAGACTAGGCACAGGTTTGGCACGTTTTACAGAATGCTTAGGCACAGTTTAGGCACAGCTTAGGCACAGTTTACGCACATTTAGGCACGTTTTTCGGAAATGTTAATATTTACTCGTACGAAGGCAAGCCGTACGAAAATTCTCCGTAACTCGGAAATATGGTTATCAGCGAGAATCGAAAGTGACAAGTCAAAGCGATAATTCGGCTGACACGAGCAAGACAAACAAACGAGAATTGAGCGAGAATAGCAAGACATAATAATAATAATAAAACATGATAAACGTGACCTTCCACGGGAAAACGTACACTAAACAGCCGTTCGGAAACTGCGTTAAAATGGTTTAGGAAAGCATTAGAAGCGTCGGAAAAACCGTTTGAATTTTCTTCCATGCCGTTTGAAGTGTTCATAAAAAAGCTTTCAAAACTTTTTTTCCACGCCGTTGACGCGTTGAAAGCGTTAGGAAAGTCGTTCAAATTATTCGTTCGGTCCACAGAGTTTAGACAGTTTAATACTTACAAAAGTCGTTTGAACACATTTAACCAGCAATTTTAAGGCTTACCTTCTCGGTCGTTTGATTTGATTTTTCGTTCATTGTTTCGACAAAATATCGCCGACATTTCGATAGTACTTTCGCACCGTTCTCATGATAACTCGCACTCGAAAATTCACAAAGCAAATAAAAAAAAGAAGAAGCGAATTTGAAGAAATTTCGCTGAAACGAAACAAAACACCGGTGAACTTTCCTGCCGAAAATGCAAAGTGTTGCAGCGCCAGTTCGTTAAAACAAAGATTGTTTGGTAAACGCGCTGTGAACCACCCTGGATCCAGAGGTCCGTTCTCTGAATATCATGAGTGAAATTAACCGCATAAACGGTTAGAAGAAGCTCGCAGGACGGACCTCTGGTCACTCGAATATACAACCTCATTTCCAAGCGAGGATCTAGTTCAGAATCTGAACTAGGTCGCTGATTGGTTCTCCTACTTGTTTCCAGACTCTACCGGGAGTTAACGATGCAACAGCAACTTCGATTGGCTGGACCGAAACAATTCGCAACGGGCGCGTGAAAAACCGGTTTCCCAAAGTGAAGCCACACAAACAACAATGGCGGACGTAGATAGAGATCGCGGCTTTTTGCGATCTTTAAGAAACGCTGTGGATTACTCTTTAGTATCCAAATTTTCAAAATATCAGAGAACTAATTTATTCAGCGCAAGGATGTCTTGAAAAGAGGTGTTGACAGGCCAGACACGACTTATTAATCCGTGTTATCGTGGAGCGTGACCTTTAGAGTTTTGTTTGAACGAGCCGAGGAAAAATTTTATCTCTAGCACGGAGGCGTGCTTTGGAGTTGCAGGTATTCTCGCTGAACGATTTCGCTGACCACTGGTAGGTGACAGGAAGAGAAATAGGTGTACTGGATTAATTGCGTGCGGATATCAAGGATTCTTTGTTTGTTAAATCTCTCGCCTTTGAAAACGGTTGTATCCAGAAAGTTTACTTCTTTGTCTGAGATTAATGTTTGTTTGCAAGGACAATAAAATCTTCTATCTCCTTTTTCTCGACACTCTACAGTGAAAAAATGTCATCGATGTATCTTTTTTGATTTAATATTTCTGTCTCGACCGCGTTTTAAACATGTCAGCTGTTAGATTTAATGTAAACAAACAGACACGCTTTGGTCCCCAAGGTTTAAAACCGGTTTGGTGAGATATCCGATCCACAAATCGCATGGAAATGAGGTTGTGTACTCGAGTGCCCAGAGGTTTTTATTTTTTCTCGGCGCGTTGCGCCTCGTTGTCGCGGCTTCGCCGCTCAAATTCGCCTTTTTCACTAAAAAATAAAAACCTCTGGCACCCAGGGTAGCTGTGAACTAAAATATTTGAAGAAAACGTGATATAAATCTATCTATCTTTTAATTCGTGCCTAAGTTGTGCCTTAATTCGTGCCTAAATTGTGCCTTTGAACGGCGTTTTGTAAATATTCCCGAGAAATATTATTTTCATCGCGCTTGTGTCACAGCGCTTTTTGGTCACTCATTTGTTATGTATTTATTAAAATACTATTACTGCTTCTGTTTTAACAATTCAAAATTAGCGTTGTTTTCTGCTTTGTAATTATTGTTACTCAATTGCTGCATTGATTCATTTTGGAGACAGATCTTTTTGTCAATAAACACGCAAATCTCTCGCTGAAATGTGATCCGCACAATTTTGACATCAGGTATGCAAATTTATTGCTGAATGAAAACACCAGACAGCTCTGACATATCCGATGAATAAAATAACCCATTCCGTTTTATAAACCCAAATCGAATGATAAAACTCCAAAAAGTCAATTTGTTCGAACAACTTTTTGAATGTTTGGTAGTATTTATCCAAAGCCGATGACAAATGGTCAGAAACTACATCTGTACTACAAGTACTATTCTACATCTCCAAACGGCTGGGAAAGCGGCAAGTAAACACGATAACTGATTTCCCGCCGTCGCTTTCGCTTGGAGAAAAAATAATTCGTTGCATGAGAACAATCTTGCAATTAATCGTCATAACAATGTGTGACCAAAAAGCGCTGTGACACGAGTAAGATGAAAATAATATTTCCCGGGAATATTTACAAAACGCCGTTCAAAGGCACAACTTAGGCACGAATTAAGGCACAACTTAGGCACGAATTAAGGCACAACTTAGGCACAGTTTAGGCACTGCTTAGGCACAGCTTAGGCATGAAAAAAAAGCTAGTCATGCACACTTTATGCACAACTTGGGCACACTTTATGCACAACTTGTTCGTGCCAAGGCACACTGTAGAAACCGTAATTCGATCCTACGCACAACGAAACGTACTTTTGTGTAAAATAAACGCTGTCTAACCGTGAAAATTGGATTGTAGTTTGAATATGGATTTTCCAAATTGAAAATTGTTACCGCAGGAAATAAGCTGAAGTTATGAGCACTTCAAAAGTCTTTTTGTTTTTTAACATAAGAAACGGAACTAAAACCAAATCGATTTTGAAAATTTTTGACCACTCTGTTTTTGTAGGTAGGTAATATTAGGTTACCTTGCTGCAAATTGCGATAAATTTGTTATTTTTCGATCATTTAAAGTCATTCTTAAAATACATAATGCTCATTAGCTATTAACTTTAATTGCAAAAGAAAAAATGCCTACATTTCATCAAAGCGGAGAAATTATGAATTGTGCCAGGTTAGACTGTAAATGTTACGCGTAGTGTCCAAAATGGCCTCTTTTTTGGTGACTATTGTAAAATTTTCTCTTTTATTCAACCCTATATGCAAAACTAAAATTGTTCACAGGGAAGACATTAATGAACTTTAGTTTTTTACCAAACCTCAACTTAATCTGAATTTTAATAATTTCAGAAGAGCTAAATTAAGTGTGAATTTTAGCAATGTACACCAGTAGCGTGCGCCAGGCCTTATATATATATATATATTTCACGATTTTTAGTCATAAATACAGTAGAGAACACACAAATAAACGTTTTGAACTGTTTAATGGCTATAACAAGCTAATTATTAAGTCCCGATCTTCGGTGAATATCAGGTGAATATTATGCAAATTAGGTTGTCTTCAAAAGTTAGTCCGGTGACAAGAAACATTTCTAACTAAGTTTGTTTTTTTCTTCTTTTAAAAACACAGATATACTGTCGAAAAGCATTTTGTGATTTAGTTATTGAAACTTAACGATAAATCAGTTTAGCTTTTAACATGGGACGTTGTCAATGTACTTTGAAATCGACAATGCGTGACTTTTGTCAGTTCAATTTGCATGAATTTGGAATGTCACACCATGTAACAAATTTGATTACTACCATTATTCATTCTATTTGGCAACTGGCAAATGAAAAGTAACCATTTGTGACTGAAGAATAAAGGATGCTTTCAGTTTGCAAGGTACAACAAGGTCTGTAGGTACCTTACACTTAATCCTCTCGTTGAGAAGGTACAGAGGAGGCAATCTCGAACAAACGATCGTAATCGGAACTTGACTTTTGTGTTTTACAACAACTACACCCAACAATCAACTTTTTCTTTCTCATGCAAGAACGCAGCGGCAAACTGTGAAGACCTATGAAACTTTTAAAAGTTTCAAGCAACGAAACCCTTGTCTTAACTTTGTTCTTGAATTTACAGAGCTCAATATCATTTTCTTTAAAAGGGCTGACAATATAATTCATGGAGCTTCATTGGATTTAGGACCTGTTTACATGGAGGGAAAGTGACGCCGAATTACCCGCTTGCCGTTTGCTGCATGCTTCACATGGCAGACAGGGTCACCCCCTACCCGGGTCTCCCTGTCTGCTTGTTCGGGTCACCCTTCAAGGCAGGTTAGGGGCCGATTACATGGCGAATTTCAGCCCGGTTTCCGAAATAAATCCTCTTAAAATGAAGTTAGCGATTACATGAACAAAGTTTCAGCCCGGGCTGAAAATTCCAGCCCGGGCAAACGGGCTGAAATTCGCCATGTAATGAATTAACGGAGTCAAAGCTAATAAGAATGAAATTAAACACAATAAACTGTGAATATTAGACTTTCGACACATTGTAGAAATCCCAATGAATTTTGGAAGCTTGTTAATCTTTTAAAGTCAAAAAAGAGTTCAGACGCCTCGAATGATATTTCTCCCGAGGAGTGGTTTGAGTATTTTAAAGACTTGAACAAGCCGTTAGTTTCACATCGGAAAGCGATGGTAGTGAGGCAAAGATTGTTAATGATTATCAGATATGGGCTACAAGTAGTGTTGGTATTTTGGACAACCCTATAACCATTGAGGAAGTACGTGATTTTTCCAAGAAATTAAAGAATAAAAAGGCTAGTGCATGTGATTCAGTTAGCAATGAAGTAATCAAGAATTCAATTCCAAGCTTAGCACCGTTTTTCGTCAAACTGTTTAACATAGTTTTATCTCGCGGAGTTTTTCCGCAGGGTTGGTCCGAGGGACTGATTGTACCACTACATAAGTCCGGGTGTAGGGCTGATCCTGGTAATTATAGAGGCATCTCTATTAGTAGTTGCTTAGGAAAATTTTTCACGCTTATTCTGAATAATCGTTTCAACAAGTTCTTGAATGAAAACAATATTTTAAATTCGTTTCAGATTGGTTTCAGGCAAAATTTTAGGACGGCTGATCATGTGCTTGTGTTAAAGACATAATAGATTTGTATCGTTCAAAACATAAGCCTTTATTTGCATGTTTTGTTGATTTCCGGAAAGCTTACGATAGTGTTTGGAGAGAGGGTCTGTTTTTCAAGTTGATAAGATATGGTTGTAGTAAAAAATTTGTGCGTATGTTATTAAGTATGTATTCGTCTGTAAAAATTGCGGTAAAGACTAGTCAAGGTGTGACTGATTTTTTCCAATCTGATATAGGTGTTAAGCAGGGTTGTAATCTTAGTCCTTCGCTTTTTAATGTTTTTATTAATGATATACCTGAGATTTTTAATGATGGCTCTGACAATGTTCATTTAGGAGACACTAAACTGAGCTCTCTTCTTTATGCGGATGACCTGGTTATTCCATCTGAATCTGCAACTGGCTTGCAAACCTGTCTTCGTAGACTTGAGTCTTATACATCCAAATGGAAATTGAAAGTTAATTTAAAAAAGTCAAAGGTTTTGGTTTTTGCAACAGCTTCACAGAGACAAAAATTAATATTATGTCAATGGTTTTACGGTAATGACATGTTAGAACGGGTCGATGAATATACGTATTTAGGTATTACGTTTCATTGCTCAGGTGGCTTTAAAACTGCACAAAAGTTACTTTATAGCAAAGCTTTGCGTGCTTACCATAGTCTTTTTAATTGTTTTTCCTCTATAGACAATGTGTCAGTAAAAGTCCTTTTGAAACTGTTTTCCTCAATGGTAATTCCGATTTTGTTATATGGGTGTGAAATTTGGGGAGTATATGCTCTTGGTAAGATTTCTGGTTTTGATATCTTTAAGAAGAAACTTTTTTCAACAATAATCCTTGCCGAAAAGCTTCATTTGAAATTTTGCAAACGTATTTTAGGTGTTCATTCTAAAGCATCAAATCTAGCTGTTTATGCCGAGTTAGGTAGGGTGCCTCTAATTTTAAAGGTATCTACTCTTATTGTGAAATATTGGGTACGTTTGAATGACCCCTTTCTTAGTGAAACTATTGTTGGCAAGGCTTCACGCATATGTATTAATTCAAATAATCAAAGTGTTACATTTGCGAATTATATCTTAAAGTTGTGTGGTCTTGACGATGTTTCAAATCTCCGTGTCCCTTCAAAACAATTAGGACAGTTTATAAAAGTAATTAAAACAAAGTTATATGATCTGTACTCTAGTTTTTATGAAAATGAGGTCTTTGGAGGGCATTCTGACTCTCGTGAAGTACAGCGGGGTAAATTACGGACATTCGGACTTGTAAAATCTAATGTGTGTTTTGAGATGTATTTAAGTAGAATCTCTAATGTAAAACATCGACAAGCTGTTACCCGATTGCGAATCTCGGCACATAGGTTGCCAGTTGAAACTGGGCGGTACAAAAAGATACCTTATGATTCTAGAATCTGTACTATTTGCAATGATAACAGGATTGGCGATGAGCTACATTACATAACTGAATGCACTAACCATGAATTTGTCAACTTGAGAAAGGACTTTCTTCAAAAGTTATATTGCGTCAATGATGTTTTTCGTGTATTTGATAAGGGGTCTTTATTCCTGTATTTGTTCTCAATGAAGGATATTTCCGTTATTAATATATCTTCAAAATATTTTCATGATGTTTTGGAATTAGCAAAAGAATTAATAGATGTGTAATTGTTTTTGCAATGACATTATATTTTGTACTTTACTCATATTATCTAGTATTATTTTGCCAATATATCTGTAGGGATATAAGGTATAATAAAGTTGTTGTTGTTGTTGTTGTGAAAAGGAAAAAACATGTTGTCTCGATTCGGAATCGAACCGACGTCTCCCCGGATACTAGTCGGGCGCGATAACCACTACACCACCGAGGCAACCACGCTGGCAACGTGGCCACATTACGATGTGAATGGAATCATACGAAGGCCATTCCATGAGACGTTTGTCCTTCTCGAGGTATCCGTGTGTTTCATGGCTTCTAAATCCCTCTCGGGATTAGTATATAATTACTAAAGCAATTTCGAAGCCAAGAAAGTCTTAGTACAAATAAGAATGAAATTAAACACAATAAACTGTGAATATTAGACTTTCGACACACACCTCATGTGAAAAGGAAAAAACATGTTGTCTCGAGTCGGAATCGAACCGACGTCTCCCCGGATACTAGTCGGGCGCGATAACCACTACACCACCGAGGCAACCACGCTGGCAACGTGGCCACATTACGATGTGAATGGAATCATACGAAGGCCATTCCATGAGACGTTTGTCCTTCTAAATCCCTCTCAAAGCTACGATTTTGTAAATTCACGATTCTATAATTAACGAAGATTTGTGATGCCAGGGGTAAAAATTATAACCGCAATGCTAATGAATGAGAGGGTAAATACGAGAGGATTATTTGTAAGCAATTTTCGGAGTCTTCTCTTTAATAGAAAATACAACTATGTATAAAGCCGTTCGGGCGTAAAAAGGGTGGAGGGGGGGGGGGGGGGGGGCAGTCCCGACTATTTTACCACATATGATGCCATCAACTGCCGTCTTTACTGACTTAAATTAAGTATTTTAATTATAAGTTGTATAGCCGGTCTTAGGTAAAAAAAGGCATACGTAAGTCATAACCGCATACGGAATGGGCATTGTTCAGACATCACGGTGCCCTAGACCAATCATGTTTACAATCGACCTCCAGTTTGCGCCTGCCATTTTGTCTATGGGATCGTAGGAAAACGTGGGTGGTAAAAGGCGGGAAGTGCCCGTGCCCGGGAACGGTGCCCAGATTTTGCCGGCCTGAATAGGCGTTTTTTTACATGCCGCTTTTGGTGTAATACTGGCTTGCTATTCCCATATGCCAGAATTCGAAATATAATTTAATAAGTGGGGCTACGCTTGGCGTATACCAGTACATGTATGTTTGTCCAACCTTGGTTAGATTTTTGTGTGACAAACGGATAGAGTAGAGGTGGCTTTCTATTAAGTCGGTGCATTGCAGTGAATAAAAGAGCTCGAAAATACCTTGAATCGACACACATTTCTGAATACGACAGAAAACGATCATCATCGGCGCTTTTTATTGAGAGCTTTTTTGTCATTAGATATTCTTTCGTTTTTTTTTTAACCTGCATCCGGCGGTCATGCAATTGCGCAATGAGATTTTGCATTCCATATTAAAGCTTAACAGTCCAACCATCCTTCTTTTTTGCAGTAACGAATGGTATCTTGGGATCACTGTTTGCCTTCATTTTGCCAGTTGCCAAATAGAATGAAAATAATAATGGCGTTTGTACATGTTACATGGTGTGACACTCAAAATTCATGCAAATTGCACTGACAAAGGTCACGCTTTGTCGATTTCAAAGTACATTAACAACGTCCCATGTTAAAAGCTAAACTGATTTATCGTTAAGTTTCAATAACTAAATCACAAAATGCTTTTCGACAGTATATCTGTGTTTTTAAAAGAAAAAAATCAAACTTAGTTAGAAATGTTTCTTGTCACCGGACTAACTTTTGAAGACAACCGAATTTGCATAATATTCACCTGATATTCACCGAAGATCGGGACTTAATAATTAGCTAGTTATAGCCATTAAACAGTTCAAAACGTTTATTTGTGTGTTCTCTACTGTATTTATGCCTAAAAATCGTGAAATATAAACATATAAAATGCCTATATTTAAAGCACTCTGAATTGTCCAACAACCTAATTTGCATAATGTGCGTTTTATATTCGCAAAAGCACGAAAAGTTTAATGTCGCTGTGGAAAAGGAAGACAAAAAGTGCAAAGTATTTTTATATTTCTATGCTAACTAACATTTGTTTAGCAGAATTCAATAGAAATTTTAAGCGTTTCATTCTGGACTTGGGAAATAAAAGCCAGCGAAGACAGGGTACTTTCGCATGTTTTCAAAAAGCGACTAAGTGGGTGCTAATGCATTAATTTTATTGAATCTCCAATTTAAACCATGTCAAAATTAACTTGCGTTTCACACCTTTGAAGGAACACTAAAGTTAGGAATAATAATAATTTCTTGCTGCGTTTGGTGGTTTCCGAGCAGCGAGCTCGTCAATTTATGCAATTTTCGATTCTGGCCAAGTGCAAATTTAGGCCTTTTGCCGCTTTGACTGTTACGAGCTCTAAAAAATACAATTTAACGTATTTCCAAAAACTAAAGTCGTTTCATTTACTTATGACCCAAGATAGTTTACTGGGCAAAGTTTGAGGGAAAACTTTTTTCTGACCCGAAATGCAGTGGACCGCTTTTACAGACACTGCCTCTTAAGTTCTGATCAGAATACTGGATTTGACTTTTTCAATCAAGTGAAAGAGGTTTTCATTCAGGAAAATGCAAAACAAACATGCTATCAAATTACATTTAGGACGCAATTTGCATACATCTCGGGGTTGTGATTTTGCGGCAAACTTTCGAAGAAATTGTGTCAACCTTTACTGGAAATTATTCACACTACATAAAATGTACGAATTTTTCATAAAGGAACTCGCTCAGATTGGAAACATTTTATTTTGAGGTGGTATCTCAGTTTTGCCCAGTCGAGTTCATCGTGTCACGCATTGCAATGTGATTTTGTTGAGACAAATAAACTTTGGCCGCGATTTCTGGGTACATTTCAATCCCCAAATTAAAACATCTATTCTTATTTTTCATTTATGCAGAATTTCCTCCCTGCCGTATTTTTCTGGCCTGGCTAGAACACTGGTGATTGGATATTTGGTTGGTCACAAGATTGCACAATCCCGCACAATTTCCCGCACAATCAAGTTATTTCTCACATAATATTTGTCCCAAAACTCTCGCACAATTTTAATTTTTTTTCCTCACCCTGTCAGAATCCCTGTCTTAGTGCAGAAATTCTTTAAAATTGCACCTACTCCTTTAAAAAGTTAGGATGGGAAATATCTTCAGGACGCCCACTATTCAATTTCTGTCTAAAAGCCTGACCAGCAGGATTGTCAGCCATGGTTGCCTGCTTGAACATTATTTTTATTCTATTCTCTTTCACTACGTTCAGCCGAATAGAATACATGTCTATGACATGCTAAATGAGCACAACTAAATAGGGAGAGGCCGACCAGCCGTACAAGCTTTATTTGATTTCATACAATTTTTTATTTTACTATAAGTATCATAAACACTGCGTAAAACAATAACACCATAATTTACACACAGAGTTAATTCTCTGATTCCTTGTTTGTATCACTAGTGCTACGTGGCTTAACATTTGTTTATTTATTTATTATTTTATTGGTAAATATAGTAGCTAAAGCGACTACACGCCGGACGCGAAAAACCGGACGATGCCCGGAAACATGTTCTCCAACCCAAGTGCGTGTTAGTCGAATAACTTCCCTGGAGGTTAAGGAAGAGCTACATAAAGATATAAAATGATTGATTGATTGGCTGATTGATTGCTTGAAAGTAATTATAATGGTAGCGGGGGGCGAGTGGGAAGTGAGCTTGTAACTGGTGGCGTCAATGAATGAACCTCGTGAAAACGAGCAATATATCTAACTCCAATTCCCAAAGGGGAATTGAGTACAACATTGCCATGCTGCAATGTCAAGAAATACGATTATGCTGGTAAACAGAATCTATAGAGAAATTACAGATCTGCTAATCTGTTTTTTGTGAAATGACCCCATGTCTTGCTTTTCAAGCCCTTTTTGCAAATCTGTATTTTGCAAAACGAGTCCCTATGTTGTGCTTTTCAAGCCCTTTCATTTTAAAAATGAAACGAGAGGCTCCAAGCAGCCTATACTCATGCGCATGCGTAACAAAGTTTTATGATATATTTTAAACATGATAAGAAGATGTCCCACATGGAGAAGAGTTACTCCTTTCATTCAGTCATCGTTCCTGCAAACCACGTTGCTTACTATTGAATGTTCTGTAATGAAGGATGTACCACAATGAAGCCAGTGATTCTTCTAAGTGTTATATATGCCTAACGTGAACATTAGTAATGTAAGTAGGGTTGTAGGAGACGCTGTTGTGACAATTCAGTAACATTGTTTTACCTGAAGTGAGAGTAGCCGGAAGTCACTAATCAGGAAGTGTAAATGCACAAGGCTACATGTATGAACCGGAAGTACACAATAATTATTTAAAATATGCTTGCATAAATTTGCGTGCAAAATTGTTACACAAAAAAAAAATAATAAAAAAATAAAAACAGAGGGCATTTTATAACTCATGCTGCTATGCACATGAGTAATTAATGTGTCCTCAGCCTCGTACCCAGTGTCTTTGTTTCCCCTGACCATGGCAAATGCCAAGCTTGCACAGTAAGGAGCAAAGACTCAGGGTACGAGATTGATGCATCCTTTATCAGTGTGACATCAGTTTTTTATGCGCATGGCTGGGAAAGGAAATTATCACGCATTCTCTGCTAAATAATCATCAAGTACATTGATGAAACCATGTCTGTAAAATGAGCTGCTTGTGGATCGCTGCCGTGTGATAATATTAATAGTTTGCTTGCAGTGCGTGCAGGGAAGATGGTAAAGTCCTGACCTTAAGCTTTGTGGCTTTGTTACTAGGTTTAGATGTGGACCATGAGAATTACTCTTACTTGTGTTAAAATATCTGGCCACGCAGTGAGGAATCAACTCTTTCGATCAAACTTGACTTGTGTTGACTACCAATTTCTGAGTGTTTTTGCAGGAATGTGTCAATTTCTAAGGAGCCATCAATAGTGGCACACTAACACTCACTCACTCAGCCGACTGCAAGGCAGTCGGCCACGATCCAATAGTGGCACAATGTGAAAACAAGACAAGGATTCTTTGTTAAAATTTTATCAGACCAGTACCAAAAGTTAAGGTCTTGTGGAATTTTTCTGAGTTTGACACAGGCATTAATGATGGAGAAATTGTATGAAATATGTGACCTCACACGGGAAAACGTACACTAACGCTTATCCGTTAAACGGATAAAAACTAACGGCTAACGCACGGATAGCTAACGGCCTTCAAAGCGTTCTAACGGTCGACGAAAGCATTCTAACGGATAGCTTGAAGCGTTAACGGTTCAAAACTAACGCCTAACGGACACGCTATCCGCTCTAACGGCTAGAAACTAACGCCTAACGGATGCGAAATCTGTTCTAACGGTTGAATACTAACGCCTAACGGATACGTTATTCGTGCTAACGGTTAAATACTAACGCCTAACGGTTTGGTGAAAGCGTTTAACGGTTTTCAGGAAATTTTATAACGGATATCTAACGGACACCTAACGCTTTTAGCCGTTTAACGGATAAGCGTTAGTGTACGTTTTCCCGTGTGAGGTCACATATATATATATATATATATATATATATATATATATATATATATATATATATATATATATATATATATATATATATATATATATATATATATATATATATATATATATATATATATATATATATTTACAATATGACCGAACAGCCCCGCTGACGCAATCCTACAGAAAATAGAATCGCAAGGTGACACGAGCGGGGCCAGAAAAATGCCGTCCGGCCCCACTCGAGTTCAAGCAACCTCGCATTGCACGACTATTCTTGTACTTTCTGGTCATTTTATAAAAATAATGCTTATTGACTGAGTTAGGTCAGGCCAGACAGGAAAATATTTAGCTCTTGCATACAGACCTAGCGCAGCGAGCCAAATATTTTCCCCTCCGCCCTCCCACTTAGTCAATAAGTGCATAATAGTTTTGCAAATCAACCATTCCTACATGTAGTTTTTAAATATTTATACAGTCAAACCTCTATTACAGTGTAAGTGGTCACCCTCGGAGAATATACAATGTAGCCAACTGACTGCAGAGGTTGACCACTTCATAGATAGAGGTGTTCTAAAATTTACTATTAAATATAGCAAAAATTGAACTACATGTAGACTGTAAAATTAATCACATGATGTATATTTAATATTGTTAACAGCAGCAGTAACACAAAATGTGATAAATTAAAAAAAATAGAAATTTTAATTAGTAATTCCCGGGAGTAATTGCATGTTCTAGGAAGTTCATGGCTGGTTATCAGATTTTATCATATTGAACATTTGTACAAGGCATTTCCCTGTTGTAAATTACATCATCAAATTGATTAAAGTTTTGCTATCACATTCAACATGAAACAAAAAGATGGTTGTCTGTGCTTTAGGGCTGCGTTAAGCTTAATTTCATAAAGCAATTAAGTCACTCACTTCTTTCATTGTGACCATCATAATAATTGGTGATAGTTTAAGCTTTGTAGTTTCCTTTCGGTCTCCAAGCCACTTTTCCGCTTTGAAAATTATTTAAATTATTCTTTTGTATTCTTCTTTGTTATTACTTGTGTGGCAAAATAAAATAAATAAAAATCACTACATTCGGGGGTCGTTGCTTTTGGAACCTAATGGTAGTTCCATTATTACAGAA
Source organism: Cladopsammia gracilis (assembly GCA_022457155.1). Lineage (NCBI taxonomy): Eukaryota > Metazoa > Cnidaria > Anthozoa > Scleractinia > Dendrophylliidae > Cladopsammia > Cladopsammia gracilis. The sequence continues at coordinate 879,699 of JAJGOT010000317.1, forward strand.
GAAGAGGAAAATCAACATCTACATACCAGGGGCGGATCTAGGGGAGGGGTGCACCTGAGATGACCTGCATCTTTCTAAATATAACTAGTACGTGATGTATTCTGGTTTACGTCACCCTTCAGTTACGTCATTCCTTAGAGGTGCACCTCCTCCTAAGAAAAATCCTGGATCTGCCCCTGCATACAACAGCAGTCAAGAGACTGAATTACATTACTTTTTGTGCTTAAAATACTAAAACTATTTACACAGATTATGATAAACCTATAGTTCTGTAATACAAACCTGCACAAAACAGGAGGTAGCATGAACAAACTATAGCGTTCACCAAGGGGTCATGATCACCCAGCCGCTTAGAACGATCCTTTAACATATCCAAAATTACAAAGGCTAAATACGGACCAGCTGGGAGTACAAATATAAACGAACACCACATAATTGCTTTTAGTTTTATATACGAACTGCGTCCTGTGGCCGTTATGTCTGGTTTGTGTCCCTCTATTACACACTCTGCCGTATTCAGTCTTGGATCCCGTATTCCTGGACTCACGGCCAAGTCTTGGAGCTGAAATAACAAAAAAAAAACATAAGAGCACTCCTCTTAGTTGTATACCATGCCATGTTTTTATAGGTCATATTTCAGACTTCTGAATACAGTGGAACCTCCTGTAAGCGGACCAGAACTGAAGAGTAACTTATGGGAGGTTAAAATGCAGTGCTTGTATGTGACTGGGATCACGACTTAGTGTCTGTTTATGGGAGATGTCCGCCTTTGGGAGGCGTTAACATTATAACGAAGGTTCAACTGTAACAGATCATTTCAGTTTGTACTACTAATTGTGATAATAAAGAAGCATGTTTAACAATCGAAAAACGCTCATGCACTTGATTTGCTTAACGATTTTATGTGAATCTGCTGTGTTGAGTTTTGCCGACTATTTGGGAGAAATTAAAAATGTAGAGGGTGGATTTGTAAAAATCGGTCAATGTTAGAAATATTGGAGGCTTGCCTGTTCTCTTTAAAGTATCAAATCGCACCAATAAGAGAATATGACCGTGCCACTGACAGAGACAATTTTGGAAGAGCAAAGCAGTGACAGAAAGTTTTATCGGAGTTACAGCTGGGGATGACAACCAAAGACCCCTTTCTCATTTGTAGAACAGACCAAAAATGTTATCAAATTTACATAAATAATTAAATAAATCAAGGAATATTTTTAAATTTTCTTTAAAGCGAACTCAATAAAATCTAATTTTCTGATCTTTGACTTCATTTCCTTGTGTACCCTCAATTTTACGACAAGAAGTTTGTTTAGTCACACAAGAAATTCTAGAAAAAGTTTATCTTTCCGCAGGGTTCTTGGATGATTAATATTCTAAAACGCAATATACAGAAATCAAATATTCGTTCCAATAAAGCAAGTAGAAATCGTCGTGGATATTTTTTTAATGTCGGCAACGGCTTTGGGAAATGCGTTTCGTCGGAATAACAAAAGTAACGTTTACCTCTTCTATAATGGCTTTGTGCTACAGGAGCAGGTAGAAATAAATGTTTATGTATCAAAGAGAAGAAGTTATTGGGGGAGGGAGGGATTGGGGGGAGGGGGTGGGGGTGGGGGTGGTGTGCTACAGACATGTTTACTAAGTTCATTATGACAAAAATCGAATGCATTTGGGGAAATAATTTTAAATTGCCGACCACATACAGGCTTGGAGATGAAGTCCCAACGAGATCGAATTCTTCCATAAGAATTTTTTATTTTGTATGATTTGTAAGTCGATAGAGCTGTCTTGTCCCTTGAAACTGAAAAAATTTCCTTCATGTTTGCTGAGTGCATGTTTGTTTCATGCATATTTGCTGAGTGGTGTTTTTATAAATTTAGTTTCTTAGAATGAATTACTAGATATTTAAGCAATCTGAAAGCTTCGGTCACACGAAAGTAGCTGCTACTCGAAATCTTTGGCTCTTTAAAACTGCTAATTCCGGAAGTAACGGCCTTATAGACGACAAATCCGAGTGGCATAACTGTATGCGAAATTTTATCGGATCTTCAATGGTCCGTCTATGAAATCTGTCTCTCTCGATGGTAGAAAGAACCAAGATATTCCTATATTATATCACATGGTTTAAAACATGCAGTTGAATAATACTTACAGTTAACTGAAGTTCGAAAGCTAGTGGGGGTTTCTTCTTTGACAAATACAGCATAGAACAGATGCGTGGTAGTGTTTCGTGACCACGATGAGATCGCGTGATTATTTTTGTTCATGGAACGCCCGCTAATTGCTATGGGTAAGGATGGGTAAGCCTTCCAAATATGGCAGCTTCGTCAGTGCATTTTTTCAATCACTTTGATTCTTTGATCCGAAGGTGTGTTTGGACTTGCTTCGTGGTAAATTGTCGTCTTCTTACCCGCTGGTGATGCCTTGATCAAAGTCAAGTCCTAGATGTAGGACGGTGCGGAAAGCTTCAGGTAAATTTGAATGAATCAATCGCAAATTCATTTATTTATAATAGGATTCAGATACACATGAATCAAACTTTTTAACAACCGCGTCTTAGATCCATCTTTAATGAATGCTTAGAAAAACGTATATTAATCGACCGTTTGTATAATAATCACTACAATCGTAACAACCCTGTTTTCGTGTATATTAAGTAGATGTTAACATGCTATATCCAAGGTGTCGGCAGATTAGAGAGCTAAACTATAAATTATGATTGTTTGACATCTTTGCTTCAGAGAAGCATGTGTCAGTAATTCCTAGCACATCAGGGCTGAACAAAAATGTCTGAAACGTGGGCCAAGACTGTGGTAGCTACAATCTTGGACAAAACTCGCAACTCGCTCTGTCTGTCAGATAGCCTATCAATGTTGTCTTGCAAGATCTGACAATTTGTTTCGCTAATAATTCAAAAATCAAACTAAATTGAAATCTTATCCAACAGCAGAAAAATGATCGTTTGATTGAGTTCAGCTGAAGAGTAGTTTTTGATCCCAAAATGTTTATGAAATTGTAGAGAGTTTAAAACTACAATATATATTGTCCGATCTCCTAATGGAGAGTTGGGCTGCAAGCTCTCTGTCTCCAGGCTGTTCTGTCCACTGCAACTGATGCTGCCTCTGCCCATGATTTTAACCCCTTCATCCTTAACTCTCTCTCGACAGTTCTGCGCCATGTGTCACGCGGTCGACCCCTCTTCCTCTTGCCTTCCGGTACCCATGTCAGTGTAATTCTTGGATGTGTGTCGTGATCCATTCTGAGGATGTGGCCTAGCCATGCCCATCTCCTTCTTGCCACCTGACTGCTTATCGTTTCCAACCCTGTTCTGACTTCTTCTTATCTCTACAAATGGGAGCGATTATAACACTGGTATCCACATACCTTGTTAGAAACAGCGTTGTAGGATGTATACTTTAGATTTTTAGATCATGTGTACTTAAGGCACCCGTCGGCCTACTGTCGACCGTCACTATCGGCCTAGTATCGGTCGATATGTCGACCGATATGTCGACCAGTACTCAGTTGACATGTCGGTCGCATATCGGCCGATATGTCGTCACCTTGACCGGTGTATTGGTCGACATATCGATTGAGCATTGGTCGACATATCCGCCGATACTCGATCAATATGTTGACTGCGCATCGGTCGACAATTGGTCAGTATGTCGGTCGACACACAGTCGATACCTCAAGTGTTACGTTACGATGAACTGTGGGCGGCATATTGGTTGACTGTCGCTGGTATATCGGTCAACTGTCGGTGGCATATCTGTCGACTGTCAGTATTGTGTTTTGTTAAACGTCTTCGTTTGCTGAAATGTCACTTTTCATGCTATTGTACGTTTACATGTTCGACATCGGCGTCTAGAACAAACATTAGGTCATAGCAAGAGCCCATTATTTGGTCATAGCAATGTTCCGCAAAGCCATCCATTTACAAACATCTGACTGCGAATCAGCGTCGTCTCCTCTCGCCCTCCATGCTTCCTCCGTGAAGTATTAAAAGGGGCAAAATTTGATAGGGCACAGTGGTGCAGCATGCAGTGCTACCATTTTGGTGTGCGAAGTAAACTTTTAAACAAAAAACTTGCACGTGCACTTGCCATACTCTGTAGACTGGTTAAAGCCGCCGAAAGTCCCTTAAAAATAGTTGCGTGGGCAATGCAAACAAGAGACATTTGAGTAGAGAGATAAAATAAAACTCAGTAACAAGAGTCGACCAAGTAGCGGTAGAGTATCGGCCGAGTGTCGGTAGAGTATCTGCCAAATGTCAGTGGCTTATCGATCGATATGTCGACCAAGGATCGGTCCACATACCGGCCATCACATGTAGGCCGAGCATCAACCTACATATCGGCTGGGTCTCAGTCGAAGTGTTGGTCAGTATGTCGACCGACACCAGCTTGGCTGACCAATGTCGACCATCACTATCGGCCGATACTCGGTCGACATAATTATCGGCTGATACTCGGTCGACATATCGACGGAGTATCGGCCGATATGTCGACTGATACTCGGCCGATAGTGACGGTCGACAGTCGGCCGACGGGTGCTTTAAGTACACATGATCCATTTAACTTACAGGTCTGTAGACATATATTCTTCCATGGCCTTATCATTCCCATTCCATACCATTGGTAAAAACAACCTCAAATACGGTGTAGACTTCCATCACATCCTTATCCACACTTTGCAATCTAAAAAAAATACCACCAACCTTGCAAAGTAAAGTTTTGTGACATGACTTTACCAAAAACAAAACCATTTACGTCTTAACAAGCTACATTGTACCTTTTTAAATTACAAAGTAAGTCATACATTGTAATGTTTCAATACAAAAATTAATTATACGCAAGGTGCTTTCTACTTAAATGAGCCTATTGTCTTAATGACGCCATCTTGGAAAGTCACAGAATGATGTTTGTCCTTTAAGTAAGATAGAGAAACAAACTTTGGTTAATACTTCTTTGCATCAAATTGTTATCTTTCTGGAATATGTTTCAAGATTATTGGTGGTTTAAATACAGGAAAGACTTTTTAAATCAAATTAAATATTCTCTAGCTATTTTGAAAAAAAATCTACACACCGATAGGTACTAAACTACTAGTACTCCATTTTAATATTGAAATACCACATCTTCTGCACGAACACTACTGGCACCAAAATGAATGCTGCATAAGTTTAAAAAAATCCTGAAATGTTTAAAGAATTTTTACCGTAAGTTTTTGACGATTTCTTTTCTGAAGTGTTATGTTAATAATTTTTTTGTAATAGTTCATTAATGTATCGTAATTACTTAAGTTAAATCTCAATAGAATGCCCATTATAGCATTGTACTGTAAAGCATTGCATCTTATAACTAATTGTCTGTGTTTCAGATAGTCATAAAAATGAAACATTTGCAGGGGTAATAACATCAAACACCAGTGTTTCATCAGGATTTCCAAACACCAAGTGTCAGGGTACCAAAGGGGGGTGGGGGGTTCTTGGAGCCCTGGAGCCCTGGAGCCCTGAATATTTTTTCTTTGGAGCCTGGAGCCCTGAAAGTTTTTCTGTGGAGCCTGGTCCGAAATTGATTTCAGATTAAAACATTTCAGTATCGAGACCTAGTAAACTATAATGTACATGTAGAAGCACTCTGAGACCGATACAGCATAGATTTTTAGTTTTTTGTGTACACCAGCAGCAAGCTTTTAGCCATCAGGGTGTCCAGGCGTCCTGTGAATGCTCTCTTTGCATTCTGACAGGGTGCGTGGGTACAGGACTGCACAATTCGGTCAAACCCACACAATTCCTAAAAATCCTCACAATCCCGCACAATACTGAAATATTTCCTTAAAATGTTAATTAAATCAGGTATTTCTATTGACTACCAAGATTTTAAGAAAATTTTAGGCTTCTTTCAGCTCATTTGCCTTCCAAACAATCGCGAAATCCCTCACTTTCCTCAATCAGCTCGAGTGGATCAATATAATTAAACATAAATGCTTTTTTATTTTTCACTGAGAAAGTTAATTGCGAAATTTTTAATTTTCTCTATAGAGGTATTTAACTGCGAAATTTTTATTTATATATATATATATATATATATATACCCTAAAAACAACAAGGCCTAGCTTCTTTTCGTTGTCCTGGGAACTACATGTACAGCAGTCTCAGTTTTACTTCAAAATCCGACTTCCTACCGAATTTTTCACACTTTTTAGATGTCCTATTCCAGATATTATGTTATTTTTCTCAGCAGCCTTTTGATAGCAGCCTGTTGATATTTTTTCGAGTGCATTTGCTTACTCTTTCAGTTTAATTATGTCAGTAACTGAAGAAGAAACACCATAGAAATGTAGCGTTGCCCGAAATGAATGTCACTCTGTCTGAATTATTTTCGCAAAGAACTGATCATGTTTGCGAATCGACAACCAAACTATAGTTATTTTAGCGCTGGAACTTCGGACTGATAGGGGAAAATTATCAAGTTCTGATCTGATTTTTTTCAATCAAATGAAAGACATTTTCTGAATTCAGTAAAATGCAAAACAAGTATGCTATCAAATTACATTTAGCACGCAATTTCCATACATCTCGGGGTTGTTTTGTTCCAGCAAACTTTCAAAGAAATGGTGTGAACCTTTACTGGAAATTATCACACTACATAAAATTTACAGATTTTTCATAAAGGAACTCACTGAGATGGGAAACATTTTATTTTGAGGTGGTTTTTCGGTTTTACCCGATCAAGTTCATCATGTCAAGCAATGTGATTTTGTTGAGACAAATAAACTTTGGTGAAGAAAAACAGCTGAAAATTGGTGATTGCTGGGTATATTTAATCCCCAAAGTAAAACATCTATTCTTATTTTTCATTAACATATGCAGAATTTCCTTCCTGTCATATTTTTCTGGCCTGGCTAGAACACTGGTGATTGAATATTTGGTTGGTCACAGGATTGCACAATCCCACACAATTTCCAGCACAATCAAAGTTATTTCTCACACAATATTTGCCCCAAAACTCTCGCACAATTTTAATTTTTTTCTGCACCCTGTCAGAATCCCTGTCTTAGTGAAGAAATTCATTAAAATTGCACCTACTCCTTTAAAAAGTTAGGATGGGAAATATCTTCAGGATGCCCACTATTCAATTTCTGGCTTAAAGCCTGACCAGCAGGATTGTCGGCATGGTTGCATGCTTGAACATTATTTTTATTATATATGCTGGTAAACAGAATCTAGAGAGAAATTACAGATCTGCAAATCTGTATTTTGCCAAATGACCCCATGTCTTGCTTTTCAAGCCCTTTCTGCAAATCTGTATTTTGCAAAACAAGTCCCTATGTTGTGCTTTTCAAACCCTTTCATTTTGAAAATGAAACAAGAGGCTCCAAGCAGCCTATATACTCATGCGCATGCGTAACAAAGTTTTATGATATATTTTAAACATGATAAGAAGATGTCCGACATGGAGAAGAGTTACTCCTTTCATTCAGTCATCGTTCCTGCAAACCACGTTGCTTACTATTGAATGTTCTGTAATGAAGGATGTACCACAATGAAGCCAGTGATTCTTCTAAGTGTTATATATGCCTAACGTGAACATTAGTAATGTAAGTAGGGTTGTAGGAGACGCTGTTGTGACAATTCAGTAACATTGTTTTACCTGAAGTGAGAGTAGCCGGAAGTCACTAATCAGGAAGTGTAAATGCACAAGGCTACATGTATGAACTGGAAGTACACAATAATTATTTAAAATATGCTTGCATAAATTTGCATGCAAAATTGTTACACAAAAAAAAATAAGAAAAAAATAAAAACAGAGGGCATTTAACTCATGCTGCTATGCACATGAGTAATTAATGTGTCCTCAGCCTCATACCCAGTGTCTTTGTTTCCCCTGACCAACAGTTGGCAAATGCCAAGCTTGCACAGTAAGGAGCAAAGACTCAGGGTACAAGATTGATGCATCCTTTATCAGTGTGACATCAGTTTTTTATGCGCATGGCTGGGAAAGGAAATTATCACGCATTCTCTGCTAAATAATCATCAAGTACATTGATGAAACCATGTCTGTAAAATGAGCTGCTTGTGGATCGCCGCCGTGTGATAATATTAATAGTTTGTTTGCAGTGTGTGCAGGGAAGATGGTAAAGTCCTGACCTTAAGCTTTGTGGCTTTGTTACTAGGTTTAGATGTGGACCATGAGAATTACTCTTACTTGTGTTAAAATATCTGGCCACGCAGTGAGGAATCAACTCTTTCGATCAAACTTGACTTGTGTTGACTACCAATTTCTGAGTGTTTTTGCAGGAATGTGTCAATTTCTAAGGAGCCATCAATAGTGGCACACTAACACTCACTCACTCAGCCGACTGCAAGGCAGTCGGCCACGATCCAATAGTGGCACAATGTGAAAACAAGACAAGGATTCTTTGTTAAAATTAAATATCGGACTAGTACCAAAAGTTAAGGTCTTGTGGAATTTTTCTGAGTTTGACACAGGCATTAATGATGGAGAAATTGTATCAAATATATTATATATGATATATTATATATATATATATATTATATTATATATTATATATGACCGAACAGCCCTGCTGACGCAATCCTACAGAAAATAGAATCGCAAGGTGACGTGAGCGGGGCCAGAAAAATGCCTTCCAGCCCCACTCGAGTTCAAGCAACCTCGCACTGCACGACTATTCTTGTACTTTCTGGTCATGTTATAAAAATAATGCTTATTGACTGAGTTAGGTCAGGCCAGACGGGAAAATATTTGGCTCTTGCGTACAGACCTAGCGCAGCGAGCCAAATATTTTCCCCTCCGGCCCTCCCACTCAGTCAATAAGTGCATAATAGTTTTGCAAATGAACCATTCCTACATGTAGTTTTTAAATATTTATACAGTCAAACCTCTATTACAGTGTAAGTGGTCACCCTGGGAGAATATACAATGTAGCCAACCAGAAGCTCATAACAGAGAAGCGCATGCTTCTACGTGATAAGCTTCTGAGTCAACTGACTGAGGTTGACCACTTCATAGATAGAGGTGTTCTAAAATTTACCATTAAAAATTGAACTACATGTAAACTGCAAAATTAATCACATGATGTGTATTTAATATTGTTAACAGCAGCAGTAACACAAAATGTGATAAATTTAAAAAATAATAGAAATTTAGTAATTGCATGTTCTAGGAAGTTTATGGCTGGTTATCAGATTTTATCATTGTAAATTACATCATCAAATTGATTAAAGTTTTGCTATCACATTCAACATGAGACAAAAAGATGGTTGCCTGTGCTTTAGGGCTGCATTAAGCTTAATTTCATAAAGCAATTATTAATAAGTCACTCACTTCTTTGGTGCCATGAGAGTTTTTCATTGTGACCATCATAATTATTGGTGATAGTTTAATTAAATACAAACTTTTGACAAAGGAGAAATACAATAAAATTGGGCAATTGGGAAATCTAAATGGTCTACTGTCCACTTTATAGAGGTGCATGACCACAAGTAAAATCAACAAACATGTGTCATATGCAGTCTGCTCATGGGAGCGCTTGCATGGTCACTTGTTCCACTATCACTGTGAGACTCTTGTAATTAGGTTGTTATGAATAATGTTTTGTGATTTGCACTAACATAGTTTCCAGAGTGTTTCTTGGGGTGTTATCTGGACATGATCCATTCGTCAATCTCGACGAGGGAGGTGTAATGACGTCATCATTGAAAAACTTACTAGAGATTTGGCTGGGGGAGGTGGGAACAAGAAGGGAGAGTCAGAGAGAGCTTGCAGCTATGTCTCATGAACTTCAATATCTGCATCAAAAATGTCATGTCTTTGATTCGAACGGACACGTTTCGGAATGGCGCATAAGTGCGCATGCTCAAAGTGTATTGACCGCTGGCCAAAAACACCACAACTCCTCCCCACTAGCTAGTGCATGCAATATGGTAACTAACAAGGATCTGAAATGTTAAGCAGTCTCAATGTCACTTCTAAAAGTCACTTCAAAGTTCATAAATCCAGCCTGAAATTCATAAATGCATCCTAGCTGGGGGCATTCATAAGTTTGCTCATAAGTTCATAAATCCAGCCTTGCTGGGGGCTTCCGCACCCGGACCGGAAACAGGTTCAGGAACAGGCTCACTCAAATTTGGTGGACTGCTGGCTGCATGGTCAGCCACTGGACTTGGTGGCGGAACATCAGTCTCCATGTTGCTGGCTACTGGCTCCTCACTGGCTTCAGACACTGGGTCCCCACGACACTCAACCTGGATTGGAAGTTCTGGGGTCTGGGTAACAGGGTTGCTGCTTGGTGTCACTGGAATTCTGGTATCCCTCAGTTGGACTGTGTGTCGACCCCACACTAAGCCAGGTTTGCCTTCTACTTCGTAAGAAAGGGGGCCAAGTTGTGTTCGGATGATGCCAGGTACCCATTTAGTACTACCTGTGTAATTTCATGCTATCACTGTCTGACCGATGGAGAATTCTCTGGTTACAGCACCACCCTTCGTGACGGTTTGGTCTATCTGACGGTTGCTTATCTTCAAGCGGAGATCTGATTTCAGCAAGTCCAGTCGAGTGCGTAATCGTCTTCCCAAAAATAGCTGAGATGGCGCTTCTCCAGTCATTGAATGGGGGGTATTTCTGTAAGCTAGCAAAAACGTTGCCAGCTTAATGTTCAGAGGTTTTACTTCCGTTTCACTTTTCATGGCTGATTTGAAACTCTGTACACAGCGCTCGGCTAGACCATTGCTGGCAGGATGGTATGGTGCAGATGTCAGATGTTTGATTCCATTTCTCTTGAGGAACATCTGAAACTCTTCAGATTTAAACTGTGGCCCATTGTCACTCACTAACTGGGATGGTACACCATATCTAGCAAATAAGTTTTGAAGTTTCTCCATGGTTTTCGTTGAGGTCGCGGTGTCCATTTTCTCTATTTCCAACCATATGGAATGGGCATCCACGACAATCAAAACCATGCAGCCGAAGAAAGGCCCGGCAAAATCAATATGGAATCGCTGCCAGTGTGACGATGGCCATTCCCATGGATGTACAGGTGCGGTACTAGGTTCAGCCTGCATTAGCTGGCAACCCGAGCAGGTTTTCGCGGTCTCCTCAATTTCCTTGTCGATTCCTGGCCGCCAGATGTAACTTCTTGCTAAGGCCTTCATCTTCACCACTCCAAGATGTCCTTGATGGAGTTCTTCAAGCACTTGTGGGCGAAGTTTTGGGAGTACTGACTCTGATTCCCCACATCAAACAGCCTGAGTGTACGGTTATCTCATCCCTGCGAGCGTAGAAGGGGTCGAGTACAGGAACATGGCTGCTTAGCCATCCTTAAGTCACCATCTCATGGACTTGACTCAAGACAGGGTCCCTTTGGGTTTCTCTTCGGACGGTAACGATTGGTAACGGCTCAAACTGCATCATATTGAAAACATTCACTGGATCCACAACTTCTTCGGCTCTCTCTTCGGTTTTAAGTGGCAGCCGGGAAAGGCCATCTGCATTGCTATGCACTTTAGTGTTCTTGTACTCGATTTGGTAGTCATAGCCAGCCAGGAATAATGCGTAGCGCTGAAGCCTGGCTGCCGTAACCACTGGAATGCTCATTGTGTGGATGAAAGATGGATGTTAGCGACTGATGATCCGTGTACAAGGTGAAAGATCGGCCAAACAAATACACATGGAACTTCTTGACTCCCCAGATTATTGCCAAAGCTTCTTTGTCAATTTGCGCGTACCCTTGCTCAGTTTTCGTGAGTGTCCTGGAAGCAAAAGCAATGGGTCGCTCAGTCCCGTCATTCATCATGTGGGATAGCACGGCACCAATTCCCACGGGGGATGCATCACAAGCAAGCCTCAGTGGCAGACCGGGATCGTAGTGTGTTAATACTTGCTCTGAAGTGATCATTTCTTTCACGTTGTGGAATGCTGTTTCGCATTGTTCCGTCCATTTCCATTGATGGTTGTTCTCTAACAACTGGTTCAAAGGGCGTACCACTGTTGACAGATTGGGCAAGAATCTGTTGTAGTAATTGACTAGCCCCAGGAACGACCTCACTTCAGCTACATTGCATGGGCGGGGCGCTTTCAAAACTGCTTCCACTTTCTCTGGTGACTTGTGGAGACCATGACTGTCGATATCATGTCCACAGAAGGTTATCTTCTCCTTGAAAAACTCGCACTTGGTCTTGTTTGCTCTTAACCCGTGAGCCTGCAAGCGACGTAAAACTTCTTCTAGGTTGGCAAGATGCTCTTCATCATTCTTTCCAGTGATGATCATATCATCAAGGATATAGCTTATTCCAGACGTTCCTTTTAACACTTGATCAATGGTGCGCTGCCAGATAGCAGGTGCAGATGTGATGCCAAACACTAATCGGTTGTACTGAAACAGTCCCATATGGGTGTTGATAGTGAGGTATTTCTTTGAATCTTCTTCCATCTCTAATTGGTGGTATGCTTGGCGGAGGTCAATCTTTGAGAATTTCTGCCCACCAGCAAGGTTTGCAAAGATGTCTTCAATGCGAGGAAGAGGGTACTGCTCTGCATTTAGTTCTGGATTCACTGTGGTCTTGTAATCACCACAAAGTCTGACGGAACCATCTTTCTTGGGGACAAGCACAGTCGGTGTGGCCCATTCACTCCACTCCACTTTAGTGAGAACACCTTCATTCTGGAGTCTCCGCAGTTCTTCCTCCACCTTCGGCTTTAATGCATAAGGCATCTGTCTGGCCTTGAGGAAGCGTGCTTGGCTATCATCTTTAAGAGTTAACTTCGCTTTGGCTGATGTAAAGGTGCCCAGTTTATTTTCAAAAACATCTCAGTACTTGTCTAGCATAACGTCCAAACGCTCTTTAGGACTTGAGGTAGCTGGTGAAGCCTGCAACGACTTGATAGAACACCAGTCTAGGCGTATCGTGCGTAGCCAATCTCTTCCCATTAGAACAGGACCCTTATTCTTGACGACATACAGGTCCAGCAATTATCTTTGGGTTTGGTAATCTACGGGTACTTTGAGCACTCCCACTGGCAGAATGTTTTCCCCGGTGTAGGTTTTCAAGGACAGTCCAGTTTTGTGCAGGGGAAGCCTGTTAAACTTCTGCTGGTAGAGGTCAAACGAGATAATCGACACAGCCGAACCTGTGTCCAGTTCCATCTTAAGTAGTTTACCATCAACATCCAAATCAACCCAGATAATATCATTGCTCTGTTTCCTCACATTGTTTACCTCGAAGGTGGCTAAGATGTCTTCATAAGCATCAACATCAACCTCAACAGCATGTACCTCTGGGGTTTTGGTTGCTTGCTTAGGCTTGCCTTGCTGTTTGGAACGACAAATTCGCTGGATATGGCCCTGTTTTCCACAGTGGTGGCAAATCTGGTCCATGTAAAAACAATTGTGTGTCATATGTGTGTTCCCACCACAGCGGAAGCAATGGGGGGTGGTCGCCGGTTTCGCTGGTGTTGGTTTGTTGTGTTCAGTCAACTTGTCAACGTGAGGGACTGGGTTGGAGTTGAGCTCACTTTGTAATTCTGAAGCATCGCGAATGGCAGTTTCCATTGCTACAGCAATCTCCACAGCTTTGGAATACTTCAGTTTGGCTTCTGACAGTAATCTCTTTTGGATCTGCATATTTCGAAGTCCACAGACCAGTCTATCTCGTAGCGCTTCGTTTAGATTCCCGCCAAAATTACAGTGTCGCAAGCTTTCTTAGCTCGGCCATGTAAGACAAAATGCTTTCTCCTTCGTGTTGGTTTCTCTTGTAGAAACGAAATCTTTCCGCAATTTCCAAGGGCTTCTGGCTCAAATGCTCCTGGAGAGTGGTAACTATCTGTTCAAAGGACTTTGTAGCTGGCTTCTCCGGTGCAAGAAGATACTTCAGCAGAGTGTAGGTTTTCCCGCCGATCAAGCTCAAGAAGGTTGGCACTTTATGGTCATTATCGATGTCGTTCGCCAAGAAAAACTGTTCTACTCGTTCCACATAGGTTTCCCAATTCTCTTTTGTGTCATCAAAACTCTCTATCTTCCCAATAGGGGTCATAATTTCTTGAATTTTACCTTGTCGCCACTGTCATGTCTTTGATTCGAACGGACACGTTTCGGAATGGCGCATAAGTGCGCATGCTCAAAGTGTATTGGCCGCTGGCCAAAAACACCACAAAAAAGTACCTAAGTATGCAAACTGCTGATTGGTGGAATAGTTGTCTGGTGAATTATGTTGTCGATACTCGTTTCCAGTTTGGGAAAACAGAGACTGGAATACAGTAGATATCAAGATAAATTTTTCTAATTTTTCTTCAAATGAAGTGATTGTTTAATGGGCAACACAAAACCTTAGACTGATGTTTATTGAATGTTTAACACACTACATGTAACTTACTTCAGTTTCATTTACATGCAATTTGAACATAGATGGTTCTAGCTTTAACTAATTTTCAGAATTTTCCTAGATGGAAAAAGGTTTATTAAATTTGTGTGTGTGTGTTTTGGCATGTACTTGTAGAACGTCATCTGAGCCACATGACTGTCTTTCATGTTCTTTGGCTTGATATTGCTGCTTCAATACAGCAAAGACATCTTATTGTAGTGTTTTCACTGCTGTATCTGTATCTGCCTTCAGAGCACTGTTAGGAAAGAGCATCGATCAGGCATTGTTTGTCTTTTGAAATAATATTTTTATTAAATTTGAATAATTTATGATGAAGTTAAATGTATTTAACTAAGTTAACGACGAGGAGCAAGTGGGGCATTGGCGTTTAGCTGGTTCCCGGCGGGTATCTGGTGGGTCTTTGGTGTTCCAGTGTCGTACAGTTAGCATTCTCGGTATCAAGTATTCCCCCTGTTTCGTGTTTAGCATTCCCAGCTGTGTCTTGCCCTGGTGTTGGTGCTTACATTCCCCTCAGGGTCCTGGCTTAGCAGGCTTGCCTATTTTGCGTGGGTCTGCATCACGCCTTTCAGTTTAGCTCTCTACGCATGTAGTTTTTGTGGGCTCACATTTTCTATCTTGTGGCCAGTGGGTATTGGTTGGTGTTATGCGTGCGCATTTACACATGCATGGCTGTTGTTCCTTTGAGCGGTTCGTGGTTTTGTTCAAAGGGTTTTTTCTAGCATCCCCTCCCTTGTTTTCGTTGATGTTTTGGGTGTTCTTTACTTTTTCTCTAGTGTCATTACAATAGATTTCCACTGAGCCTAGTGCTCAGTGTGACGGATGCTCAAGGGCAGTGTCTAGGAGGGTGGGGGGAGGTCTCGTTGCTGGGGTGCGGTTAGGAGAGGCCAAGGATTTTGTGGTAGCTTCAGCTCGGGGGGGGGGGGGGGGGAGGGGAGGTAGGGTTCTTGGGCACCCAACCTCCAACTGCATCGGTATTGCGAGGTCACGGGTTCGAACCCCGTTGAAGTCCTGATTTTTTTTTCAGGCTTCTTTTTGCAATTGCTTAAATTGCGTTCACAGCTGCGACCATCATTCTTCATTTGATTGTAAATACATTCTTCTCTTGTTGATAATTTTTAAATGCGCACAAAAAAAACAGTTATTATTACTAGCAGTAATGAAAGATTACAACTGTATGGAGACGCATTCGAAGGTTTCCGGTGGAAGTGAGCCCCTGAGAAAAGCAATAGGGGCAGACATTTGGCAGTCTGAACACCACAAATTTTTCTGCATGCAAGGCACAGGGTACTAACATGAAATTAGGATTGCGTTCTTCTAACGCGATTATACCCTCGAATATAAACCAAACCCTTAAAACCCCGGCCTGGAGGGCTTACAGTTGTATATTAGTGATCTTACAGTATTCTGGATGTTTTGTGAAATGCTTTCACGAATACATGTACTCATGCTAATGTTTTGATCCCTGTACATGTACAGTATGTCAGTAACTGGGGCTAATTTTGTAACAAGCTAGCAACAATTTGGTCTTTGGAGCCAGAATATCCATCCAACAGAAAAGCTACTTACAGTAGTTACTGACTTCTGGTACTTTTAAAATTTGAAATCTGATCCATGTTTTAATCTATGTTTTTTTAGGTGTTTAACCACTTTGACCATGCGTGGCTATGGCATCTACTTTACGTGAATCACGCACACACGATCAAGCTGATGGATCCAAAAAAGTTAAAGTCACCATTTTGGCTTCTGAATGGGGATCAAGCAAGGGAGGTCTATCCACCATAAACAGAGAGTTTGCCATTCAGTTAGCCAAATGCCCTGAAGTGGAAATCACGTTCTTTCTACCACAATGCAGTGATAAAGATAAGACGGTTGCCCTTAATCACAACGTAAAGATTGTTGAGGCAACACGGCGGCCTGGTTTTGAAGAATTGGAATGGCTTAGCTTTCCTCCAGAACATTTGCAAATCGACATAATCATTGGTCATGGAGTGAAACTCGGTCGCCAGGCACAAGTCATTAGAGACTCTAAAAAATGCGTGTGGGTTCAAGTGGTCCACACAGACCCAGAGGAACTAGGAATGTTTAAAAACTACTCCAATCCAATTTCAAAGGGTGAAGAAAAGCACAAAACAGAAGTAGAACTATGTGAAATGGCGGACCTTGTTATAGGAGTTGGTCCCAAGTTGAGCGAGGCCTTTCGCTCCTATCTTCGCGGCTGCCATAAGGATCAAAATATTCTTGACTTTACCCCTGGAATATTTGAAGAATTTGTGAGTGTAAAACAAGTTCCCGAGGAGAGAAAACAATGCACTGTCTTGGTCTTTGGCCGCGGAGATGCAGAAGATTTCAGTTTGAAGGGATTTGACATTGCTGGAAAAGCTGTTGCTAAATTGCCCGACACTCGACTTGTCTTTGTTGGAGCCCCAGATGGAAAACAGGAGAAGATAGCGGAACGGTTAACCGGATGTGGTGTTCCTGCTAATCGCTTGAGGGTCAGAGGCTTCGTACAAAGCCGAGAGAGCTTGAAACGCTTGTTTCAAGAAGTGGATCTTGTACTCATGCCCTCGAGAACAGAGGGTTTTGGCCTGACAGGACTTGAGGCCCTGTCAGCTGGTCTCCCTGTGCTTGTCAGTGAGAATTCGGGATTTGGAGAAGCAATAAGCAATGTGCCATTTGGCTCATCGTTTGTGATTGATTCAGAGGACCCCAACGATTGGGCTGCGGCCATCAAGAAAATCTGGAAAAAGGACAGGAAGAAGCGACTAGAGGAAGTGAAAGCAGTGCGTGACTCCTATGCGAAGAAATACAACTGGGCCAAGCAGATAAAAGATGTTGTTGATAAGATGACCAACATGGTTCTTGGTATGTACATGTAGTAAACAAATGATAGAATGTACGTAAAGAAAATTTATAAAATGGCAGCTGGGTGCATGAATATCAGTTTTGTCAATAAATAATTAAAAATATATTTCTCCTTGCAATAATCTATCAAGGGATTTTAAGACGCTGAATAGAAACTTCCACTGTTTGTAGTAAAAGATGCTACTGCTGTGTTATTACTGACATTCTTCCTGACATACTCATAATCTGATATATCAAAGCAACTGAATGTTTGCAGCTCAGTGATGATGAATTCTTTTGATGGTGTCATCAGCAACTAAGTTCCATCCATGTTATAATTCCACAGATGAGTCTTCAGGTGGTCAAAGCTTGTCACAAACAGAAGGCGAAATGTTTCCATCTGCTAGCCAGGTTTCTCCATGGACAAAAGACAACACTGAGGACCATGCAGGTACCCTGTAACGAATAATCAGTGTTGTCAAACCCTTTAATGCATAAGCATCAATTGTCAGAGAATAGGGTGTCATTTTGAACACAAATTCTCTTTACCCGAATTCAACTTCTGTGGTAATTAGTAACAATTTGGTGCCTGTGACCATTGCAAAAGAAGGGAGCAACAAGTTTGTCAGCATGTCAGACTGTGTTTTTGGCACATTCACGTGCATCAAGTTGTATGCAGTTAAACCCAATGAATCGTCTGTCTGTGTGGAAATCTGTTCAGAAAGCCTTAGTCATCTTAAAAATTTGTTATCAGTTAAACAGACTAACGTTTTTAGTAAAAAATACATGTAATGTTACCTCAAACTTCAAAAACTCCTTGTGTTTCTGGAGGGATAAAAAGTGTCGTTTTAGAAATAAGTGCAGGTAGGATATTTGGAAAGGAGAAAGCAGCTCATTGCTGGTAAATTTGGTGGATGAGATGCCTTCCCCTAAAAAGAAATCAAACCGTATTAGCTTTTACATAGTTTCCATCTGTGTGTTAACCTCACCCATTTATTATGAAAAATCAAAGGCTCCTGCGAGCCAACCCCTGAATACGAAAATTAATGCTAACGGAACGCAATATTTCAGGGGTTCTTTTGGACTTAAGAAGAACACAAACAAAAACATTAATTTTCAGTTCGGAAAAAAAAAGGAAAAAAAATCCGTCCTATATAGCTAGGTGAGAATCGAACTAACATCCTCCAGCTCTATGATCCCCTCATTTACCCACTACACTACCTTGGATTTGGCTAATTACCAAGGCCAAATATTGTTACTTCAACATAGAAATACGAAAAAAGTTTACATGTACATCTGAGTGATGGATAGAGTGAGCGAGTGGGTGAGTGAATTAATTAGCCACTGTTACCGATAACCCATTCATTACGCTTGGGTGTATTTGCAGATAAAAAATATGCCGGTTATTTTTAGGACCCTTGTGAGTATGTGAAGAAATTACATTATTTGTCCTAATTATAAAATTAATCCTAACGTGTTATCGATGTGCACCACTAGAAATTTGCAACCAATGCATTGTACGTTTTTATTGACTTTCAGCAAGAAGCATTTTTCCTAACCTTCACAAAATGCAATGTGATACTGACAAGGTTAACAACAAAACTAACCTACCAGAGGATCTAACAAAGATTGCTTCAAACAAAGGATTCACAATTTCTGACAATCGCGCATCTGGAAATTGTATGTTCTATGCACTATCCGCGCAACTGCAAAGTGTGAAAGGAGTCCAAATATCACACAGAGAACTTCGAGAAACTTTGGTCCAATTTATCACGCATAATGCTAATCTGGTAAGTCAGTGGTGTGATTAACTTTTTCGCCAAGCCTTTTTTCTATATCTAATTGTGTTTTTTCTTGGTTTACATTTTTTTTAAACCAGATTTGTTTTTGTTTCCTTTTTGTCAGAATATGATAATGAAACCATGGGACAAAAGAAAATAAAAATTAAACTGGTTTGAAAAGTTTCAAACCAGAGAAACAAAATAATTGAACCACAACTCAACATATAACCATTCACTAGAGTTTGTCTTTAATTATAGAGCGTGGAAACTTGCTTTGATATACCGAGTCCCCAGTAACAAATAAAATGGTCGAGGGGGTCTATTTCACACTTATCTAGTGCAGTTTTAGCTTGGACACAAAAGCGTTTTATATCCGATATTTCAATTTTTTTTAGTAACATAAGTTAACTTCTAATCAGACACAATGAAATCTTTTATTTTGCATTCATCTATTTTCACTGGAAAAAAAAAACACTAAAATTATCTTGGTCATTTTATAGCATGATGGAACACCACTGTTCTACTTTGTTTCTGGGTACCCTTCATGGTCTGAATACTTAGGAAGTATGGCAAAAGACGGTACGTGGGGAGATCATTTGGTTTTACATAGTGCAGCAAGCTACTTCCAAACTGACATCCGTATTATCAGCAGTCTTGGCCGTGACGTACTCATCAGTCCTGAGATTCCAGTTGCGAACACCAATCCACTTGTGTTGGGGCACGTTCATGAGTTACACTATGTCAGCCTTCAGCCCAGACGTAGCACTTGTAAAGGTAAAATGATGATGCGTTTCACGTTTGTTTTACTTCTTCTCTGAATGCAGCTGAAAGCTTACAGTGATATTTGAAAACTAAGGGAACCAGTGGTGGAACAAGGGGGTATCACCCTGATTTGTAATAAAGAACAGGATTTGTAATATCAACTGGATTTGTAATAAAAATCAACGTGATATGTAATAACAACAGGATTTGTAATAAAAATCAACCTAATATGTAATAAAATAACTAACCGGATTTGTAACTAACTTTCAACCAGATTTGTAATAACACACTTAACCGGATTTGTAATAACCTATTAACAGGATTTGTAATAACGCTGTGAAAGGTGAGTGATACTTTGATGTGCGTTTCCAATAAAATATGAATACCCTTACCTACCTCTAAGGATGGCTTTGGAAATTTCCAAAGGGAGCGGGGGGAGGTGAGTAAGGGGCTGAAATATAATTCTTTGTAATTTTCTGACTGCCCCGCTTTCTAACCTAATTCTAACAAGAATAACGAAAAAGTTTTCTAGTTTGTTTTAATAAAAGCAAAAGTTATATGTTCTGATATATAATGCAACATTGGAAGTGCAAACGCGGCACACATATATTAGTATTTTTATGTTCGGCAGATTACTAAAGTTATAACACTTTATCATGATTACGAATCACACAAAATAAATGCAAAATCTGGTATATTAGACAATAGCCAAAGTGGTACTTGAACTGGAACAAAGGAAAACAGGGCATAACGGCTTTTTCAAGCCACTGCTAGTTAGTTAACCGAGTCAACTTTGCATAAAACTTTAACCGAGAGGCCTTACTTTGGGGTCGGGGTCGGTTTTTTCTTTTCTCTTTTGTAATCTTTTCGTTTTTTTAATTTTAATTTCTTTCTCTTTTTAGAGTGGTACTTCGTTTTGTTTAAACCTCGTTATGTGGCGAGTGCCTTCCTTTTTGGGTTTGAATGTCAGAGGTCATATGTGTAGGCAGATATGTAGAATATATTAACCCCACACCCTCTCCCCTAAACTCCTGTCAAATTGGCCTTTTCGATCGCTAACTTTTTGGAATATCCAAACCCTTCCATAAGTGGGAGAATAGAGAGTATCTTTAAGAAATGCACATCAAGTGACTCACCTTTCGCAGCGTTATTACAAATCCTGTAGATAGGTTATTACAAATCCGGTTAAGTATGTTATAACACATCTGGTTGAAAGTTTGTTACAAATCCGGTTAGTTATTTTATTACATATTAGGTTGATTTTTATTACAAGTATTGTTGTTATTACATATCACGTTGATTTTTATTACAAGTATTGTTGTTATTACATATCACGTTGATTTTTATTACAAATCCTGTTGTTATTACATATCACGTTGATTTTTATTACAAATCCTGTTGTTATTACATATCACGTTGATTTTTATTACAAATCCGGTTCATATTACAAATCCTGTTCTTTATTACAAATCAGGGTGGTACAGGGGAGGGACACGCCGTTCTCCTGATTTTGCAAAAAAAATTACTTGCGAAAAGCCGTAATTGTTTATCAATCTGCACATGGCATTTTGCCATTAGCTTCCTTTCTTTTTCACTCCTGGTCACCACCATACGAGCAAGTCCGGATCCGCAACGCTACCGGTTTCTTGTAAGCAATGTAAAAGCTACTTGGTAATTTCCCTTATCTATCTCTACTCCATGTATATTGCTGAGTGGGTTTCTTGGTAAAATGGTTCATTTGTCATTTGATTTTGAGCAGAGAAGACACTGACGATAATTAATTGCTGACTGTTTTTCTTTTTATACTTTTAGATCCTGAGCAGGGAGGGGTGAGCAAAACTAGATGTGACGATGCATCGGGAAATGGATCATTACGTGCGGGCATGCGAGCCCATCATGTTCAAGGTAGGATAAGACATTTTTTTAGGAAAGAGCATCTTCAGAGGGAGTGGGTGGATAAGGGCTGTAATAGAACCGATGGTAATTATTGTTGTAAGGTGTTTCATTAAAAAAAGATTTATGCTCCCACTAGTAGTAGAGTTTATTATGCCATGACGAGATATACGACAGCACCTTATTTAATAATCACCCAATGTAACTACTTGATGCAAGTGACGTTATTGCTAATAAGATTTGTAAAAATATGAATGAAAACACTTCTTACAAAGATTGACTTTATCCCACGTTTGTCCTCTGGATGTGGAAATTTCTTCATAATCTTAAGAACTTTCTTTTTCCCTCGTTTGTAATTTTTTGAATGAACTTCTGAAACCTTTATTTTGATCCCCCAAAAGCAACTTTCAAGAAAATTGTCGATTTTAAGGTACTCTGGCATTCAGTTTAATAACTTTATTGACAGCACACGCTTTACACGTTATGACAAATTAACACCACACTTGGCAACGTTCCCTTTTACTGCTGTAGTGCAGATGTGCTGTGCTGATGTGCTCTACCCGTGTTCCTTTGTCTAATGTCAGATGATCACATCATTATGCGCTGCAGCGGACTGTGAAGTTGAGTCATTTATAGGCCTTGCATCCTACACGCCCCTAAACTTAAGTAGGACAAGTACCCAGATTAAATACTGTTCAATAAGAATAGAGAACGTACTCCATATTACTGTGGTCTGCCCTGTTCGTGTTTATTCATGGGTTGGATGTGTTGAAATAACAATTGGGCTGATTAGCGGGTGCTCTAACTTCTTTGGTTCTTCATTAGATTGTAATTAGTAGCCCCTCATTTATCTCAGCGATAGTCGACTCCCACAAGATACGGATAGTTTCTGCTTGGGGAATACTTGTAGTCTGGTTCTTATTGTAATGTCCTACCTTATTCTCTATTGAATTGTAAATCAAATTTTAACGCGATCAATAAAGAAAGATGGTAAATTTTAAGCTCGGTAATGAAATGATAAGGATGTGATGTTCATCGTGTCACGAACGTGGGAAAACAAAGGGAATCGAACCCACAACCTTCCGTACACCAGTCGGATGCTACTGAGCGTGTCACATACATGTATGAACCTAGTACAAGTCTTGTAGCTCAGTGTTTAGAGCATATGAAGGCTTTCAGTGTTTATAACTTAATAAAACGAGCTCAGCGACCCCCATTTTTTGTTTTTG
The DNA here is from genome assembly GCA_022457155.1 of Cladopsammia gracilis. Lineage (NCBI taxonomy): Eukaryota > Metazoa > Cnidaria > Anthozoa > Scleractinia > Dendrophylliidae > Cladopsammia > Cladopsammia gracilis. Next base: position 902,612 of record JAJGOT010000317.1, read on the forward strand.
AATTGTAATAATTATTGGCTTTTTAATATACAACTTTTTACAAAGTTAAAAAACAATTCTTGGGAAGGCGTTCAGAGCCACCTTAAATTGTATTTTTAATAAAGGCAATTACAATTCGATGATAAATAGCGGAGGGTCACCAGCTTCTTTTTTTGGTTATAAGCACTTAAAGCTAAAATTAAGGGTGTCTTTAACAGGTTATACTGTTACTATGGTAACCTGTTCTGTCTTGGTAATAATAACCATAACTTTATCACCAAGGATTGAGCACTTTTTTGATACTATTATTGTAGCATTAGCTTGTAAAGAATTATAATATTGATCCATCGATGTATACTAAGCGATGGAAAATACTTTCTCAAACTCATTAATTATCCAAAAGGTTCTTAGCCAATCAGAGTATTCCATTTCGGTCAGGTGCATGTATCTTGATACCCAATGAAAACACAGATCAAGACATCACCGATTAGTTCAAAAACTGATCAAGACACTTCAATTTTAATTAGCAACCTGAAAAATTACAATAATACAGACAATTATTAATTAGCATCCTCATCTCAGCATCTAAAGCACGTCGAAAGATCCCAAACCTAATGAATCAAACAAGAAAAGCATGTTACTTTAATAATAATTTAAAATATTCCCGAAAGAAATAATACCAAACAAGCAAACAAAACTTTGTTTAATTTCCCATACCTTTTATCCTGAGCATCAAGTGGATTCAATGCCTCGACGCCATTGTTGTCTTCCAAATGACGCTTCAGACCACATACTATCCCGTACACAGTTCTGGGTGGATACCTTTCACCCGACTCTTTAGCTACTTCCATGACAAACTTCATGAGCCAGTCGTTAAGAGATGCGGCGGCAAAAACGACTCGCTCCGCCATCCTTGATCTCCGCCATCATTCATCAACTACAATGAATAACCGCTAACACGAGGCAAACAACTTTCAAACAACTCTACAAATGTATGCAGGAAGAGAGTTGTGAAAAATGCAAAAGAATGCAATCTCTGTTTCTCATTAAAACAAACGGTGCTAATTACACAGAAAATTATTTGCACTGTATTTTTATGCGTGTTTGAGAAGCCATATAAAAAACTCGTGCTTCGTTTTTCATCAGGGGTTCCAAACACTTCGAAACAATAAAAGAACTCCATCCATCTTTCTCGGTGTTTGGAACCCCTGATTTAAAACTCACACTCGTTTTTTATCTATTACCTGAACTATTGAGAGCCACGTTATAAGGCAAACTCCTCCAGGCCATAATCATGAAAACACAATACATCAGACGGGACAGTGTCCCTTTAATAGTGACAATAATTCTATTATTAATAATAAATGATTATAAATGTACATGTAGTTCTCTTGTGTCATACATTATTGTGTTATTAAGATTATATTACAATATTGGAGTATAAGCCTGCACCTGTTAACTGTCTGTCTTTCTTTCTGTTTGTTCCTTAAGGTTCTGAGCAGGGAGGGGTGAGTAGTACAAGTGGAAGTGTTGCGTCTGGTGTTGCTGGGTGTGCAGGTGCAAGCCAGCAAGCTCATCATGAGCAAGCTCATCATGACCAAGGTACTGTATAAAGAACAATTCTTTTATTCCTCTTTTGATCCCTAATTCTCCTTAATAATTACAGCTCTAGTGGGAGGTTGGAATGGTTGAAATTCAGAATTAAGAGATCAACCTTTTTTTGCATTATCTATCATAATGAAACACAGGTTGCTGGGGTCTGTGGAAAACATGGGGTCCGCCAGGTTTGTTTTAATTATGGGGAAATAAATCTGTAGATTTTGGAGAATTTTCACAGTCATGTGCAATAAATACAATCGGGCTATGTATCATGGTAGTTTAATGGCTGCTTATAGCAATGTGTGGTTCCAGAAAATATCCATGCCGCCACCACAGAGAGGATGTCACCTATGACTCCCCACCCCTCAGATTTCCATTCTTCTAAGAAGACCACACAACCCCTCTGGATTTTCCACAAGTATGACAAAATAATGCTCCTCATGACCCCACCCACAACAACGTTGCAAAGCAAGATCCACAGAGCATTGCATGTATTGTTGTGTAACACCACCTTTATGGTAACTTTTTGCTGTCTTTCTTTCTATTATTTAAGGTTCTAAGCAGGGAGGTGTGGGACCTAGTGCAAGTGGAGGTGTTGCTTCTGGAGCTTCTGGTGGAAGCAAGCAAGGTCATTATGACAAAGGTAATACAAGTACCGTACTGTTTTTCCTCTAATATCTGTTTCTTTTTGTCAGTATTTTTTTACTTGATATCCTTGAATTATATTATTTAATGTTATCAGAAGCTTATCACAAGCTTCTGATGTTATACAGTGTAACTGTAACTGTTTGCACTCGAGAGCCAAAAAAAATCTCAAAGAAAAGACAAATAGAGGCCGGAATTCTACAATTCAGAGTTTGTTGATCAATCACTGTATTTCAATTTTTCATAGCCAAAAAGGTCTCAGTTTAACTGAGCATTTAAAACATTTAAAAAAGCAGAGCAAAAAATAATTCATTTACATGACTTAATTCCACTTAGGTTTTCAGTGTCAATAACAACCTTAATTAACAGTCCCTTTCTTGCTACCCTCACCTGAATTATCATACTAACTAGACATCAAAATCACGGAAACAAAAACCAGAGCCTTTAAAACCGTTGCAGTAACTGACAGACGCCATTAAATTGACTCTAAAGGTTTTCAGTTTCAACAACAAAAACTGGTCCTTTTCAGGACTACCCGTCCCTGGATGATCGTACTATCTAGAAATATTTTAAGTTTTTTATTTACGATTTACATGTATGAAAGATACTTGAGAGGCCAACGGCTTTAAAATAGAGGAAGGGGGCTCATACATATGCCTGAAATATATAGAGATTCATTAGAAAAGTGGGATAAATAGAGTGAGTGGGGCTTACATTTATTTATAGAATGTAGAATAAAAAGCGAGCTAAAAAGGGAGGGAGTTTATAAAATAGAGGGTACATGTATATTAGAAACAGGAAATAGGCAAAAGGCTGGAAGCAAAATATGAGAAGTAGAGCATCCAGAATGTGACTGCAGTTCTGAAGATAATTATGTTAACACCCTACATGTGTTTGAGAAAAAGGCTTTCAATTCGAAGCCAAAGGACATGAATTATTTATATTTGTTAATACCTATGTCACAAGTGGAAGGTGGGTGCCTAGGAACCTGGGGACAGGAACCGCCAACCCAAACCCAAGGCAATAGGCCTGTGCTACCTGCAACCCCACCACCAGCCCGCATGACCATAAAACATTGAAATTATATATAAATTATTGAACCATGAGTTTATGTATTCTCCACACTACAATAATTATGAACAATATATTTTTCAAAAGTATCATCACTAACCGATCGTATTCTAACAGGTATTCTCTTGTTTTAGGCAATACTTCAGATTTAACTTCCCGTCAAGAGAAAACCAATTATTCTCGTTTGTGTTGTCTTCTGATCAGCGTGGGTTCACGAGTACTGAGAGATACATTTGACAAAATAATTCCACCACAGAATCTTCAAAACATCTTAAAACGTCACCCAGTACACTCTAAACTTCAGTCACGTCGAAAGGAAGGAATCCTGAATTCTATGCAGTGGAGTAAACTGTATCCTGCCACACCCTCTGAAGTGTCGTCTGCAGGCTTTGACCCCGCCCTCCTGATAGTGCTCCTAAGGACAATCTGTAATCTGAGTCCTCCACCTGCTGGCTGGGATGCACCTCCCCTTGCAGCTGACACCAGCCATGAGTCTGACATTGCCCGTGTGAAGTATTTCATGAATGCTGTGTCTAAACATGCTGGGGAAGGCTCTGTTAGTGATGCTGTATTCAGTAATTACTGGCAGCAGATCCGTGACACACTGGTGCGATTGGGAGGAGGTGATTATGAAGATGCCATTGATGAAATGAAGGATCAAGAAATGGACCCTCTGGATGAGGAACATTTCCAAGAACTTCTCAAGCAGTGGAAGAAGGTTGAGGACAACTTCAAGGACAAACTGAATGAACTGGAGAGTAAAGAGGCTTCTGAGGAGGAAGGTGTGTTTTAATAGTGAAAACGATATTAAAGTTTCAGTTTAAGAACTAATATTTAGTTTTATGACAAAGCTGTACAAGTGCGGCTCGCCATTTAAATATTCATACAGTTCTGCTATGAGTATTTCATCTTACTTCTAAAAGAACAATAGCGATAAAAGTTATTAGCATTTCTATTAGTATTCTGTAGTGATGATACAGTATAGCTGTTCTGTATCAGGATTTATAAACCTTTATAAATTTAAATTTCGTTTGTATTTTCCTTATGAATTATTAATGAATTTAAGAATATACCTTAACCTTTATATCAAATTAAAGCTTATAGAGCTGGCTATCTAAATAAACAATTTTTTTCGTCTAAATGCGAGCGTATCATTTTTTGAAAGCTGTAACTCAAAGTGGTTTTAATTTTATTTGTTCTTTGGTTTTCGGACCTGAAGCACTAATAAACGTGTCGCCGTTTTCCCATATTTAATTGCAGTGAAAAGTTACAGAATATTTTTGAGTGATCGCATGGAAATAGCGCTCAACGAAAACGTTTTCAGAAATAACAAATTTAGTGACACGCGTTTGTTGATTATATGTTAACATAGCTACTGATCAAATTTGAGAAAATTCGAACAAAATCCATTTTAAAGTGTACCCTTCAAGCCACTTTGAGAAAACAGCGCTCAGAAAAATAGTAGTATATCCAAACTGGCCTTTGTTTCACGGATCACTGATTAAGAATTGGGAAAGGATTGGACCCATTGTTCTGTGTATGAACATTGAGGTGGATCACTCCGCAAGGCACCGGGATCGTAGTCCCGCAGCCTCCTCCCACCCAAGCGACCCATTTTCCCATATCTCACTATCCTTACTCCCAAACCTAACATTGCATTCCTAGCTGTTCCATGTGGTCCCCTTTGGGTCATGTACCCATTGGGGGGGGGTTAGAGTCGTGCCTGATGCAGCACAAAGCAGTTCTCTCAAGCACACCTAGTTGACACCTGAACCTAGATCAGTATTCGTGCCCAACTAGAGAGGCCCACACCTTAATAAATTTCCACCGAACACAGAGTTGAACTATTGCCAAAGACACCTAACTGACATCTGAACCTGGTTCAGTATTCGTGTCACGACCGGGGGGGGGGGGGGGGGGGGCAATCGTAGATAAATTATCCACCGAATGCCAAGTTGAGATATTGCCAAACACACTTAGTTGGCGCCTGAACCAAACCCTGAACCAGTGCCCAGTCAGGCAGGCCCAAACGTAAACAAATTTCCACCGAACACCAAGTTTTGCCATTGCCAAACACACCTTATTGACACCTGAACCTAGTTCAGTATGCGTGTCCAGCCAAAGAAGTCGAAAGTGAAATAACTTCCACTGAACACATGCGCAGAGGTCAGTTATTATGAAACACACCTTATTGACACCTGAACTTAGTTCAGAGTTTGTGCCCGGCCAGATAGGCCCAAACGTAAATAAGACTCAACGAACACAGAGTTCAGCTATGGCCATCACACCTTGTTGACACCTAAACCCAGTTCAGTATTCGTGCCTGGCCAGAGAGGCCCAAAGTAAATAAATTCCATTGAACACAGAGGTCAGCTATGGCTAAACACACCATATTGGCACCTGAACCTAGTTCAGTATTCGTGCCCATCCCGAGAGGTCCAAAGTAAATGAATTTCCACTGAACAGAAAGTTCAGCTACCTGTATGGCCACTTATTGGCACCTGAACCCAGTTCAGTATTCGTGCCTGACACGAGAGGTCCAAAGGAAATGAATTGCCACCGAACACAAGGTTCAGCTATGGCCAAACACACCTTATTGGCACCCGAACCTAGTTCGGTATTCGTGCCCGACCCGAGAGGACCAAAGTAAATGAATTTCCACTGAACACAAAGTTCAGCCGTGGCCAAACACACCTAATTGACACCTGAACCTAGTTCAGTATTCGTGCCCGACCCGAGAGGTCCAAAGTAAATGAATTGCCACCGAACACAAAGTTCAGCTATGGCCGAACACACCTTATTGGCACCTGAACCTAGTGCAGTATTCGTGCCCAACCCAAGAGGTCCAAAGTAAATGAATTTCCACTGAACACAAAGTTCAGCTATGGCCAAACACACCTTATTGGCACCTGAACCTAGTTCAGTATTCCTGCGCGACCCGAAAGGTCCAAAGTAAATAAATTTCCACCGAACACAAAGTTCAGCTATGGCCAAACACACCTATTGGCACCTGAACCTAGTTGAGTATTCGTGCCCGACCCGAGAGGTCCAAAGTAAATGAATTTCCACCGAACACAAAGTTCAGCTATGGCCAAACACACCTTATTGACACCTGAACCTAGTTCAATATTCGTGCCGGACCCGAGAGGTCCAAAGTTCAGCTATGGCCAAACGAACCTATCGAACACCTAATTGACAACTGAACCTAGTTCAGTATTCGTACACGACCAGAGAGGCCCAAACATGACTAAACAACTGAATAGCGGAAAATATATTTGCCCCTGTGTTGGTAGCTTGAGGCTGAACGTGTGGAGCTTGTTGCCGTAACTGAAGGGCCACTTGTAGAGGTTGTTGGGGCGGTTGAACCGGTGGCTGTAGCGCTGAAGAACGGGAACTTGAGCCGAACAGTGGAACGCGCTTCGAAACGGGTGGCCGTGGGTTTTACGGCAAAAGAGGCCCACAAAAAGGGAATGTTTACATTTATAGTCTTGAATATATTAACTGGTGTGAATCCCATGCTTTCTGTCACATTCCAGCGCTTAATCCGCTTCCGTGAAACATATTGGCCAGTTTGAATAGGAAACAATGTTTCTGCAACAATGTTTCCTAGTTTAGCCAGGCCTTTACACGTTACAACAAATTAACACTACACTTGGCGACGTTCCCTTTTACTGCTGTAGTGCAGACGTGCTGTGCTGATGTGCTCTACCTGTGTCCCCTTTGTCTAAGGTCAGATGATCGCATCATTATGCGCTGCAGTGAACTATGAAGTTGAGCCATTTATAGGCCTTGCAGCCAACACACCCCTAAACTTAAGTAGGACACATACCCACATAACTGTTTGATAAGAATAGAGAACATACTCCACATTACTCTGGTATGTCCTGTTCGTGTTTATTCATGGGCTGGATGCGTTGAAGTAATGATTGGGCTGATAAGTGGATGCCCTTGGTTCTTCATTACATTGCGATTAGTCCCTCATTTATCTCAGCGATAGTCGAGCGAGTGATAAAGCGACTGAGCATGAAAATCGCCTCTTGAGAGGTAGTAGTATGTGGGGGATGCGTAGAACAATTTTATTCATATATGCAGCAGCCCTGAGTTAATGAGGTAGGACCTGTTTGAACAAGGAAACTGGACAAACCGGTTTTGAGGTAATGAGATGCAGGTATTGTACGTCAGGGGTGTGGTATGATAGTACTACGATTCCGCCCAACCATCCGGGTGATGGTGTGAATATATAGCCAAAAGAACAATGGGGAGGGTGTAAACCAATGAGGAGTAACTGTCAAACCAGTTTAAATCAGGTTGGTCATGTATATATCTGAACTGGTTTTATTGACTGGGCTAACAGGTTTTTTCCGATGCGCTATGATTTTATTCACCCCATCTCCCTGAAAGTTGAACTCACAACAAAGAACATTGATTCTAATCAGGTTTTACAACAAAGGACACGACACAATATTTCATGGAATCATAATGATTTTATTGAGTAAACAAAACCAAAGATTACAAACAGTTCTGTTTTCAAAGATTGTGACGTTGATGTTTATTTTACACGCCATCTTCAATCAATTTTCCAAGGTCTCTTTACAATATGATTTAATTCTGCTAAATTGTCTCTGAAGTGAAGGTCGTTTGGTCTTGTTTTGATTTTTAATGACCACGTCCGCTTCAGTTTTAAGCATTGTTTGGTTTTAAAAAGCGAAATGTGTCTTTGCAATGCGTTTGGCTTGAACACTAAATATGCGTTAACGGTTCTTTTAAAGAGTTAAACAAAATTCAATTTGTGAGTGCATTTACTTTGCCAATGGTTTGAACTAAAGAAGCTTATTGCAAACAAAATATAAACTCAATGCAAGCATGGCTTAAAAGGAAGCACGAGAATTTTTATCATCGAATGCAAAACACACATTTAGTAAAAAAAGATCAAAAACAATATAGTGCCTTGACCAGGATTCGAACCTGGGTTACTACGGCCACAATGCAGTGTCTTAACAACTAGACAATCAAAGCGGTGGATACTATAAGTGGATAAAACTAATAAGAGGGTTTCGGGGTTTCGAAGCATTCAAGTTCATAATCAACCGCTAAATCTCAATAAAATTGTGCAGTATAATAAACGCTTTTTACTTTACTAAAATCCACAATGTTCTTGTAGCCGCTACATCTCTAGACGCTATGTATTTTGAGTTTCCCAGCCAACTCTCCGATAGATGAAAACAAACTGAACGCAAAAAAAAAAAGAACAAAACGTTCCGTTACTTCAGTCGTTATATTAATTTCTTTCTCTCACACTGAACTAAATTTGCATGGGAAATTAACACCTCGGTCAAAAACAAAACAGCCATGCTTAGACAACAAAGCCACACTGTAATAATAACAAAACTCATCAAAGTTATATCAAATCGTTATGTCGACAAAAGCGGTTTTTATTTACAACCATTCAAATCCATGCACAGCACAGTCAAATGATAAGGAAATCAAACTTAACGATGGAACCGATCGTCTTCTTCCTTGAAATACTTATAACGCGCTTGGTTATATCAATAAAAAAACGGATTCGCACTTTTACAGTTATCATCCAATAAATTAACTTGTTGGATTCGAGGCTGTTTTCGGAAATCCTTGATCACATTTATTTTTAATAAAGTAACCAGATAACCAAAGCAAAGTTGCATGTCCAAACGAATAACAACAAACAATATACTTACCCGCTTTATATTAAATTTAACAACTTTACTGGAAAGAAAAGTAACTGGGCTTCAATTGTTTAAAGCGTGACGAATGAACGTTCAATTAGTGATAACAGTTTAGGAACGAATTAACAATGCTTTTCTTGAAGTCAAGGATTGTTTAAATGCGCAGCGCTATTCGCGTACCAACGGCGAACCTTTTCTGTCAGTTGAATTTAAGCGGCCATTTATAAAAACATAATGAACTAAAACAACTTCTGTTTAAACAACGTATCAACGTAAGCGTTGCTTCAAACATAGCGAAAGCATGTTCGCATGGAATGGAAAAAATATAAGCTACATGAAGTTATATTATACCAAGCAAAACCTAGCGAGCGTTCCGCTGTTTATTTGTGGAACTTCTTTAGACAAGTTAAACAATAAACTTGAAAGCCATTGTTATCAATTGCCAACTTTGAGCGTAATTGACATGCAGAGGAAACTTTAAGGAAACGCGAGGCTTATTATTGGGAAAGCAGGACAATTTTTTTTTGGTTACACAGGGAGACATTTTCTTTAGAAAGTGATTGACCATAACAACAACACTATGATTTGAGCAAACGCTAAAATGTTCTCTATTTTAACAAGCTTTAATAAGCACTGAAACAAAGTTAACAATGTCTTTAAAGTAATTTACTGTGAATACTATTTACAACAACCGAAACGGCCATTTATCATTCGAAAAGTCTACTTTCCAACTAAAAGCCTTTTTGTGCGGTACGATTAGAGAATCAAAAAACGCAAGGCAAAGTTACATGTTCAAACGAATAACAGCAAACAATGTACCCGCTTTGTAATTTACCAACATACACATCACAAGTTTACTTTACGCGACAGAAAAGAAACTGGGCTGTGATTCTTTTAAGCGGTAACGAATTAAGGGTGAATTAATGATAACAGTTTAGGGGCGAATTAGCAATGCTTTTCTTAAAGTCGAGGATTGTTTGGATGCGCAGCGCTATTCGCGTGCTAAATTGAAACGACACGAGTTCAAAATACTCTTTTTAACTACAATTAAGCTGTCTCAAGGGTAATTGAACTATTCATTTGTATTTGCATAGTGTTGAAAGCACGAGATTGTAATAAGACATTACGTAATGTTTGTGTAAAAATATGTGATTTTGTTGGTCCGTATTACCGTTCGCACTAAATTTTTGCGGGTTCTAATTTTTCTTATTTATATTCCCGCAAACATGTTCTCCTTAAAAAAATCACGGCTCCGCTGTCGAAACTATATACAAACTGATCATTATTTAGTAATAAACGTAATGTAAAATCGTGTTGATGCCCATTCACTAAATAAACGTCGCTTTCGATAAGAAAATGCCACTGCTAACTCGAGTGATAATGCATCAAATGGTTCCGTTGTTATTGCTGATCGATCCATTGCCAGAGAATCAAATCAGCCACACTGACTAGAGCACAAAAGTTAGTTCCTGCAAAACACCAAAATTGAAAAGTTACTGAAACGACAACCAATAGATTGGAGTCATTCAGCGCGAATTCAAGAGCAACTTAGACCGACCCCCTGGAGTAGCTCATTGTATTTCAGAGCAACTCAGAACATTTGAGTGACAAACTCAGAGTACTTGAGCGAGCAACTAAGACCATTTGATTGAGCAACTCAGAGCGGTTGAGTGCGCAACCGACTTAGAGCAACTCGGAGTAACTCAGAGCAACTCAGAGTAACTCAGAGAAACTCAGAGTTAGAGTAACTCAGAGCGACTCAGAGCAACTCAGAGTAACTCAGAGTAACTCAGAGTAACTCAGAGTAACTCAGAGCAACTTAGAGTAACTCAGAGTAACTCAGAGTATTAACTCAGAGCAACTCAAAGCAACTCAGAGCATTAACTCAGAGCAACTCAGGGTACTAACTCTGAGCAACTCAGAGTATTAACTCAGAGCAACTCAGAGCAACTCATGCGATCATATTATAGGGTCGATAACAGATGCTTCTTGTCGATCTGTGTCTAGTCAGTTTGACATAAGACGAATCACAACAGAGGCCAAAAACTACAATTCTTAATATTTCAAGAATGTCATTTATTATTGACAATTGCAAAATAATACATTTCAGAAAATCCACTCGCATTCTAATTCATTTTCCAAGGAATTGATGACGTTGTATAAAACCTATCGTAATGTTTTCTCTTTCTTGCTGTGTTAGTCAAGTCTGTTCAAACGTCTTTGAATCTCAGTCCCTGTAAAGCCTTGTCCAATTGTTGGATGTCCTGATCCAAACAAAAGGTTCTCCGAAAGAGATCTCTTAGTTCTTGCTTAGTATTTTCTCCAATGTAACGGGTACCAATTACGGCACTGGATTTATGTAGGGTTGGATAACCATGTAGCGGTTGAAAGCCAAATTCTTTTACCCAACGACCTTCACCGTTCCAGCGAAAGAAAAAGGGTTGGTACCACTTCGTACTAGGAATGTCGTAGACATATACCTCTTTGTTTAAATCCAACGCCAATTGGACAGACCATCCCGTTCCACCTTTGACTTGATTTTTTTCTGCATTCAACTCGCCAAATGCATACACGATGCGAACATCCTTGACAATAAAAAAGTTTCTTTGAAAGAGTTCTCGCGCGTAACTGCTCTCGGTCATGTTTAATGGTCTGTCGAGTGATTTGCTGGCATGATGCAAATAAGGGTTCGCTTGGATCAACGTTTCTCTCGGTAACGGTGTGATAGTTTTGGCCCTGAGATGACGTGGCCCTATCTTGACCTCTACTTGAAAACCATACTTTCGACCCAATCCTTCCGCCAAAAGATCTAACTCACCGCAACCACCAGTGTATAACACATAGCCTGTTCCGATTGGACAGTCCATGGGTTCTTCCTTCATCTTTGGTGAAAATAAAATGAAATAACACAACCTATTTATCTAAACTAAGAACCAATCAGAAGATTGTGCAAACCAGATGAACGGCGTCATCTTACCACAAAACAGCTAGAAAACCGGATTTAATAACATACCTCTCATGTCGTTTTCACAAAACTAGTTTGACCGCGTCGTCTTACCTTTATTTTAACAAAAAGTTTTTCCTTATTTGCTCAAACCATGTTATTATGAAAACTAATAACTGTATAGGTAAATCATTCATATGCAAATAATACCTTCTGCGTCCTTTAGGTAACAATAGACATGCCCAAACTTGCCCGCTCTGTTCACACCCTGATTGGATGTCAAGATTTGTATTGTCTGTAGGGACAAAAACAACGCAATTTCTTGGAACGAGTCAATCGAGTAGTGGATTCGCTCCAATTTGTGGATTCAGTGCAAAGATGAAACAGTCCAAAGTTGATCACGCTACGAAGAGAAAGCCCACTCGTGCAGCCAAGGTTCCCTCAGGAACCAAACCTAAAAAGAGAAAAACAGACAACCGTATCGCGAATTATGGTGACACAATTCATACTGCCTGCGAAGGCAAATGTGAGGGAGTCCACTTCAATGAGGCTGACGATCCCAACTTTGTAGAGATGGTAAAGCAAGGTCTTGATTATATACCTTTCAAACTTGATAACAGCTCAGAAAAAACAGATATCGAACTTCTCGAAACAGGAGAGATTGTGACTCAAGAAGAAGAACAAGCTGTACACGATTTGTTGTGCGAGCTGATGTTCATGAATCAAGCCACCCAGACAGATTCTCTTACTCCATTTGAAATGCCACCAGGAGAACCGCAATTCCATCCTGTGGTTTCTCATACCCTGTGTTGCCCTAATCATGACGTGGAGATGGGCGAGTTGTGTCCAAACAAGGAGGGGAGTACGTGAAGTACCCCTATCATGATTGTGATCGATATTTCTATAACGATGGCAAGTACACTGGTGAACTCCTGCCGTCTGACGATGGCATAGACCTCATTTGGGGTCCTCCAGAGCTGAAAGATCTCCATTACCGCCAGACGCCCGAACAAAGAGATCAGTTTTCCAAAGCAGTAAATGCCTTGAAAAAGATAAACCAAGAGCGCATGGAACGGAACGGGTTGTTGACCAGTACTAAGGAAGAAGAGTCCCTTGATCTTCCAGGAGGCGAGCAAATTGATAGTGAATGCCTTTCACACAGGCAAAGACAGAAATGTCTTGACAAGGAACTGAAAAATGCTGAACAAGCGACCAAACCCAACACACTGCATCCGTTTCCACCTCGTTGGAACCCAAATTTCTTTAATGGGAGCTTAGACGAAAACATTCAGAAAAGAAATTTCAAAACTGAGGAAGAGCCTGATTCCAGTAAATTTGGCCGTCCAGGAGAATACTCTAAGACTGGCAGGCAATACGTTGTCACCGACCGCAACAATATCATCATAACCCCTTCTCAGTTGAAAGGGCATGTTTATGATGATGCGATGGTACGCAGTTGGTTGAAAGACCATCCTGATGAAGCCACCTTCAAACCTGGCTGGGTGAACTTTTGAACAGTATTGACCCATCCGTTGTTTGTTAATAGCTTTCTTGCATTGATATTATAAATGTTTGTAAATGTTTTTCAACATTCAATATTAAAGATGCTTAACATACCTTCCATCCTGTGTGATAATATGTAGAAATGGGAACGATGGGAATTGATGTTTCATTTTTATTTTATGCAGACGTCTCTAAGTACAACGTTGATTTCCGTAAAACGTTTTCTGTCCTGTATCAGGACCACTTCTTATAAAATTTATCTCGTTAAATCGTTAATGGTTAGTTGTAACCATAGGAAATCTATCAGATACGGTAAATAAGATAATGATGATGATGATGATGATGATGATGATGATGATGATGGTGGTGGTGGTGGTGGTGGTGGTGGTGGTGGTGGTGGTGGTGGTGGTGGTGGTGGTGGTGGTGGTGGTGGTGGTGGTGGTGGTGGTGGTGGTGGTGGTGGTGGTGGTGGTGGTGGTGGTGATGATGATGATGATGATGATGATGATGATGATGATGATGAAAGCATAGCTAGTGACGCCGAAAATGATGATACTGAGTTACGTGAGGAAGTTATCGATGATCTTAGCTCTACCTGGGAAGAGCAGGTGAAAGAAAACATGATGCAGGGTCTGCCACAAGACGTTGCGGAGGTTCAAGCATCTAATCTTTTACTCCCTGTTTACAGAAAGAGGCTACGAAGGTTGTATCTGCACTATCTAAAGTGGTATCGTGATCTTAGAACTGACCCACTGCATAAAAAGATCATGAAAACATTGCATAGCTTTATGCAAGATGATGATATGGATTATTCGGAGGCCGCTGAGGCAGCAGTCAATACACGAAAATATTTATTGAACAGACTGTTTGACCAGGAGGACCTAGTACCTAAAGAAACGTCGAATGAAGATGAAGACTTGACTTACACAGCAAGAAAGAGAAAATATTACGATAGTTTTTATACAACGTCAGATCAATAATTAGACGGAGAGGGGATTTCCTGTAATGCATTGTTTTGCAATTATCTTTAATAAATGTCATTCTTGAAATATTGAGTATTGTAGTCTTTGACCTCTGCTGTGATTGGTCTTATGTCAAACTGACTAAACACAGATGGACAAGGAGGTCAAGCAGCAAGAGTGTTTTTTAGATTACTCTTAAAACAGGTCTAAGTTGCTCTTGAATTCGCGCTGAATGACTCCAATCTATTGTTTGTCGTTTCAGTAACTTTTCAATTTTGGTGTTTTGCAGGAACTAACTTTTGTGCTCTAGTCAGTGTGGCTGATTTGATTCTATCGATCAGCAATAACAACGGAACCATTTGATGCATTATCACTCGAGTTATCAGTGGCATTTTCTTATCGAAAGAGACGTTTATTTAGTGAATGGGCATCACGATTTTACATTACGTTTATTACTAAATAATGATCAGTTTGTATATAGTTTCGACAGCGGAGCCGTGATTTTTTTTAAGGAGAACATGTTTATAAATAAGAAAAATTAGAACCCGCAAAAATTTAGTGCGAACGGTAATACGGACCAACAAAATCACATATTTTTACACAAACGTTACGTAATGTCTTATTACAATCTCGTGCTTTCAACACTATGCAAATACAAATGAATAGTTCAATTACCCTTGAGACAGCTTAATTGTAGTTAAAAAGAGTATTTTGAACTCGTGTCGTTTCAATTTAGCACGCGAATAGCGCTGCGCATCCAAACAATCCTCGACTTTAAGAAAAGCATTGCTAATTCGCCCCTAAACTGTTATCATTAATTCACCCTTAATTCGTTACCGCTTAAAAGAATCACAGCCCAGTTACTTTTCTGTCGCGTAAAGTAAACTTGTGATGTGTATGTTGGTAAATTACAAAGCGGGTACATTGTTTGCTGTTATTCGTTTGAACATGTAACTTTGCCTTGCGTTTTTTGATTCTCTAATTGTACCGCAGAAAAAGGCTTTTAGTTGGAAAGTAGACTTTTCGAATGATAAATGGCCGTTTCGGTTGTTGTAAATAGTATTCACAGTAAATTACTTTAAAGACATTGTTAACTTTGTTTCAGTGCTTATTAAAGCTTGTTAAAATAGAGAACATTTTAGCGTTTGCTCAAATCATAGTGTTGTTGTTATGGTCAATCACTTTCTAAAGAAAATGTCTCCCTGTGTAACCAAAAAAAAAAAATTGTCCTGCTTTCCCAATAATAAGCCTCGCGTTTCCTTAAAGTTTCCTCTGCATGTCAATTACGCTCAAAGTTGGCAATTGATAACAATGGCTTTCAAGTTTATTGTTTAACTTGTCTAAAGAAGTTCCACAAATAAACAGCGGAACGCTCGCTAGGTTTTGCTTGGTATAATATAACTTCATGTAGCTTATATTTTTTCCATTCCATGCGAACATGCTTTCGCTATGTTTGAAGCAACGCTTACGTTGATACGTTGTTTAAACAGAAGTTGTTTTAGTTCATTATGTTTTTATAAATGGCCGCTTAAATTCAACTGACAGAAAAGGTTCGCCGTTGGTACGCGAATAGCGCTGCGCATTTAAACAATCCTTGACTTCAAGAAAAGCATTGTTAATTCGTTCCTAAACTGTTATCACTAATTGAACGTTCATTCGTCACGCTTTAAACAATTGCAGCCCAGTTACTTTTCTTTCCAGTAAAGTTGTTAAATTTAATATAAAGCGGGTAAGTATATTGTTTGTTGTTATTCGTTTGGACATGCAACTTTGCTTTGGTTATCTGGTTACTTTATTAAAAATAAATGTGATCAAGGATTTCCGAAAACAGCCTCGAATCCAACAAGTTAATTTATTGGATGATAACTGTAAAAGTGCGAATCCGTTTTTTTATTGATATAACCAAGCGCGTTATAAGTATTTCAAGGAAGAAGACGATCGGTTCCATCGTAAAGTTTGATTTCCTTATCATTTGACTGTGCTGTGCATGGATTTGAATGGTTGTAAATAAAAACCGCTTTTGTCGACATAACGATTTGATATAACTTTGATGAGTTTTGTTATTATTACAGTGTGGCTTTGTTGTCTAAGCATGGCTGTTTTGTTTTTGACCGAGGTGTTAATTTCCCATGCAAATTTAGTTCAGTGTGAGAGAAAGAAATTAATATAACGACTGAAGTAACGGAACGTTTTGTTCTTTTTTTTTTTTGCGTTCAGTTTGTTTTCATCTATCGGAGAGTTGGCTGGGAAACTCAAAATACATAGCGTCTAGAGATGTAGCGGCTACAAGAACATTGTGGATTTTAGTAAAGTAAAAAGCGTTTATTATACTGCACAATTTTATTGAGATTTAGCGGTTGATTATGAACTTGCATGAATGCTTCGAAAACCTCTTATTAGTTTTATCCACTTATAGTATCCAGCGCTTTGATTGTCTAGTTGTTAAGACACTGCGTTGTGGCCGTAGTAACCCAGGTTCGAATCCTGGTCAAGGCACTATATTGTTTTTGATCTTTTGTTTACTAAATGTGTGTTTTGCATTCGATGATAAAAATTCTCGTGCTTCCTTTTAAGCCATGCTTGCATTGAGTTTATATTTTGTTTGCAATAAGCTTCTTTAGTTCAAACCATTGGCAAAGTAAATGCACTCACAAATTGAATTTTGTTTAACTCTTTAAAAGAACCGTTTACGCATATTTAGTGTTTAAGCCAAGCGCATTGAAAGCACACATTTCGCTTTTTAAAACCAAACAATGCTTAAAACTGAAGCGGACGTGGTCATAAAAGATCAAAGCAAGATCAAACAACCTAAACTTAAGAGACAATTTAGCAGAATAGATAAATCATAGTGGTAAAGAGACCTTGGAAAATTAATTGAAGATGGCGTGTAAAATAAACATCAACATCACAATCTTTGAAAACAGAACTGTTTGTAATCTTTGGTTTTGTTTACTCAATAAAATCATAATGATTCCATGAAATATTGTGTCGTGTCCTTTGTTTTAAAAACCTGATTGGAATCAATGTTCTTTGTTGTGAGTTCAACCTTCAGGGAGATGGGGTGAATAAAATCATAGCGCATCGGAAAAAAAAACCTGTTAGTTCAGTTAATAAAACCAGTTCAGATATATACATGATCAACCTGATTTAAACTGGTTTGACAGTTACTCCTCATTGGTTTACACCCTCCCCATTGTTCTTTTGCCTATATATTCACACCATCACCCGGATGGTTGGGTGGAATCGTACTCCCTTGAACGTAAAGACCTGCATCTCATTACCTCAAAACCGGTTTGTCCAGTTTCCTTGTTCAAACAGGTCCTACCTCATTAACTCAGGGCTGCTGCATATATGAATAAAATTGTTCTAGGCATCCCCCACATACTACTAGAGGTACAATCAGTTTCAGTTTTGGGGACTCCTCGTAGTCTAGTTCTTTATGCAATTTCCTACTTTATTCTCGGTTGAATTGTAAATCACATGTTTAGGTGATCATTTGGGAAGCAGGGGTGGTGTAGTGGTGAGAGCACTCGCCTCCCACCAATGTGGCCCGGGTTCGATTCCCGGCCGGCGTCATATGCGGGTTGAATTTGTTGTTGGTTCTCTCCTTGCTCCGAGAGGTTTTTCTCCGGGTACTCCGGTGTTCCCCTCTCCTCAAAAACCAACAATTCCAAATTCCAATTAGATGTGAAAGTGTCCCCAATTAGTACTCGCATGCTAAATACCTTTGACACTTGAATAAAGTGATTTATTTACTTATTTTTTATTTCATGAAAAAAAAGATAGATTTTAAGCTTGAGAATGAAATGAGAAGGATGCGATGTTCATCATGTCACGAACGTGGAAAAACAACGGTAATCGAACCCATGACCTTCCATACACCGGTCGGATGCTCTGACCACTGAGCGTGTCATATATGAACCAGTTAATGGCTTAGCTCGTCACAAGTCTCTCGTAGCTCAGTGTTTAGAGCACCCGAAGGTGTACGGAAAGTCTTGGGTTCCATTTCCGTTTTTCTTTGAAGATGAACATTGCATCCTTCTCACATAATTACTCATGCGCGTAGCGGCATGAGGTAAGGTTTCGGCTCCGTTTTTCTTGTTATTTTTATTATTATTTGCATGCAAATTTATGCACGCATATTTTAAATTGTACACTTCCGGTTCATAGCTTTTCCACTACACTTCCTGTTTAGTGACTTCCGGCTACTCTCACTTCCGGTAAAAGAGCGTTACTCAAGTGTCACGACAGCGTCTCCTACAACCCTACTTACATTAGCAATGTTCATGTTTGGTATATATAAGTCTTAGAAGAATCATTCCCTTTATTGCATGTGGTACAGCCTACTTACGCATGCGCAGAGTAAAGGCTGCTAGGAGCCTCTTGTTTCTGCTTTGTAAATGCATTACCTCTACTCATAGGTAGTAATCTGCTCAGTGACGCTAAATATTGTCTGTGAAGGAGAGGTCTCCACTCAAAGAAGGATTAAATTTTAGTATTGGGTGTGGCTGTTACCACATAAACCAACATATTTCAAAGCAAACCATTCTTAATGTATGCTGTTTTATTTTATCTTTGTTAGATGTGTCACATCAAGCTCATATCATAGAAAGGATCCGTCAGCTCTACAAAACACGTGAACAACGCGTTCTACCTCTTCCTTGGTGTGAACATTTCAGCTTTCATCTGAATGATATCTTTACCCGACTGAAGATCGTAGGCAAAGAAAAGACACGAGGAGAACTTACTAATGAAATAACCAACATGACTGCCATCTTTAAAGCGCACGCAGATTACCAAAAGACGCGAACTGTCCTGATTGAAGGAGAACCTGGCATGGGAAAAACCACATACTGCCAAAAGCTGGCGTATGATTGGGCAACCAAACAGGATGGATGGGACGAGTCTTTTCCAGATATTAAAGTACTGCTGCTTCTAAAATGCCATGAAATTGAATTAGACATCTGGAAAGCTATTGATGAGCAAATTCTTCCTGCTGATATTGACGACGAAGATAAGGAAAGCTTTTTCAAATTCATTCGGAAACATCAGTCCAAGGTTCTGTTAGTGCTTGATGGGATGGATGAAGCGGATCCAAAGAAATTAACAATGTATTCCAACCTCGTTGAAAGTAAAGAACTCCCAGGTTGTCACATTGTTCTTACATCTCGTCATGAAACTGGAGTGAAAGTAAGGCGGTACTGTGACAGTCTGTGGGAAATTGTAGGATTCACTCAGGAAGATGCACAGAGATACATCCATAAATACTTTAAAAATATGGAGGACTTGGCCGAGAAACTTTTAGAAACGATTTGGCCTTCGACTTGGAATGAGTCTGGTGTGTCTTATGGCTTAAAAGAATTGACACAAAATCCTCTAAACACAGCTTTACTTTGCGTTGTTTGGGAGGATTTTAAGGGCGTTTTACCAACGAGCAGAACTCAATTGTACATTGAGATTGTTCGCTGTGTTTTAAGAAGATATGAAAAAAAGTATGGATTATCGAGCAAAAGTGAGGATCCGATTACAGTCTATAAGGAACAATTAAAGTATTTGGGGCGAATGGCGTTACAGTCTCTTCATAAAGGAGAGTTGTATTTTGAAGAACACGAATTTGATGTCAACTCGATTGTCTTATACAAGTTTGGATTTCTGTCAATCCAGGCTGGTGGCAGTAAAAGAAAACTATCCTCACGTTACCAGTTTCTTCATAAAAGTTTTCAGGAGTTCTTTGCCGGACTCTATCTTGCTTTTCAGATTATTGATGGAGAAATTGACTGTGACTCATTAGTGACTGACCAAAGATATACGAATAAATTCAATCAAGTGTTTCTATTTATGAGCGGAATTTTAGCCTCGCAGAGTGAGGAAGCCGCAGTGTCTCTTGTAACAAGCATTACCGTGAACATAAATATGATAAGTCGTACTTCTAATGGTGGCGTTAGCAAACGTCTGGATTTTGCTTTAAGCTGTATATCGGAGTGCACAACTAATGAGGGAAACATTCCTCGGTTACTTCACATATTAGGCGTGCACCTTGACATTAAGACTTTAAATGTTTGTTTTGGAATGCTGAACATTATGTTTTTCTTCGAAGCTCTTGCGGCCAACTCCACCTTAACTAATTTGGATTTGAATGGCAACAACATTGGTCCTTCTGGTGCCACTTCTCTTTCCGATGCCCTTGCAGCCAACTCCTCCTTAACTAATTTGAATTTGAGTGGCAACAAGATTGGTCCTTCTGGTGCCGCTTCTCTTTCTGATGCTGTTGCAGCCAACTCCTTAACTAATTTGGATTTGAATGCCAACAACATTGGTCCTTCTGGTGCCACTTCTCTTTCCAATGCCCTTGCAGCCAACTCCTCCTTAACTAATTTGAATTTGAGTGGCAACAAGATTGGTCCTTCTGGTGCCGCTTCTCTTTCCGATGCCGTTGCAGCCAGCTCCTCCTTAACTAATTTGGATTTGAGTGACAACAAAATTGGTCCTTCTGGTGCCGCTTCTCTTTCCGATGCCCTTGCAGCCAACTCCTCCTTAACTAATTTGGATTTGAGTGACAACGAAATTGGTCCTTCTGGTGCTGCTTCTCTTTCCGATGCCCTTGCAGCCAACTCCTCCTTAACTAATTTGAATTTGAGTGGCAACAAGATTGGTCCTTCTGGTGCCGCTTCTCTTTCCGACGCTCTTGCAGCCAACTCCTCCTTAACTAATTTGAATTTGAGTGGCAACAAGATTGGTCCTTCTGGTGCCGCTTCTCTTTCCGACGCTCTTGCAGCCAACTCCTCCTTAACTAATTTGGATTTGAATGCCAACAACATTGGTCCTTCTGGTGCTGCTTCTCTTTCTGATGCTGTTGCAGCCAACTCCTCCTTAACTCATTTGAATTTGAGTATCAACGAGATTGGTCCTTCTGGTGCTGCTTCTCTTTCCGATGCTGTTGTAGCCAACTCCTCCTTAACTAATTTGAATTTGAGTCTCAACGAGATTGGTCCTTCTGGTGCTGCTTCTCTTTCCGATGCTGTTGTAGCCAACTCCTCCTTAACTAATTTGAATTTGAGTTGGAACGGGATTGGTCCTTCTGGGGCTGCTTCTCTTTCTGATGCTGTTGCAGCCAACTCCTCCTTAACTAATTTGGATTTGTGTTGGAACGTGATTGGTCCTTCTGGTGCCGCTTTTCTTTCCCATGCTCTTGCAGCCAACTCCTCCTTAACTTATTTGGATTTGAGTTGGAACGGGATTGGTTCTTCTGGTGCCGCTTCTCTTTCCGATGTTCTTGCTGCCAACTCCTCTTTAACTTATTTGGATTTGAGGAGGAACAAAATTGACTCTTCTGGTGCCACTTCTCTCATCCAGTCTCTTGCAACCAACTGCTCCTTACTTAAAGTAGATTTGAGGAGGAACGACATTGATGCTTCTGATGTTTTTGCCCTGCACGAAGCTTGTAAGATCAACACAACAGTGAAAGTATTGTTATATGAGGATGATGATACAGAAAATGAGGATGATGATACATAAGATGAGGATGATGATACAGAGGATGAGGATGTTGTTATATGGCAGAGGAGGAGGAGGAGTATGACTCGGATAGTGGGAAGGGATTATTTATTATACTGCACTTTGAAATAACACGCCAACTGAGATTTTATACGTTTTACGCTGCCGTCAATCATAATTATGGTGACAAACATCATATCGCCTATGTGCCCGATACGGGTGTAAACAAGAGATCACAAGATAGCAACAATTTAATAGTTCAGTTTGTTTGTATATCATCAATTTCCTGGCTGTAACGTTTGGCAGTTCTTTTCTTGTTCTGACAAGACAAACATTGAACCCCAGAAAAATGGATCGAAATCCACCAATCACAACCCACAACTAATCTCGTACCCAGATCTCACTAGTGCTTCTGACTGCAGGAGATCTGGGTTCGAGATTGAACCCACAACATGACCTATTGACCGTTTTGCGTAAAGCATGGTTTCCTGAGACGTCTGCTATGATATTTGCGGTAGAGAAACATTTGAACTTCAAAGTTCGCGTGTTATTAAAAAGCGCAGTTACAGCGACTATCTCCAAAAACAGGGCAAAATCTGGATTGCACACCACATCACACCACACACCACCAAAAATCAGTTTCGCACAGAGAAGGTAATAATAATAATAATAATAATAATAATAATAATAATAATAATCTTTATTAACAAATTCTCAAACAATTTTACGTTTACAATTGTTGATCTACTAGAATGCTAAAATATTCATAATTACAATCCATATAAATATTGTAAAAGTATTGTTAAAAAAACTTCATTAAAAATAAAATTTATGTAAGACGTTTGTATTTACAAGGTGGCGGCAATAAAGTATTTTTAACATTTCTTAAAATCACAAAGGCTTTTCTTCTAACTCTCGATCCTCTAAGGCAGATTAATGCGGATCTTAATACAGCAAAGGATGTCCTTGCTCTTATCCAAGAGATTGTTTTGGCATAGTCTTCTCCTTTCTTGATGGAGATCAGCTGCGCTAGTCTGCTATGGTATTGCAAGCACTCCTTTCCCATACCGCCCGTTGATGTGAAAATAAGGGGTGTGAAAGTTCCTTGTTCCTTCAATGTCCAAAATGCACAAAGAAAATATAAGAAAATGAAGGCAATGTTAACTCTTAGTTCTACTTTGCTGGTTGTTACAGGAACGATTGTAGGAGGAATTATACTTTGAATCCAGTTATTCTTGGGGTTATAAATGGTGCTGGGTTATTCTTGAAAACGTTTCAGAAAATGAAAAACTTTAGAAGAAAGATAGAAATAAGTCAATTCGCAATGACAAAGTATGAAAATGTTTTGACTGAATTGAGATCGTATCTTAGGGGTGATTACTTTGATTCACAAGAATTCATAAGAGAAATGAAAGTTATAGATGGAATTGTAGCAGATTTATTTTTGAATTTAGAGAAGTATGAGAAAGATTACGCGAAACAATGAAGTTATAAATCCAAATGGGGTTATAACTTGAGAAAAATCAGGGTGAAGAATAATCATAATCGGGATCAAAACTATCTAAAGGGGCATCGGTGGCACCTTCGGTCTCGGCGTCGTCTTCAGAGACGCCTACGGGATCGTGATTATCCGCATATTCGTCGAAAAACTTCAATTCTGGTGTTGGTTCGATTGGTGTGGTTGATTTAACCAACACAGCTTTCGCAACTATTATGATCGATTTGACCTCTCTAAGGAAAACTCTAGCCAGTTGAAGGATTGCTGTGCCTTTAAATGTTTTATCCATCAACTCTTTTGGGGAAACTTTTCTTTTGGTGTTATCGTTTGTCAGAGAATAGAATGGGCAAATAAATCGGCGGTCTTTCTGATAAAGTTTTGCATAAAGTTTATATGATTTATCGATTGTTGATGGTTTTATGATTCTGAAGTCTTCTTCCCGGAAACTTGGGAATGGATCTTGAGATATCTTGGCTAGTTGCTTTTTCTCAATTAATTTTTTCAAAGTGTCTTCCACGGCAATCAGACGACGGGCATCATCTTTTTTGAGAGTTAGATTTAAACAAAATATGTTGTCTTCGAACTTATTGATTTTCATGATTCCATCGATTTTGAGTAGAGGAGCTTTGATCGGAATAATACGATGTTTGAATGGTTTTGTTTTGAGAGTTGGGTTTAACAAAGTGATTTGATTTGTTTTTAGATATTTAAGATTAGTTTGGGTTGACAAGATGCTTCATTTTATTAGAAGATATAAAAAATAAAAAAATCTAGAAGAATTTCACTTCTTTCATATATTCAGCGTGATAATCCAGAAGTTCTTTTGGTGAAAGTACAAACCATTCAGGATATATGTTTGTTTTTACGCCATCAACCCAAAATTGTGTAGATTCTTTTGGAATGGAAGTCATTGGGATATTGTAACAAGCTTCAATGGTGTATTTAGAACAAAACCAAAGTTCGCTTTTGGTGATAGGATTTTGCAAACAAATCATAACCTGTTTTTGTCTTTCTGTGAGGCTTCTGTTTTTGATAAAATGTTTCAGACCTTGTTTAGTTTCCATTTTGTTTCAAAAAACTGAATCTTTTTTAATGATTTCTATATTGCATATTTTTTGAAATTAATATTTCTTTGGATTTTTTCTTTTTTAAATTCATTCATAAGTAAATCTGTTTGAATAAGTATTTTTTCTAAATCCTCAATTCTTTGTTTAATTAATATATTTTTATCGGAATAAACAGTCCCGGAAAGACTTTTCTCGACAATTTTCCAACCATCTATCATTTGTTTAATTACATCTTTCTCAATTTTTAATCTTATAACTTGATGCTTTCCCATTTTTTTTTTTTTTACCAAAAATCGATTTCTTTTCTCAATTCGTTATGATACGCCCATATTTTTTCTTTGTTATTTAATTCAATATCTTCAGGACATTTAATTTCATATTCTTTATTATCAACTATTTTCCATTTTCAGAAGGAAGGCATTCACAAGTTAATTTATGAAATAAAATAATTGATTTTTCAAGATAGAACCAATTAGCTTCATCAGTTTGTAAATCTTTAAAATAAATCATTCGAGTTTTAGCTAAATCAGATAATTTTCTAGTTCTAATAAAATCTTTAAAACAATCATGTTTCAACAGATAACGTTGTCCTTCCTGTAATGTTTTATAAATTTTACATATTGAGACCTTAAAATATTCGACCGCTTCTTTTGGGCAATTAAATTTTTTATCATTTATTTCAATTGGTGCCGTTCTTTGTTCTTCATTAAGTAATTCGAATTCAAATCTTTTATAATCTTTTGGTAGTTTCTTGGTGTTGCGGATGGTGTGATCACCAAATGACGTAAAACAAAAGATTCAAAAGACACTGAACAATACCCACACCACAACACAAAAGCTAACCAACAATAGCTTCCGCAACACCAAGAAACACCCAATCTTTTCTTCTTTTAATACTATTATTTCCTTGTCTAATTGCAGAATATAATGTTGCTGATGGAACATCAATTCCTTTAGCCGCTTCATAAACTGAATCAAATTCTTGAATTTTTTCTTTGGCTGAAATGAAAGGAATGGCTAGAAAATATGGGCTTGAGGGTTTCGAGCAAATCAAAACAAAACAGGAAATGAAAGCATTTCTAGATAGTCCGGCAACTCGCAATCCAACAAAAAAAGAGCCGGCAATCACATCAAAACAGCCATACCAACAAAAACAAAAACAAACAAGACGTGAAAAACGTGAAGCAAAAATTTCGAGATGCCATCCCCCGTTGTTCCCATTGATACAAAAACAAAACAAAAGAAGCTGAAACGTTTGAAGAAAAAGCTTCAAAAAGTCAATAAAAAGTTGAGAACCAACCAGAAAAAATCAAGCGAATTAATTTTAAAACAACAAACCATAAAACAAGAGATTGCTGAATTACAGGGTCAACCAATTATGGCTCCTTATGAAATAGTTCTTGTGGATGAAAGATCAAATCAGAGATTTACAACCTATTTCGATCATTTCAAAATCCGTGTGAACAACCAAACGATTGAGTTGAATCCCATGGAAATCTTTCTAGAAATCTTAAAGTCATAAAGAAACGCGGGCTTAAAGATGGAGATAGACTTCGAATCATTGTGCATCATGTCAAACTAGATCGGCCCTTGAGCACAATATATTTAAGGATTGTAAATGGAATAATTCATATTATGGAACTTTATGAAAAATTCCGGCCTCTTGAATATAAGGAAGTGCCTCGATGAAATAACCATTGAAGTGCAATCCACAAAAATTCCCCGCGGGCGCGGACGATTGCAAGTCACAGAGAATAATGTCTCAAGAAAAAAATCAGTTATTTCGATTAAGAATTCGGATTCGATTTGCCTGGCAAGAGCTATTGTTACAGCAATAGCCAACTTGAACAAACATAAATAGACAAAATCGCAACTTCATGATGGTTTCAATAAATCTAGAAAATTGCAAGAAACTGAAGCCAAGAAACTTCATGAAGAAGTTGGAGTCCCTGAGAACGATTTTGGTTCAACTCTGGAAGATGCTCAAAGATTTGCAGCGTATTTACAGGTGGAAATAAACATTGTTGATGCAGACCAGTTTAATGAAGTGATTTATTCAGCGGCTTCAGAATATTGCGATAAAACAGATTAATTTGCTGAAAAACCAAAATCATTTTGATGTAATAACCTCTATGCCAGGATTTCTATGTAAAGATTATTATTGTCATACTTGCAAAAAAACATATAAAACCCGAGATAAACACCGATGCCCAGCTAAATGCATCGCCTGTTTTAAGTATTGTCCAAATGGGCCATGTGCTGGCAAAGAAAAAGTTTGTAAAGATTGCAATTTTGGGCAAGAATGCTTCAATGAACATAGAAGAAATCGATCAAGAAAAACAGGGAACATAGATACGGTGTGTATGCAGGTTGCAAAATGCGGAGAATGTCATCGAACAATCACAACAGGACTGGAAGGGCATGTTTGTGGTTATTCAGAATATTCTAACTGTAAGCAATATTGCGACCCTTCAACGCATGAATGTTATATGAAAAGAATAAAAGCAAAAGGCGGACGATGCCGTGGTAAGTGCACTGAACACAAAAGCCATGTTATCCATGCCAAACATACACAGAGAAATATATGTTTTACGACTTTGAATGTACTCAAGAAACAGGAAAACATGAAGTGAATTTAGCAATAGTACAAGATTTTGAAGAAATGACTGGATCTTCGGAAACATAGACGATTTTTGCAAGTTTGTTTTTAACGGAGAACACTCTGGATGGACATTTATCGCTCATAATGCAAGGGGTTATGATGCTCAGTTTATCTTAAAATGGTGTGTGGAAAACAGCCTAAAGCCTTATTGTATATATTCCGGTACAAAAATAATGTCAATGAATATCCAGAGCTTCAGTGTTAGATTTATTGACAGTTTGAGTTTTGTTTTAGGGTCATTAGCTTTATTTCCAAAGACATTTGGCTTGAAAGAATTAAAGAAAGGATATTTCCCGCATTTCTTCAACAAGAAATCAAATCAACTAAGAAAACCTTTCTTAGCATGGTATGAGGAAAGAGTAAAAGAAAACTGTCTTTGACTTCCAGAAAAAGTTTATTGAATACTGTAGATCAGATGTATATATTCTAAGAAGATCTATGATGAAATTTAGAGAAGAATTTATAAATCTTGAAAATATAGATCCACTGCAATATATCACGATTGCGGCTGTTTGCATGGCAATATACAGGATCATTATTTGGAAGAAAAATCAGTGGCGGTTGTGAAAAACCAATTAGAGCCAAAAAAGAAACATATTCACAAATATCTATTGCATGGTTGGATTTTATGGCGCAGAAACATGACTGGAATATTCAACATGCATTGAATGGCGGCGAAAAGAAATTATGGTTAGAAGACCAATATAGGGCGGTCGATGGTTTTTGCGAAGAAACAAATACAGTGTTGGAATTTCAAGGCTGTTTCTGGCATGGTTGTGAAAAGTGTTTTGATGGGGCAACAATAAACACAAAGAATCAAATAGATATGGCAACACTGAAGAAAAGAACACTGGAGAAAAATGCCAAAATAAGGGCTGCAGGATATAATTTGATAGAAGGTAAAGAATGCTTTTTGAAAAGAAATATTGAATTCAGATTATTCAAGAAATCTTGGAAACGGGATTGTGTTGAACCGTTGGATCCAAGAGATGCATTTTTTTGGTGGTCGAACAAATATAACCAAGCTAACTTATGATTTCAAAGAAAATGAATCAGGAGGATATGTGGATTTTGTGAGTCTTTATCCAACGGTTCAATACTTCAAGAAATATCCAAAAGGGCATCCAGTTAAAATTCTTGAGCCAGAAGAATTTGATCCAGAATGGTTTGGCTTTATCAAATGCAAAGTCATTCCACCAAAAGGCTTATATCATCCTGTGTTGCCACAAAAGATAATGTGCGGAAATGCAAAAAAATCTTCTGTTTCCACTGTGTCGAACATGGGCGGAAACAAAACAACAACGGTGCGATCATACAGTTGAAGAAAGAGCATTTATAGGAACATGGTGTTTGAATGAAATGCAAAAAGCTTTGGAGAAGGGATATAAGATTGAAAAGGTTATGAGGTGTGGCATTTCCCAGAAACAACACAAGATCTATTCAAAGAATATGTGAAAAAATTCATGAAGGTAAAACTGGAAACATCCGCTTTGACAGTTGGAGAAGACTGTAAATATAAATCACAAGAGCATTTCAAAAGCGTTGTGAGAGAAAGATTAGGGATTGAATTAGGTAAGATTGAATTTAATATCGTAAAAAGGGTTGTTGTTGTTCATCTTGGTGAACACACTAGTAAAGAAGTATTTTTTCGTTTGTCTCACTCGCCTTCCTCGACACCGCAGTTTCAAGAGAACCCGACGGCCACCTCACCACCAGCGTATACAGGAAGCCCACACACACTGATCAATACTTAGCGTATGATTCACACCACCCGCAATCAGTAAAACGCGGTATTGTCAAGTGTCTTTACGAGCGCGCCAAACGTCTCGTAACGAAACCCTCTGTTATCTCCAAGGAGAAAAAACATCTGTCATCTGTTCTTGTTTCTAATGGTTATCCTTTTTCTTTCTAGCAGAAACTTACCAAGACCAGAAAACCCAACACCAGTGCTGAGCCCACGACCGAGTTCATGTCTACTGCGGTTTTACCTTATGTCAAAGGTCTGTCCGAACAACTTCGCCGCTGCCTACAACAACAAGGCGTACGCGCTGTTTTCAAGTCGGAGACTACACTTAGATCACACCTAGTACGGCCTAAAGACGCTGTTGATCCGACTAAACAAGATGGCGTGGTTTACAGAATTCCCTGTGAATGCGGTAAAGTTTATATCGGCGAGACTGGAAGACCTATGCAAGACAGAATAACAGAGCATGACCGAGACATCCGATTCTTCCATACCCAGACCTCCGCCGTTTCAGAGCACGCCAACAACACCGGACACCACCCGCTTTGGAATGAAGTAAAGTTTATTGATCGTGATCCTCATTGGTACACACGCAGGGTCAAAGAGGCGATCCACATAAGACTTAACCCTAACAACATCAACAGGGACAGTGGAATAGAAATTCCAGAAGCATGGATGCCCACGATCAAGAAACACAACAACAGGAGAGCCGTACGACTACGGACCGCCGAGGGAACAATTCGCCGAAACAACGAGGATCAAAATGCGCCAGTCACAACTGTTGAAAACCAACCAATCACAGCAGAGCATCGTGCTTCATAAGGTGACGCGTAACCAGTCGACCCCATCGCCTGAAGAAGACTAGCAGTATGCAGTCGAAACGTCGCGATCCACATCGGAAGTGACTACATCGTGAG
Source organism: Cladopsammia gracilis (assembly GCA_022457155.1). Classification (NCBI taxonomy): domain Eukaryota; kingdom Metazoa; phylum Cnidaria; class Anthozoa; order Scleractinia; family Dendrophylliidae; genus Cladopsammia; species Cladopsammia gracilis. Next base: position 932,399 of record JAJGOT010000317.1, read on the forward strand.
ACAAACGAAAAATACTTCTTTACTATTGAATATAATGCTGGAAAAAGAACCATTGCAAAAGCATGTCTGAATAGTCTATGGGGTAAGTTTGGACAAAGAAACAATATGAAACAAAATAAATATGCCACTGAGCCAAAGGAATTTTATGCGATACTGTTGAATGATAAAATAGATAATCTGTTGATACATTTCATCAATGAAGATATGGTGCAAATGACCTATGATTTGAAAGGACAGTTCATTGAAAATGCAAACTGCACCAATATATTTGTTGCTGCATTTACAACAAGCCATGCCAGAATGATGCTATATGATGTGTTAGATACTCTTGGTGAACAAGTTTTGGGATTCGATACCGATAGTGCATGGTATGTGCAAAGACCAGGCGGAGTCACTGTTGAAACAGGGGATATGTTTGGAGAATTAACAGATGAGTTAGGCGGCGATAAGATTGTGGATTGGTGTGGATCTGGGCCAAAGTCATATAGTTATGTGATAGGCAGAGGAAAGATAACATGTAAAGTCAAAGGCTTCCTCTTGAATCATGAAAATATTTGCCGGAAATGAAGAAAATCATAAATAAACAAAAGGAAAGAATCACATTGGTTAATGAAAGACATAGCCAGAAATCCAAAGACAAAATAAGTTTTCAATGAATACCAGGAGAAGGATTTCAGATTCGTTTATGATAAGCGATGCTTTAATCGTATTGAAACCGGACTAGATACCATACCGTATGGATTTTAGGAAGTTTATGATCGCTAGAGGCAAGCAGTGAGGTAACCGTGGCTTTAGGGCGGGTTTGGAGACCGTAAAGAAGGCGCAGGTAGTTACCCTTAGGGTGGAGTGGAGATTGAGCTGTGGAGATTTAACGGTGCGTGCCGTATAGTGAAAACCATAAGATTTCAAGGATGATTTAACGCTAGAGGCTAGCAGCAAGGGGCGCCGCTGGATTTTATGGTGGTTATTTTAGGGCCGCTGATTTTTAGCGGTGATTATTGTTTTGTTGTTAAAATTGACGGTGAGTGCCCTATAGTGCCCCCCCCCCCCATAACTACTGCGGCACCAGCGGCAAGGTTATTTACAAGAGAAATAAATGCAGCCTTCTCGAAAGGCTTACGTTCTCCGAGGTCGACTCTGTTGCATGTCGCCCTGCGAGAAGAGATCTGCTACTGGATGTTTCTTGAACATTGGGATAGCCCAATACCGTAGCGTGATGAACGTCATATTCAAGTTTCAGTAGCCACGGATGCAACCTATTCGCTTTTTATATAGTTTGGGGTAGGTTTGGGAGATTGTAAGGGTTGGGGTATTTGATTTATGGAATTGAGGTTTGTTGTAAGTGAGAATTGAAGTATATGGGAGTCATTGTAGAGTTTGTGAAATAAAGATGGACAGTATGGCTTGGGCGGCGCTGAGCAATATTATCCCCATATCTTATCTCAACTGAGCATGAATAAGAGTGTTATGAAATAGATTACTTTTGATCCAAAACATCCTTTTCTTCTTGCAATTGTTTTACCTCCTCTTGTAACTTGACAATAATAGGATGCCATTTCAACACAACCTCTTCTACTCGGAAAAATATGTCATTTCCAGTGATAACCTCTCCTGATTTTTCATTTTTGCGCCAAACCCCATATAATTCAAGAATTTCTTTAAGCAGAGTTTCTTGATTCGGTTTCCAATCATCAAAATGACAACAATCGTCATACACCTTAACTTCAACTCCAAATGTTTGCTGTAATACTTGCATGGTCGATACCGTGAGCGAATCCACTACTCGATTGACTCGTTCCAAGAAATTCATTTTGTTTTTATTCAAACAGACAATGCAAATCTTGAGACCCAATCAGGGTGTGAATAGAGCGGGCACGTTTGGGCATGTCTATTGTTTCCATTGTTTCTGAATAACACAAAAGGTATAGGTAAGTAATTATTTGCCTATCCAAATGAGTATGCAGGAAATCCAAATTAGTATACAATAACGCAAAAGGAATAGGTAGTTGAGGTCATGAAAAGGCATTCCGTTTATTAATATTCATTAATAAGTTACCTATTCCAAATTACGTCATTGACTAGGCACTTGCTGGGCACTTGCTAGGCACTTGCTAGGCACTTGCTAGGCACTTGCTAGGCCGTAACGAGACTTAAATCTTATATATATATGGCTATATACTAACTAATATATCAAACATGAGACACAGTGTTTCATCAGATTTCCAAACACCGCGAAGTGGGTTGAAAAACGAGGCGCAGCCGAGTTGGTTTTTCAACCCACTTCAAGGTGTTTGGAAATCTGATGAATTACTGTGTCGAGTGTTTGATATTACTTCTCAAACAAAATGATATTAGAAGGAGAAATTAAGGATGCAAAAATGAGGAGTGTTTTAACTGATTTCCAAACACTCCAGGGCCGTAGCCAGAAAAAAATAAAGACTGAGGCAATATCCATGGTTAAATTCCCCGTCTAGCTATTTAGGGTCTTTATGATGACTACGTTTAAACAAAACACTGGGATCATGACTGAGGCAAGTGCCTCGGTTTGCCGCATACTGGCTACGGCCCTGGACTCATTAAACATTAATTTCCTTTGTATTTTCGTCATGAATTGTTAATGAGTTCGAGAAGCCTGAAACAACTATCACGCATAGAAATCTAGAGCGAATAATCTAATTGTTTTAGTATAAATCAGCTAGACGTTCAAAATTTAAGAACAAGACAGGCTCGCGTTTTTATTGAAAAATGATAGAAGTAACAACCGCACACTGACAAACGCACACACTCACTTTCTACAACAGGATAGTAGTGAGTAGCGTAGCCAATAAGAGAACAGCATTCGTGATAGTACGCTAGTAGATTTCTACTAAAACAAAATATTTTTCGAGTTATAACAATTTGATGAAATTTCAGTGTCCCCCCGGAACAATACATTTCTAATAAAATCAACTCCCATGGTATTCGTTTTTAATTTTTTTTTTCAAATGAAGCTAAGAATTTGGTAAAGTGCTTATAAGTGTTGAAAAAAAATCACATGATTTTGAGTTTTGATTTTCTCCTCTAAAACTATAATTTAAGCGATGAAATAATTGTGACACACAAAACTAGGTTTAAGGTGCTAACAATGCTCGGTAAACTATGATTCTAGGTTTTTTTTGTTCTTGTTCTGCTCATCCAGGACAATGAATACAGTAAAATCCCGCGTAAAAGAACTTACAATTTTCCAGGTCAGGCTGAATAGGTTTTTATATATTTGATGCATAACACGAAATAAGCCTGTTCAGCTTTTTAAATATATAGGTTCTTATTTTTTCAAAGAGTGGTGCAGGTAATGAAATTTTAAATACAGATGTATAACATAGGTGTGGTGTAAAAGTTACTATACGGATGTGTGAAACATTAATGTAATTTATTTCACATCAGTTTCTATGCAGTATTGTACTGCTGAACACTGACATTTTGTTGACAATTTTATTATACTAATAGAAATTAAGTTGAAAGGATAAGTGCTGTTTCATATAAAGTCTGAAACAGTTTCATGAAAATATTTTTTGCAGTCAAGGAGTTTAATACCCTGAAACACATTTATCTGGAACTGTATCACTGCCAAGCCTTCAGTCTTATTTCTCATTCTATAATTATAACTTGGCTACCAAATAAGAACCTTTTCCAAATTTCAGGAAATTGGTTCTTTTACAAATGGGTGTCTATATGACAATTTTCAGACTGTAGGTTCATTATATCCGCCAGGTTCTTATACGCGGATTTTACTCTATGCAACATATCTAGAATTACTGACTTAAAAAACCAACTCAAATTATATTTACCTAGGGTTGATACTTTTTTCTGGGCAAAGCGTTCTTTAAAATTCCAAATGTCATATCTCACCTAATATTTGTGATATCGACAAACTTTAAATTGAGGGTATACACGAGCCGATTTCCCGGAGCCTTCCCCTCCAATACTAACCCTCTTTCTCGTATCTTTTTATTTTAAGAACTTTGCAGCGGTTTCAAATTCCCGCGCACTTTTTTAAAATGCTTAAGCAGAGAAGAGTTATTGTTTTACGTCACACCCTGGTAATTATCGCGCCGGGAGCTAGACGACAGAAATCATTGTTCGCAGAAAGATTTTATATCGAGCAAAAGTTCCGATTCAGTGAATACATCATCATCATCAGTGAATACGAGCTGAAATGAACCTGAGCATCGAAAATGCGATATGCGTGTACCTCATTTCTCGCGTTGTTCCTGGATTTTGCCGAAAATTAAGAGCGTCCTATCGCAGAAACGTTGCGGTAGAAAATAACAATGTCGCAAACTCCGTTCCCGTAAGCGGACGCCCTCGGACACCCTCGGATACCCTCGGGAAGCAGAAAAACTGTCCGAAACTGTAGCTGGCCGCTTACGGGAATAATTCTCGTTAGAAGAGAATTCAAACAGGGTTTTGTCAGGGTGGCCGTAAGGAGACCTGTCCGCGTATGAGAATGTCCGCTCAGAGAGCTTCGACTGTATAAATTTATCTGAACAAAAACGATGTCAATTCAGAAGTCCGAAAGTCATACATTTCTTGAATGTGAAAGCGAAACTGTTTTTATCAGTATGAAATAAACAAATCAATGCTGTTACAAAAATAATTCGGGGGCAATAAACTGATGGCGGTTGAAGTTACGACCACTTTACATTTACGCCTTATGAGGCGTAGATTTCACACTCGCTCTTAACCTGGTTAACACTTCTAGTTACATTAGCATAAACATAACAGCGCCTGTGTGCAGTGAAACGGGCCCAAGCTTACTGCATAAGCGCAAACATAAGCATAAGGAGCAATCTTTGCGCATGTCAACGTGCGTTTTTACTTGACGCAAATTCGTATGTTTCCACTTATGCTTATGATGCTTATGTTGCTGGTGCAAACTGGTGCAGCGGACGTTTTAATGTCCTAGATACGGCTCCGGGTAACGAGCATGTCGGGGTGTTAACCTTGAGCCAGCCCTGTTCGTAGACCTTGATTTTTTATTAAATTCGGTGGCAATCGAGATAAACAAAATAGGAGACGACTGTGCCTTCGAATGATCATTTATATATTTCCTTTGTTTAAAATCAATACCTAAACATAACATAACGACTCAAGGCGGGATTTGTTTTAAGCAATCCAAAAACCCTCCACTCATCTCATGAATCCATGTTGTGGGATGTTTTGTAAATTTTTGGGTGATTTTTAGGTATTTTTGGGAGGAAATAGTTTTTCTCAAAGGATTTGTAAAATTTAGAGAAATAAGAAATATTGAAGATTTAGTGAAGTTTTAAAATTAGAATTTGTAGTTAATAATTAATATACGGACACCAAGTGAGTCTACTAGCAACCAGGGGTGCTCTTGTGTGGGTATCAACTGTCTCTAAAAATTTCATCCAAATTTAGGTAAAGCCCCGCCTTAAGCCATTTTCGTGCCCATGCCTCGCGCGCCCAAAAACTGGTACAATTGTGGAGTGTTTACTAACGCAAGAGACATCCTCACCATGAAATACACATTTCAGTAGGAGGTGGGGAAGGGGAGGAGGGGAAGGGGAGGTGGGAAGGGGAGGTGGGGAAGGGGAGGTGGGGAAGGGGAGGTGGGGAAGGGGAGGTGGGGAAGGGGAGGAGGGGTGTAGGCGTTTAATGTCACTGAATTTCCTCAGTTCTTTTTACCTTGCAAAAAAATTACTCAATTCTTTTTAGTTACTCTAACCCAGCTACAAAGTGTACACCTGTTGCCTATACAACCAACAAGGGACTTATTTCAACTGAAAATTTCTACTTACGGCTTGCTCGCTAGTGTCTCTGTCCCTTTAACTTGTATATACTAGCTTTCATAAAAAGTTAAATAATAGACGAGTGAGACAAAGCTGTTTGTAATGAAAATGGTCCTCCTCAAGTCTCTATCGCCAACTATGCCGTAAAAGTTCGTAAGTGACAAGGGATTACTTTCGGATTTAGCAACGTTTTGCTATCGCTACTTTCGGGGAGTCGCTAGTTTCAGGTAGCAAAACAATGTGTAGTATAATCGCCACATATGTAAAAATATAAACACAATTATTATTTGTGATTTTTGAGTAAATCAGTCTTTACCATGTAGCCTTTACTATACTGCATGATTTACAGTATAAAAGACAGCTGTTAAGGGTTCTTTGGAGTGAAGCATTGCTGGCGCTTCCTCAGATCCTTCTACAGTTGTTCCATTTTGTTTCAGTTCTTACAGAGATTCAGTTTACGTTTGGGGTTGTTTGCTATCGGGGGATCGTTACTGCCTGGGGGGGTGGGGGGGGGGGGGGTCGCTACTTTCGGGTAGAACTAACATCTGTAATAGCAGTCAAGAGACTGCAATACATGTGATTAAAATACTAAAAGTATTTACAAAGATTATGATAAACCTATAGTTCTGTAATACTATGATCTAGTTTAGCCGTCCTTTAACCACTGCTAAGAAACACCCAAATAACGATAACTCGCCGAAATCACGTTCAATCGCCCCGAGGAGCAAACAAACAAAATAGAATACAACACAGCAACAGCGTAAGTCAACTTATTCACAAAACATTCGAATTTTTAAGTTTTAAAACAAAACCGTTGCATTCCCATACAAACCTTTATCAATCCTGTAAATCGAATCTTTGTAACACAATACCGCTCATAAAGCAAGAGCCACGTCCCGGTTATCTGATAGTGAGCTTGGGCCGCCTGTGACTGGACGCAAATTCTTATGCTTATGTTGCTAGTGGAAACCAGGCTTTAAGGCAAAACTCGTACAACGGACATTCAGTAATGTTTACGTCAGGGTGAACGTCTGACGTCAGAAGGCGTTGATCGGTTTTATTATATGCAACCGGCCCCTGGTATCGAGCATGTTCTTAGAGGGGTGGTGTGGGTTGGGGGGTTAGCCTTGAGCCTGTTCGTAAACCTTGATTTTTTATTCAAGTAGCAATGCATAAAGAAAACAGGAGACGACTAAGTCTTCGTAGAATGATTTTTATACTTCCTTTGTTTAAAATCAATATCCTAAAAACAACTTAGACGTACAACTGTGTAGTATTATTTTATTATTCATGGTGACGAAATCCTCACCATGAAATATACATAAAGTAATATGAATAGACGGTTGTATCACCATGCTGAGGAACGGGCAACGTTCCTCATGCTTTTTTATGGGGGGGGGGGGAGGGGGTGGGGGGGGGTAGCCTTTTCATGTCAGTTTTCTTAGTTTTCTACCTAGAAAAAGAATTAAATTACACTAACCACGCCTACAAAGTGCACACTTGTTACCTATACGACCTACGAGGGGTTCAGTTCAACTGAACATTCCGACGGAGTCGGCTTGTTAGCCTAGTGTCCCCGTCACTTAACTATAATAATCAGAATAACTTTATATCTGTGTCAAATGAAATAAGGTAGCCGAAGAAACTAAATCCTTCTACTAACAGGGTTACACAATAAAATTATCATAAACCTCGTTACGTTCGGATTTAGCAGTCTTTTACTATCGCTACTTTCGGGGAGTCGCTACTTTTTTCAGATAGCAAAAAAAAATCGTAACGTATATGGGCCGATTCATCTTAGTATAATCGCCAAATATGTAAAAATATAAACACAATTTGTATTGTGGTCCTTTGGAGTAAATTATTGCTGGTACTATCATTTTGTTTCATATAGAGATTACATTTACGTTTGGGGCTGTTACCATCGTGTCAAGAGATTGAATTACATGTGATTAAAATAACAAAACTATTTACAAGATTATGATAAGCCTATAGTAATAGTATGATCTAGTTTAGTTGTCCCTTTAACAGCGCTTTAAATATCGAAAAGACCTTTTGATCCAAGTGGTTGTCGCAAGGGAAGCACCCACTCTACGTACGCCCACAAGCTCCAGACTTCTCTCCGACAGTTTGCATGCCGAATGCTTTGCAAGCAAAACGGAAGTTTGTTTTGCCTTTTATCTGTTGCGCAGTTACACTGTAGTTTCCTGAAGACGAGTTGGCTTCCTGGATCTGATCCATGAAGTCAAGCCTGTTAAGCCACCAATAACATATAACAGCACAGTTTTCATGATATCGTCTGCAGTCTCCCTTCCATAGAATGACTGCCCAGCTAAAACCGCGAGTATAACCAGCGAACAAACACCACAAAAACAAACTACACATATGATGAAATGCGTAAAGTGACAACATTTGTTTACCTCAAAAATCTTTTGAAATAAGTACGTTAAGGCAGCGACAAAGAAACAGACTATTAACAGCACAGCTAAACCCCATGTTGGATTTATCATAATGCCGATCACTAGCCAGCAAAAATAGTGGGTACTTAAGTTTGCAGAGATTCCTATGATGACTTTCAGAAGGCTGTAACATGGCATTGAGCAACGGTCAGAGGATTTGAAGACTTTAAAACAACCAAATACTGCACCTTCAAAAACCAAGAACCCGAGAATATAATAAATATCAGTTGGGGCATTTCCAGATGCAGAAACTACAATTACATACACTAAAATCCCAGTCTCTGTGCCAAAGAGGAGGCAGCATGAACACATTATAGAGCTCGCCAAGGGTTCTTGCCGTGTGAACCGCTTGGAACGGCGTTTTAACACATCCAAAATTACAAAGGCTAAATACGGACCAGCTGGGAGTACAAATATAAACGAACACCACATAATTGCTTTTAGTTTTATATACGAACTGCGTCCTGTGGCCGTTATGTCTGGTTTGTGTCCCTCTATAACACACTCTGCCGTATTCAGTCTTGGATCCCGTATTCCTGGACTCACGGCCAAGTCTTGGAGCTGAAATAAAAAAAAATTGGGAGCGTTCCTCTAAATAGTACATCATTTTTTTTTTTAATTCATATTCATATATTCATTTTTTTTTTATTTATTTTTTATTTTATTTTATTTTATTTGGACACCACGTGACCTACACATACATTTTACAATATTATACCAAACAATAGTATAACAATTAAACTAAGGCAATTAAGTACTGTACTTAACATTACAAAAGAGCTTAATTACACACTAAAAGGCTTATTGATATAATAAACTAGCTCAAGGGTCAAATTACGGAGTCTAAATAATGATTAAATAAGTTTACTAATTACGCCTAAGCCTAGCTTTTTTACTCTGAAAGTGGTGTAAAAGCTAACGCATTGCTTATGCAGAGAGTGGTCCACTTCGCTTCATACTTTTTGTTGTTTGAGTTTTTAATAGCAATTTGTCTTTCGCATTTGATTTTACTTTCCAATAAGGCAAGAAAGACCTTCATGCTAGGGGTCTCCGATTGGTTTCTTGCGAGATATAGATGATATTTAGCTATAAGAAGATAGTGATTAAATGCGTGAAACTTGGTATTTTCAGGTTTGTATCCATAAAGGATTTCGCAAGAGTTAGGCTTTAAGTTGTCCGAGCGTCTTATATTCCACCATTTTATAACGTCTTCCCAAAAAGACTTAACTTTGGGGCACTCACAAAACCTATGAAGGAGTGTTTCGTTTTGGCCATTGCAGTGGTCGCAAAATGGTGACTCTTTTATTTTCATTCTATGGAGTGATAGATTGGTAGGTATGATGTTGTGTATGAGTTTATATTGGAAGCTCCTCATTTTACTTTCAATGGTGACTTTAAATGGAAGTTCATAGACATCTTTTACGTTTGGCACTAGATTACTTAGAGTGATTTCGACTGTTGGCGGAGAAAAGGACTTTTCCGCTAGCATCAGGCGGGCTTGTTTCGCGGTGACGGTGGCATGGTCAGCGTTGGAGGGTTCACTAACATCCCTGGCAATACTGCTCGTGATTTCGTTTTTCCACGCTTTAGGGATTGCTGCTATGACGCCACCATAATCGAGGAAGGTGCATCGAACGTTGAATTTGCGTTTAAAATTTTCAAAAGAAAGGAATTGGTCGTGATTGTCCAAGAGATCACTTATTTTTAAAACGCCTTTATTGACCCACGCTTTGTTGTACATCGTTTTACCATTTGTCTTTATAAACCGGTTGTTCCATATAATTTCTTGTTTAAATTCGTTTACATTGAGCGGCTTTTTGCGATTCAGTTCTTGCCACGTCTCGAGGATATTTTTATAGAAAGAAGGAAGATTATTTAGGTTCAGCATTTTCAGGTCGTAGTTACATTGGAATAGAAAAGCTCCTCCGACTTTAGCTAACAAGGAATCGAGACGAGCGCACCAATGACTGCCGGTGGATTCGCAGTAGCGTTTTACCCAGGTGATCTTAAGCGATTTTGCAACATCCACAAAGTTTACCATGTTTAGGCCGCCTTTGCAGGCTGGGCCAATCAACGTCTTTCTTTTTATTTTATCAGGCTTAAAGTTCCAGACAAAAGAGAATATGTTGCTGTCAGTCATGAGGATGTCGCCTTCCCCCTGTCAAGTTTCCCCGAACTGGGGTTTGTATCGCCTGCAATGTCAATTCAAGTTACGTTACTCCCAGACAAGGTACCTCGCTCCCTAATTAAAGTACAGTAAAAACGTAATCAATTTCTAATTAACTGCGATTCAGTTTAAATCGAAAATAATTAATTAAATAAAAACGCATGTAGTTCAAGTCTTTCTTTTTGAATTGAAGGGAGATGTTTATATACGCGATCTGACTCGTCCCCAGTCGTCTTTCAATGAGAGGAGCGCGGCCATGGGGAGCGCGAGGTGTGATGGGAACGAGGAAACACTCTCTTCGGTCGCGCTCCTCTCATTCTGCGTCTATCCCCCACGCGCGTCTCCTGCGTCTTTCCCAGAAAGACGAGTTGGGACGAGTCAGACACGCGATCATTGATAGGCAACGTAGGTCATCATCGATATAGCTCCAGTTGCGGGACGACTTGACAGGAAGTGAATTGAATTGGGTGGGGGGGGGGGGGGGGGGTTGGCGATGGGACGAGTAAGCGAACTGGTAAAACTTAATACGTCGATCACAAAAAGCAATCGAAGCATGCCTTCCCTGCGAAATTTTTATTTCAAAACATATTATACCCCACGGCAAAAAGGACTGTTGTGGGCCTCCGTAAATATCTATAAAAACCGCAAAGTAAACTACAAAGGGTTTACTTTGGTAAATAAAAGTACATGTAACCCCGGGATGTAACCCGGCGCATTTTCACGGTAAAGGAAAATGCAAGTACGATTGACTACGGGACTAGATAAAAGAAAACAAATGAAAGAAAATTCAACTGTCAGCACTTACCGCCGCTAATACTCCCTTTATGAGGTCTTTCTGCTCCTTCACTGATGAAAAATTGAGACAGAATTGTGGTATGCGTATGTTCAGGTTTTGTATTCGTGGTGTGGTGGTGTGACAAGAATTGAGCCCAAAGACAGCACTTTAAGAACATCCACAGGGAAGGCAACATACAAACAGTTTACGCTCCAAGTATAATCAGTTGTGACGGACACATTATTGGATCCAAAGATTTGTACTTTGACAAGAAGCGATGATGGCATCATGGCTGGATACAGGGCAGATTCAATGTTGAAACTGTTCTCCTCTGTTGTTAAAGATTTATAAATGTCAGCATAGCTGTCGATACAGGATGTGAACTCGGAACAATTCCTGATTACATTTGCTTGTGAATGTGGAATAAAATCGATCAGAGCAACTTGGATAATAAGAAGAAAGAATTTCTGAACAGCAGCACGTAACATCCCTTTAGTTTATAAGTTGTCCTGACTCAGCCTTCGGATATTTTCTGTAACATAAAAATAGACCGTTGAAGATTTTCTCCTTGGGGAAAGCGGTAATTAATTATTGGATAGTTTGAAGGAAGCCTCGGTTTTTGACCACGCACAGCAATGTTTTTATAGGCCATATTTCAGACTTAACCCCCAAGTTCTGAATACAGTCGAACCGAAGCGGACACCATTGGGACTAGAAAGAGTATCCCCTTATGACCCAGCGGTAGGGTCGTACCTCTCATAAACCTCTATTTTCATTGGCTGTTCTAAAACAGTACCTGCTATTGTTTATAGGGATAGGGGCATTGTTTAGGTCATTCATCTATTGTTTTGGTGAGCCAATAAAACAACTCGTTCAAAGGAGGTACGACATGACCCCCCTTAAGGGGTTGTTACACCTGAACTTGGTCAAAATAGTTGTATTTCAGCTTTTTGTATTTGGCTAAGGATAATTTATTAGGGAAACAAATGTCGTTTATTCTGAGTCAATATCTTACCCCGTTTTTAAGTTATATCGATTTTTCTCCACTGTGGTCAGATTCAAATTTGCCGCCATAATCAGTTGCCATGGAAACGAGAAGTGTTTACGTCATTAAATTGTAAAAAAAGCGGGAAGTTCCAAAGGCTCAAAAACCGCTTCAATCGGTGTCCGCGTATGGAAGGTTAAAAATGTAGTGCTTGTATGTGACTGGGAGCATACGGGAGGCGTCCGCATAAGCGGAGGCTCAACTGACTTCAGTTTGTACTATTTGATAGAGCCTCACGTGATTTGCTTATCGAGTTATGCGAATCTGCTGAGTTGATTTTTGCCGAGTATTTGGGAGAAAAATGTGGACGATGGATTTGTAAAAATCAGTCAATAGAAGAAATATTGTCAGACGGTAATTGCCTATAATAAGACTTTGCCACTGACAGGGGATGACAACCAAAGATCCATTTCACATTTGTAGAACAGACGAAAAATGGTAACAAATCCCGGCGGTACCAATCGATGAAAAGCAATAATCAATATAATCAATAACAATCAATAATAATCAATACCAATTAATTGATTGGTATTGGAAATCAATAAAAATCAATGCCTTGGAGTTGAGTGAGTATCGATTTTCATTGATTATCATTGATTTCTATTGATTAATATTGATTTTCATTGAAAACTAAAATCTCCGTTTTCGATTCCAATAAACGCCCTAATAAAGCGTAATTGTTCTGATTTGTGACAAAAGTTCGCTTTTGTAAAAAGAATAAATAAATTACAACAACAAAATTAACTGAACAACAACATTTTATTACCTATTTAATTGAATATCGATCCGGCACACAGACAGAATTTAGTATTTTGTGTTATAGAGGGAGTTACATTTTTAGCACCGTGAAGTTATATTTGCCGGGAAAACAGGATGTCTGTCATAGCGAAGTGTCCGCAAGGCGGACAGAGAAAGAACGGAACGAGAACGAGAACGTCACGAGAACGGCAGAGATGGTCAAGGTAGCTGCCGTTTTCAAAGCGAGAAGACCTGCTTTCACATATTTTGTAACGGCAAGTGGTAGAGTCGGCAAGTTTACATTTCCCGTTTGCGGTACACGCGATGGTTTTTAATGGGTTTATAACTATCTCTTGTGTAATTTTTACCCGCGAACGGCAGGGATAGTCACGGCAGCCGCCGTATTTGTACGCGACGAGACCTGCTTTTATACACTATAGGAAGGCAAAAGACAGACGACAAGCTTACATTTCCTGCTTGCGTTATACGCGAAGCTTAATAGAGAGATTAAGTATCGCGTTTCCGGCATACGGCAAACATTGCACGATCAGTTATTGATTATCTATAAAAATCAATAATAATCAATAGCAATTAAAGAGTCTGGGTGAGTGAGTATCGATTTTTATTGATTGATTGAACCAATCAATATCAATCAATGGATTATTATTGATTATTATTGATTGTATTGATTGGCAATCAATGATTGATTTTCATTGATTGGTACCGCCGGGTAACAAATTAAAATTACATAATTTTAAAAGATATAAATCAGATAATATTTTTAAATATTCTTTATAGCTGAAAGGATGAAATCGGATTTTCTGCCCTTTGTCTTTATTTCGTTTGTCTAGTCACACATAGGGAACCCACACTCTTATTTGTAAACTGCAAATGGAAATTAAATGAGATTTATAAACTTGCCTGTTGTTTTCTTGAATCTGCTGCGGAGCGAAGTGAAATGGACGTCGTTCTGCGATGCGAAAATGATGTTCGTGTCGGCGGTTTATGCGGTTTTGAATGATGTCACGCGGCTGTTATTATCGTCTCGCGTTTCATTGTTGGTTTGTGGTTTTTAATGCCATCCCGCGGCTGTTATTATCGTCTCGCGTTTCACTGTTGGTTATTAATTTATTAACAATTTGAATTAACGGTAATGAATAGTCTCTTTTCTCTCGCTCTCTCTCTATTTAATAAATTAATAACCAACAGTGAAACGCGAGACGATAATAACAGCCGCGTGACATCATTCAAAACCGCATAAAATAAAGCATTGTGAAATTAACGGTCAAAGCGCCGACACGAACATCATTTTCGCATCCCAGAACGACGTCCATTTCACTTCGCTCCGCAGCAGATTCAAGAAACCAACAGGCAAGTTTATAAATCTCATTTAATTTCCATTTGCAGTTTACAGATAAGAGTGTGGGTTCCCTATGGTCACACAAGAAATTCTAGAAAAAGATTATCTTTCCGCACGTTTTGGAATGAATATAAATATTTTAAAACACAATGTCTAAAATATGCAGAAAACAAATATTCGGTCGAAGAAATCGACCGAATATTTGGAATTCGAAATTGAATATTTCGAATTCGGTCGAGAAATCGTTTTTTTTTTTTTTGTTTAATATCGCCAACGGCTTTGCATGGGATTGGATTTTTTTTTGGATTTTTTTTCCGCCGGAATAACAAAAGAAATGTTTACCTCTTCTATAATGGCTTTGTGCTAAAGGAACAGGTAGAAATAAATGTTTATGTATCAAAGAGAGAAAGTTTTTGGGTTAGGGTGGGAGGGGGTGGGGGAGAGGGTGGGGGGGGGGGGTGGTTGGGGGATGTGTTACAGACGTACGTGTTTACTGAGTTTATTGTGACAAAAAAAGAATGCAGGAAGCAACCTCGTTCCCAGGGTCTCTCTTCTTCCCGCCCCCTGGAGCGAGAGAGAGAGAGAGACCCTGGTTGGGTCTGGTCACGTGTCTGGTGGACAATTATAAAATATAAAATATCAGCAAGACCACAGCGACAAACCGTTGAGTGGTGCCGGATCTCCCAGTTGTAGACCTGGATCAGTACAATAATTACTTGTATAAAATCAGAAAACGGCAAACTGATCCTTACGGCAAGGCGATGAAGAAGTACCCTGCGAGCAGAGCCTCTTTCGATCCTCCTAGAAAAATCGGGAGGATCGAAAGAGGCTCTGCTCGCAGGGTAATGAAGGAGTAAATAAAAGAATAAAACAAAATTTATATTTAAACGAATTTGCCCAATATTTCGGTTTGAAAACAAACCTTCTTCAGGGGCTAACAGAAAAATGAAAAATGAAGTTAAAACTAAAAGTTCGTTACAAATAAGAGTTTGAAATTATGAAAATAAAAACAATAGATTATTATTGGTGCAGGAGACTAGGTGTCGTATGTCAATGAGTTTCGTCACGTCTATTTATTCCTAGAGGAGATAACGTTTTCCCTTTGTGTATCAAATGAGCCTCTCTCGCCTTTCTCACTGCGTCACGATTGCTGCGTATGAGTTCAAGTGGGATTAGAAGAACATCATTGATTGAATGTCCAGCTTGATTGAAATGTAGGGAGACAGGAGTGGGATCGTTGAGTTGATGATGGTTTATGATGGAACGGCGGTGTTCTCCAAATCGTTCATTAAGTTGCCGTTTAGTCTCTCCGATGTATTGGCATTTACATTTCTTACATTCAATCAAGTAAATAAGATTTTTGGATTTGCAGGATAAGTTGTCGGTGATTTTTCTTTGTTCATTGGTTGCGGTAAAAATGTAATTTGTTTGGCCTTCTTGGAGAAAAGGACAGGTGAGGCAACGTGGATGGTTGCATCTAAAAACTCCGGCAGGTTGTTGCGCGTGAGGTGTATTATTGTGGAGCGTGGAATGTACCAAAAGGTCACGAAGGCTTGCGTGACGTCTGTAAGCAGTAAATGGAGGCACAGGGAAGGCGTCTTTGCAGTTAGGGGAGGATTGAAGGATGTTAAGGTGTTTTTTTAGGACTGAAGATATTTTACGAAGAGCAGGGTTGAAGGTTATAACAAATGGCGTGCGATCTATTGTGGAATTTGTGTGTTCCTGTTGCTTGAGTGTTTCGTGCCGTGGGATGGCGCGGACTCTGGTTAGTCTGGTTATGGCTCTTTGTAGGGAGGGTCGGCTGTACCCTCGTTTTATAAGATAATTAACAAGTTCTTTGCTACGTTGATCAAAGAAGGTGTCGGTGGAACATATGCGGCGTATTCGGAGAAGGAGGCTGAATGGGATAGTTTTCTTGGTGTGGTTAGGGTGACAAGAAGACTTGAGAAGGTACTGATGTTTGTCAGTGGGTTTTGTATGTAGATCTGTGTGGATTTGGTTGTTGCTGAGGTGTACCAGTACATCTAGGAAGGGTAGGGACTGATGCAAAGAAACTGAATATTCATGGGTAAACTTGATGTTGGAGTGGATGGAATTTAAGTATCCGATGAAGGTTTTAAGTTTCTCCTCTCCTTCTGTCCAAACCATGAAGATGTCGTCTATGAATCTACGCCAGACGAATGGTTTGAAGGGGGCGTTGTCAATTACGTGTTTTTCAAATTTGCCCATGAATAAGTTTGCGTATGAGGGTGCCATACGAGTTCCCATTGCAGTTCCGTGAATTTGTAAGATATACTCATTGTTGAAGGAAAAATTGTTCATGCCAAGTATCATTCTAATGAGATCACAGATGCGTTCAGTAGGTAGTGTTTTGTTTTGACGGGTGTTAAGGAAATGGCGGCAAGCTTCAATACCTTCGTTGTGAGGAATGTTAGTGTATAGTGAAGAGACATCAAGGGTGACAAGAATGGCGTTGTCCGGTAGAGGTCCCATTTGTTCAAGTTGAAGAAGAAAGTGTGTAGTATCTTTGATGTAAGAGGGAAGAGACTGTACGAGGGATTTGAGGTGGTGGTCGACAAATTCAGAAATTCGCTCTGTAGGATGGCCATTGCTAGATATAATAGGGCGTCCAGGGTTGCCTTTTTTATGGATTTTAGGTAGAATGTAGAAGCGACCAGCCTTAGGGTCGGGATTAGAAGTGAGGTATTTGAATGTGTCATCGTCGATTAAATCATCTTTGTGTAGGCGGTAAAGGTATTCTTTGACACGTTCCTGTATCCTTTTTGTTAAGTCAGTACGTTGTTTCTGGTAGTACTTAGGGTCGTTGAGTTGTCTATAACATTCATTGATATACCAAGAGTAATCCATTACCACGGTTCCTGAGCCCTTATCTGCTGGTTTAATCACTATATCTGAACGTTTCCTGAGGTTTGAGAGGGCAATGCGTTCTTCCTTGGATAAGTTGTTGTTTATTTTGGAGGGTTTTGAAGACATGATGTCGCATTCGACGGCGTTGATATAGGTATCGAGGGCTGCGTCTCTTCCGCTCGGGGAGGTCCACGTCCCCTTACATCTAAAACGCGGAACTTCAACGGTAGGGGCGGGGGTGGGGGAGGGGTCATTTGTTGGGTGAAAATATTCTTTAAGCCGCAGACGACGTGCAAATTC
Source organism: Cladopsammia gracilis (assembly GCA_022457155.1). NCBI lineage: Eukaryota > Metazoa > Cnidaria > Anthozoa > Scleractinia > Dendrophylliidae > Cladopsammia > Cladopsammia gracilis. Next base: position 949,903 of record JAJGOT010000317.1, read on the forward strand.
ATTGATGTCTGCCTGCACTTCCGTCCAGTTAATGTGCTTAGGGGTGGGGACAAAGGAAAGACCACGTGACAATAGTCTAATCTCGGAGTCAGAGAGTTGTTCAGTGGAGAGATTAATAACAGTTTCCTCTTGGTCAGGAGAAGTTTTGTCCTTATTTTGAGAGCGGGTTCTTCTGTTCTTCTTATGGATATTATGGGGGTTGATTGCTTGTATTATAGTAGCGTTGTTCCCATTGGAAGTGTTCATAGATGGGGTAGTGGTAGAATGTGCGGCGTGGTTAGACGTGGTAGTAGAAGGGGTAGTGGTCGTATGCACTGCGTTGTTTTCTGCATTAGGTCCATTAGGGAGTATATTTTTTAATTTGTCATTGCGGATAACAGTAAGATCGTGTTGAAGTTTAAGTGCCATAGTTTCGATGAGAGTAGAAAGGGTGGTGTACGTGCCATTGTTTTGGACGGACGCTTGTAAGTCTCCCAGCTGTTTGCTTAAGTTGTTCCTTAAGTCTTTTAGTTGGTTGCGAGTTTCTTCCGAGAGGAGTAAAAGCTGCTTTTTAGCCAAGTTGCTCAAGTTTTCGTTCCATTTTGTCCAGAATTGTGGGTTGTCTGAATGTATGGCTGGAGTACATTTAGGAAGTAAGCCTTTCGGGATCAAATTGTGAGTTGCGTAGATTGTGAGGTTAGTGAGGTGACTTTCGTAGCGTACGATCTTAAGTTTGGTTCTCTTGGCTTGATTGAAGGTCACTTTGAGAGATACTGGAAGGTCAGAGACACGCAAGGGTCCCGGGTTGGATTTGACGTCCATACAGAGGAGAAGAAAGGACGTATTGGGTGGAAAAAGACGTTCGGAATCTGCAATTACTGGCGTGACATATCCGGTTGCGTGATAACTGTGATTTGGTTTGCATGCCGGTAACTGAAGAGATATGGCGCTCAAGTTACAAGGAGCGTAGATAATGGACGTGAACAAAATAAACCAAGTAAAGCACACCAATAACAATCGTAGGAAGTGGAAAAAACGAAGGGATTGCCTCCTCCTGTTAATGACGTGAGATGGTTTCCGTGCATGGAGTGTTTCCATGTTGTGGTAATGTCTTGAAGAAATAAACGAACTAATGCGTTGTCTCCACAGGCAAAGGTCAATCCCCATGGTGTAAACAAAATTGTGAATAACTTAAAGGCTTGGATCCGTGTTTCAGGACCGGTGGTGAAGAAATAGGTACTAAAATATAAAATATCAGCAAGGAGGGGTAGACAGTATTTGTAACGTTGTCTTGTTTTCTGTACAGTGGCTAGGCTCGTGCTGTGCGCGACTGTTATTGTTTCAGCTATGGCTTTGAAATAAATATGTTCCATGTTCCATAACCTCTTGTTGAAAATAGGAATCTGTATTGCAAGATATATATATAAAAGACGTAAACAATTCTCTGTGATTATAGCAAGACCCGGAATAAAACCGATAAAACATCCCAGGCTTATCGTGACCTATCGTCAACCGAATAGGGATGTTATGAAATCTCTTTGGCCGTAAAAAGTGCTTCATTTTTGCTGTTTATGTTATGCCTGCCGTTTAGAACTGAATAAATAAGGACAAACGATCTTGACAGCGTATAATTTTCGAACTCAACATAATATGAACAAAGCCCTAAAAGACCTAAAACTGAAATAACGAAACGGTTCAGTCAAACGATTCAAACAAAAGCGAATAAATAATGCGCAAGGATAAAATTGTTGCTCAAAAATTCACAAGTATATAAATGAACAATGTATAGACATTCAAACGACTGGAACTGGTGAACATTGAACTAAACAACATGCCTCACACACGAAGAATAAAAGCTATCATTGTCTTCTCTCGATCGTTTCCTGTTATAAAAGTGTACTGTTGATCAGCGTGGCAAACATTGGTTCCGTGGCAGCCGCTTCTCAGTTCTTGCTTTGCCATCGCCCAAGAACAGACGGCAGCACTTTAATGGGCCTTTCGAATGAAGCTTGAAGATCGCCTGTTAAGCAGTATGTAGCGATAATTCATCCCAGTCCGGAACATTGGGCCATTCCATTTTTTTTCCACACCCCCCTATGGATGAGGTCAGTCAAAATTAACCCCCTAAGAAAAAAAGATCAAAGTGCCGACACGTTCCCCCCCTTCAGAAATAACCCAATTTTTCTTTTCCCCTCAGAAAAAAGGCCATTTTTCTTCAACACCCCTCAGAAATATTCAAAAGATCAAAGGCGCCGACTCGGCCACCCCCCTCAGAAATGACTTTCGAAGCCCCCTCAGAAAATCTCGTCTATAGGGGGGTGTGGATATAAAATGGAATGGCCCATTGCCATAAATCAAGAGCGCGAGCTTAGCGGCGTCAAGTAATAAAATTGGATTGCATTCCGCAGCAAGTTCAAAATTAGCTTTACTGCGGTAAATCTTCAAGCGCCGTGACAATTCCTCTGATCCTAGAGCAACTTACACTTTCAGAACCAGACCATGTGGATATATTTTCGAAGTCTGCGGATGACCGCCGCTTCACATTTGTCGCGAGCCGCCGAAGATTCTGGGAGACACGTGACCAGACCCAACCAGAGTCTCTCTCTCTCGCTCCAGGGGGCGGGAAGAAGAGAGACCCTGGGAACGAGGTTGTGCAGGAAGTAATTAAGTTGCCGACCATATACAGGCTTGGAGATGAAGTCCCAGCGAGATCGAATACTTTCATAATAAGTTTTTTTTGTATGATTGGTAAGTCGATAGATATGTCTTTCCCCTTGAATAAATAACCCTAAAACCAAAGAAATTTCCTGCATGTTTGCTTGAAGAATGAACTGGTGTATCATCAGTTTACTCCGCTGCTTTCTTTAATGTCGCTGAGTGGTGTTTTTTTAGATTTAGTTTCTTAGAATGAATTACTAGATTATTTAAGCAATCTGAAAGCTTCGGCCACACGAAAGTAGCTGCTACTCGAAATCTTTGGCTCTTTAATACCGCTAATTCCGAAAGTAACGCCTTATAAACGATAAATCCGAGTAGCAACTGTATGCGAAATTTTATCGGATCTTCAATGGTCCGTCTACGAAATCTGTCTCTTCCGATGATAGAAAGAATCAAGATATTCCCATTATATCACATGGCTTAAAACATGCAGTTGAATAATACTTACAGTTAATTGAAGTTCGAAAGCTAGGGAAATACAGATTACAGAACCGAACAGATGCGTGATAATGTTTCGTGACCAAGATGAGATCGCGTGATATTTTTGTTCGTGGAACGCCCGCTAGTTTCTATGGGTAAGCCTTCCAAATATGGCAGACACGTATGTAAAGCTTTTTGTGTCTAGTGCGTAGCACTTAGACACTATGTTAGGGTAAAATTCGATAAATACTTCATATACGGTAAGATATGATGTAATGTTCATATGGTTTCACCGAAGTTTCCCTTACGTGACTTGTTACATGAAGTATAAGATCAATGCGTAATGTAACCACGTCGATATTTTGTCGTTTACAACAGTCGGAGTATTCGGAATTGGGGCTCGATCACCGGAGCAGACGCGGAGCAAGCAAAGGGATATTCGGGACCAATTGAATCCAGGGAATTGAGTCCGAGCGAAAGGTCTCGAGTAAGCTTATCTTCGTAAAAAATCATCTGCTTTTTGCCTGATGCGAACGACGCGAAACATGATGCGAAGGACGCGAAAGGCAGTGAGTTTGGTGAGTAAACCAAGTTCTTTCTCACTTTTATGATGAATTTCTTTAAAGTTACTTTCCCAATATGCCACAGCTTTCGAAGTATGTGTCAATCTGGGGGAACGAAAAGCTTTAAAAGATGCTTTCAAGTTTTAAATCGATATAAGCTTAAGCTTACTCGGCTACAACGGAATAACGATGCTGCAATGTTGAGAGTGATCACTCCGGTGCTTCGAAAGAAAGAAATCAAGCTTCATGAGCCCCATTTGGGAAAAAAAGCCCTTCAAAGGAACAAATGAGCCCCGTTTGGGGATGATCGAGCCCCGTTTGGGGATTACAAAGCCCGTTGAGGAATTAAATAAAGGCCATGTGGGAAATGTATTTCATGTATTTCAGAGATATAGAAACTCAGCCGCCGCTGAAATGAAAACATCTTTCGTCGACCAAACATCTACGAAAGCTGTGGCCTGTTTATATGGAGAAAGTCATACTAGACCCATACTAGAAATACAATTAGTTCCCAGTTTGAAAACCATGTAAGCATCAATCAAATGAAACCTTTCCATGCAATATTATAAATCAACATTGATGTAAGAGATTTTATATTTTGTGGGCTTGCTGTGAACATTGTGTAAGTAACACCAGCAGGTATTTCTCCTTCATCCTCACTCCACTGATCTTCAGTCTCAAGAACTTCATCACAATTACTATTGGTTTCAATATTATCACTACTGTTAACATTAAGTGTATTTTGTGACTGTGCATTTTGATTTTCAACAGTACTACCATCTAATATACAGTTGTCACTATATTTTACTCCCCAGTCTTGATTAATTGTTATTCCTTCTTGTCTATACAGACTGCTGATAAGCCAGTTGGCTGCCTGGACAACTTTATGCGGTCTTATGTTGAAACAGTGCTGTGCTTTTGTATTGCAATCTTATCTTTAAATTCACCTTAATTGTCCCTGTTTCAGTGGGTAATCTTAAGTAACACATTGACAGTATCAGATACTTCTGCTGGTACATTTACAATAATGCGTGGGAATGTTTTTTTTTCTTAAGAATTTACTGGGATTCTTTTCTTTTGCTCCATTCCTATCAGTTTTCTAATGGTGCATCTCTTAAATTTATATTATTAATTTTGTTGCAATTCATTGCTTTTTTATAGCATCAGTGATTCAACCGTAAATATAACGTGAAAATAAGTTTAAGATTTTTAAAACAAGTATCTTGCATAAGATGTACATCAAGTTCAGATGTAAGTAATTCTATGACAGTTAATATTGTATAACTCATTCTGTTCCAGTTCTGTTACACTTCATGGATAATCAGTGAAACTAAACACTTCAGTTTGTCTTAATAAAGCATTAATTTTGAATTATTCAATTTTGTCTGCTGGTCCTTTACGTGTTTTCTTCTACATGTAATGTACCGTATTTTCTCAATTAAACGCCCCTGGTGTTTATTTCAAACTTGGCCTCGTGGACCCAGCGTTTCTTTGAATCAGCAGTTATTTCTCGGCCGCCATTTTTGAAGGGTTAATTCAAAATGCTATAATAACTGCTGCATACACTAAAAAAATACAATTACAAAACCAAACAATAGATAGCCTACATCACAGACGAACTGTAAACCACTGGACTTAACCGGCGATGCAAGCTACACCAGAGATGGTTACAGAAATTCACGTCATATCAACCTTGCACTAGACACATGTTCGCATTGCGGACCTATTTTTAACTTTGTCGTCTTCTTACCCGCTGGTGATGCCTTAATCAAAGTCAAGTCCACGATGTAGGACGGGGCGAAAAGCTTCAGGTAAATTTGAATGAATCAATCGCGAATTCATTTATAGGATTCAATGAAACATTCAACACCGACAATAATTATAACTTAAGGCGTATTAATGTCTTTTCGCATGTACGGTACAACTGTAACCTTGGCAGAAATGGTGTAAGGTACAGAGGTCCAATAGTTTGGAATTTAATACCTAAAGCCATCAGGGATGCTTCCTCTCAGCAACTTTTTAAACAAAAACTCAGACAGGCCTCAAGGATACTAGATCAAATCCAATTTGAAAAAGAAGTCTGTCAGATAACTTCAAAACAAACAGATTTTCTGTATTTTTAATTTTTAGTATATTTTTGTAACTTAAGTATTTGGATTTAATATTTTCAGTAATTACTTTTATTTTTTGTTTAATTTTGTAATTTAAGTTAAGTTTTAGGTTTCTGGCAGGTCCCCACCAGCCTTTAGGTTGCCACATATCAACCTGCCTTAACAAAAAGTATATGTATGTATGTATGTATGTATGTATGTATGTATGTATGTATGTATGTATGTGTATGATTTGGCATGCAGATATTAAAGCTTACACATGAATCATATTTTTAACAACCGCGCCTTAGATCCGTCTTTAATGAATACCGCCTTTTGTATCGTCACCACACAGTTTTAGTGTAAGTAGATTGCAAGTTAACTTGCTATTCTTGGCTTGCACGTACGTCATATCATGTCATATCAAAATTCAGAAGCAATAAAAAACAGATTTCGATTCAAACATGTTTATGGAATTGTAGTGGGTTTAAAACTACACATCTGGGCTAAATTTTGAAGCACCTGAGCATTTTGTTCAAGAGTTACAATGTATAGGCAAACAAGTCTTAGACATTTTTGAGTAAAAATGTATGGAGCGGCCATCTTGGTGTACCACTTTGGTACACCAACATGGTGGCCAAAACTTCAAAGTCATAAATTACGCAAAAAATCTCATCACAAAAGATTGGATTCACTATAAGTTACATGTATATTATATCGGCCTATAGAGCGTATGCACATGACGTCACGGCGGCCATATTGGTGTACCAAAACAATAGAACGGCGGCCATGTTGGTGTACCAAAACAATCCTGTGGGATTTGAACGCTTTTCTTATGTTAACACTTTCTTTTGTTCCAATAAATTTGCATAGCTGCTTGCCACGTGAGTGCATACGCTCTATAAGCATCTATAATGCAAAGATAACTTTCAACTGGTTCAATTTTGTTTATTTGTACCTAGTTACTAAAACGAGGAATGACCTAAAATGACCTACTGTACCATGAATCCAAAATGACCTAAAATGATGTCAAATGAGCTAATAGCTTAGAAGAAGAAGAAGATGCCCTCGGTCATGCCTGCGAGAATTGCCTACGTTCTCCCTCGCGCTAGCCTCCCATGTTCTTTGGTGCTCGTCACGTGTTCCTCCCCTTGCACGCGCTCTAGCTTTGACAAAACATCTCTATTTTCATTTTTTTCCTGCTTTCTGTAAACTTCCTTGTCATGTCTTTATTTGAAAAAAATGCAGCGCCAAAGTGAACAGAAATGAAATGGTGGACTGCATGTAGCTGGTTACATAACACACGCTATGTCGTGCCTGCGCTGTCGCTTTGCATGAAATACATGTATATCAAAGAAGAATGCATTTTAATTCAATAAAAACAAATATAAATTATTGTTTGCAGTGAAGAAGTTGATTGATAAGAGGCAATTATTTTACAGAAAATGTTTCTCACATAATGTCATTTACGTTTCAGATTTATTTAACAAAATGGCAATTTCTGCAATGCTTCACAATTGAAGGGGTGAGTGGAATAAAGCCCTAAGTGACTTCTGATCAACTGCTAGATTCTCTTTCCATTTTGTCTTGTATATGCTCATGTAACAAAGGGAGAATTTGGTTTCAGATCAGGGGTCACTTAGGGCCTTATTCCAGTTTGGGATAAGGCCCTAAGTGACTCCTGATCTATAGCCAAATTCTCCCTTTGTTACATGAGCACATACAAGACAAATTGGAAGGAGAATCTAGCAGTTGATCAGAATTCACTTAAGGCTTAATATCCCACTCACCCCTTCAATTTAAAACAAAATTTAACTTAGATGTACCCTTCCATGGCTTTATCAATGCCATTCCTCACCCTTGCTAAAAACAACCTCAAAGACACTTCCATCACAGACATCCTTATCCACAAGTTCTATTCACTTTGCAATCTTAAAAGGAATAACATTTTCGTTCCACCAACCTTATTTAAATTTAAATTAAATTTTGCTTACTCAGCTTTACCAAAAACAAGTTTATAATGTTTAACACTACTAAATACGGACTGAAATCATGGAGATATTTTGCAGCTAAGAAATGGAATGAACTATCAAATGACATTAGAACAAAAGTAGACACCAATGAAATAGTAAACAGAATTAGATTGTTGAATTTCGGAGATAAGTAAATTTGTAATATTAGTTTTAATTAGCATTTTGACTGCAGTGTTAATATTGTAACTATAATAGTTTTAATTAGTATTTAATCAGTGGTTTTATCTGATGTATTGTTATATTAGTGTTGTTTAGTTGTTAGGTTTTAATTAGTTATTAGGTGGAATACCTGTAAACTAGCTTTTAAGCTAAGAGTATATCCACATTAAATAAAGTATGTATGTATGTATGTATGTATGTATGTATGTATGTATGTATGTATGTATGTATGTATGTATGCCTGTCTTAACAAGCCACAATGTACCTTTCACAATTACAAAAGAAGTTAGAGCAGTTTTCAATTGAGTGTCGTAAAACCAAAACCAAAGTAATTACTCTGACCAATCACAGCAGTCGTAAACAATCCAATGAACCAATCAGAGATTGGCACTGAGAAATCAATCCAATCAATCAAATCTTCAGTTTAACCTTGTGGTTATGTTTACAGTACATATGTCTGCATTCATAGTGTATACATGTATGTTTAAGTTCAATTTAGTTTGACTAACTTAAAATTCAACTTTTCTTTATAGCTTGAGTTCCATATGGTGATGGAAGATGTCAAAAAAGCAAGGAAGGTCCCTTTGGGATGATGTAAAAGTTAGCGCACAGAAACCATTCGAAACGTGGAAAAAGAGGCCAAAAAAGCCAAGTAAGAATGATATACAGGCATACAGTGATGACGTCAATGTACTCAAAAAAGAGCCATCTTGACCTTGCAAATTAAATGTGTTCCTTCCTTTTCTATGATGTGATTTAAATTATTTTGGTTTTCATTTGAAAATTTTTAAACCAGTTTCATTTACATGTACATTTTCTTTGTCACTCACTGAAACAAAGTAAAATGTCAAACCAAAATTAAATTTAAACCACAAGAGGTATCACTTTGATAATACACAGTTTTGTATCACTCTTTGCGAAAAGTTTTATATTGAAAAGCCAATAATTATTACAACAGGACAATAAAAAAATGGGGGTCACCGAGCTCGTTTTTTAGTTATAAGTACTTTTAATAAGCTAAAATTAAGGCTGTCTTTAAGTGATAGATGAAATATGAGCGGGATATCTGTATGGGTGTTTACAATGGCGAGCCGACTTATGAAATGAAACAATGAGTGAAGATCTGTATGAAAAGTTAATGCATACTAATTAGCTCAGCAGAGATCTGTATCAAAAGTTAATGCTACTATACTGTTTAATAATTCATCAACTCAGTTGATCTGTATTGGGGTTTTAAAACCTTCATTAAACATTCATTTCTTTTGTATTTTCCTTATGAATTATTAATGAATTTTATAACAGGTTATACTGTTACTATGGTAACCTGTTACGTCATGGTAATGGCCATAACTTATTCACCAATGATTGAGCACTTGTTTGATACCATTATCGTAGCATCAACAAGTAAAGAATATTATTGAAATATTGATCCATCAATGTATAAGTGATGGAAAATGCTGGGAACTATAATTGCATGCCACCTGAAGGCAAACTCCAGCCCACAATCATGAAAACACAATATGCATGTATCAGCCGGGAAAATGTCCCTTTGATGGTGACAATAATTCTATTATTAATAAATAAATGATTATAAATACAAAAATTAAATGTAGTTCTCTTGTGTCATCAATAATTATTGTGTTATTGAGATTTTATTATTAATAATTGGAGTATTGGCCTGCACCTGTTAACTGACTGTCTTTCTTTCGGATTGTTCTTTAAGGTTCTGAGCAGGGAGGGGTGAGTAGTACAAGTGGTACTGTTGCATCTGGTGTTGCTGGGTGTTCGGGTGCAAGCCAGCAAGCTCATCATGACCAAGGTACTGTAAAAAGAGCAATTCTCTTTTTCCTCTTTTGATCCCTTCCCCTTTAGTGGGAGGTTGATTGAAATTAAGAAATGAATCTTTTTTTGCATTATCTATCATAATAAAACACAAGGGTGCTGGGGTCTGTGGAAAACAGGGGGTCCATCAGGTTTGTTATAATTATGGGGAAATAAATCTATAGATTTTGCAGAATTTTCACACTCATGTGCAATAAATACAATAGCGTTATCATGGTGGTTCCAGAAGATATCCATGCCCCCACCACAGAGAGGATGTCACTTATGACCCCCCACCCCTACGGATTTCCATTTTCCCAAGATGATAAGACCCACCACCACCACCACCACACGCTCCCCCCCCCCCCTCCCCAATCACAACCCCTCTGGATTTTCACAAGTACTCATGCCCCCACCCACAACAATGTTGCTTAACAAGATCCACAAAACAGCGCATGTATTGTTGTGTAACACCACCTTTATAATAACTGTTTGCTGTCTTTCTTTCTATTATTTAAGATTCTAAGCAGGGAGGTGTGGGAACTAGTGCAAGTAGAGGTGTTGCTGGAGCTTCAGGTGGAAACAAGCAAGTTCATTATAACAAAGGTAATACAAGTACAGTACTTTTTTTTCTATTAAATACATGTATCTTCATCTCTTTTTGTCTGTTATTTTTTTCAGTTGTTATCCTTGAGTATCATTTAATGTTATCAGAAGCTTATCACGGACATCTCATGTTATACAGTGTCAGTTTTGTAACAGAAGTGTTAACACTCTAGAGCCAAAAATAATCTCAATGAAAATACAAATAGAGGGAATTCTCCAATTCAAAGTTTGTTGATCAATCACGATTTCAAGTTATCACAGCCAAAAAAAGGTCACAGTTTAACTGAGCATTTAAAGGGCCACTGTCACCTATTTTTAGTATCATTTTGAAAAGCCAAAAAACATATTTGTTTCAATGGAAACTTTAAAATAATGGTCCAGTTTTGTTAACAAATACTCTACCAGTGCACAGAAACTAGTATTAGTTATCTTTGGTTGCGGATGGCCAGGATGGAAATGGATTGCAACTTGAAAAAATTGGCCAATTTTTTCAAGTTCCTCCCAAGAGAAGTCGTGGAAAAATCGCAGAAAAACTTATTATGGTTTGTTCTTCCTTGAAGAAATCACTTGATATTATCTTGGTGTTCTAAAAGCAATTTTATGTTTGAGCAAAGGTACTTTGTCATATATTTAGTGTATTTCTAAATGACCAAAACACGGCAAAATCTGCGTGACAATGCCCCTTTAAAACATTTAAAAAAGCAAAGCAAAAATATAATACTCCATTTACTAGACATCAAAATCACGAAAACAACGCACACCAGAGCCTTTAAAGCCATTACAGTAACCGACAGACGCCATTTACTTGATCTAAAGGTTTTCAGTGTTAACAACAAATTAAAATGGTCCTTTTCAGGACTACCCACCCCTGGATGATCGTACTAGCTCAAAAGATTAAAAGTTCTATTTACGATTTACATGTATGAAAGACACTTGAGAGGCAAAGGGCCTTAATAGAGGGAAGGGGCTCATATATGTGCCTGAAATATATAGAGATGCATTAGGAAAGTGGGATAAATAGAGTGAGTGGGGCTTACATGTACATTTATTTAAAGACCTGAAATGTAGAACAAAAAGCCAGCTAAAAAAGGGAGGGAGTTCATAAAATAGAGGGTATATTAAAAAAGGGAAATAGGCAAAAGGCTGGAGGCCAAATATGGGAAGTAGAGCAACCAGAATGTGACTGCAGTTCTTAAGATATGTTAACACCTTACATGTGTTTGAGAAAAAGGCTTTCAATTCTAAGCCAAAGGACATTTGAATTATTTATGTCTGTTAACACCTACGTCAAAGTGGAGGTTGGGTGCCCAGGAACCTGGGGACAGGAACTGCCAACCCAAGCCCAAGGTGGTAGAACACCCCATGGGCCTGCCCTACCTGCAACCCAGCCACGAGCCCTGCACGACCATTAAACAGCTTAAATCATTGAACCATGAGTTTAAGTATTCTCCACACTACAATAATTATGAATAATATATTTTTCAAAAGTATCATCACTAACCAAAATGCAATCAGATCCTAACAAGTATTCTATTTTCACTCTTGCCTTAAGGCAATACTTCAGATTTAACTTCCCGTCAAGAGAAAACCAATTATTCCCGTTTGTGTCATCTTCTGATCAGCGTAGGTTCACGAGTACTGAGAGATACATTTGACAATATAATTCAACCACAGAATCTTCAAAACATCTTAAAACGTCACTCAGTACACTCTAAACTTCAGTCACGTCGAAAGGAAAGAATCCTGAATTCTATGCAGTGGAGTAAACTGTATCCTGCCACACCCTCTGAAGTGTCGTCTGCAGGCTTTGACCCCGCCCTACTGATAGTGCTCCTAAGGACAATCTGTAATCTGAGTCCTCCACCCGCTGGCTGGGATGCACCTCCTCTTACAGCTGACACCAGCCGTGAGTCTGACATTGCCCGTGTGAAGTATTTCATGAATGCTGTGTCTAAACATGCTGGGGAAGGCTCTGTTAGTGATGCTGTATTCAGTAATTACTGGCAGCAGATCCGTGACACACTGGTGCGATTAGGAGGAGGTGATTATAAAGATGCCATTGATGAAATGAAGGATCAAGAAATGGATCCTCTGGATGAGGAACATTTCCAAGAACTTCTCAAGCAGTGGAAGGAGGTTGAAGACAACATGAAGAACAAACTGAATGAACTGGAGAGTATGGAGGCTACTGAGGGGGAAGGTGTGTTTTAATAGTGCAAACATTATAATAACAGTTTCAGTTTAAGTACTGGTAATGTAGTTTTATGAAAAAGCTGTCCAAGATCTTCTTTCTGTTTGGTCATTATGGAATACCAATGTCACTCAAAACAATCGTTTTAAATTACATTAATATATTATATTCTTTAGGGACTGTGCAATAATTGTCAGGAGGGGGGAGGGGTTGGAAAACCAGAGGGAGGGGCATCAAGTAAAATCAAAGCAAGGATGGGGGCGGGGGGGCTCAAAGTAAAGTAAGTCACTCAAGAGCAGAAGGGGGTTAACATTTTATTTCAAGTGTTTATAGTTCTCACTAAAAGGCTTGATGATCTGTTCTGTGGCTGAACTACAATTTCAATCTGTCGCAATACGATTATCTATTCTTCTCTATCTCTATAATATGGAGACGAATATTGTGATAAAGTGTTTCTGGCTTTTTAAATTTGAATTGTCAATAACATTTGAGCAGTAGAATATAGTTATACATCAGTGCAAATATTTTGCCCTGGTGAAAATATTTTGCTCCAGTTCAAATATTTTGCACTGGCTCAAAATAAATTTGAACCAGTGCAGACAAAATCATGATTTCACTACAATATAGATAATCATATTGCAACAGATTGAAGATGTACCTCAACCAGAATGGTCTTAAGGCATGTACTAAAACCCGAAACAACGAAACGAAACCACCGAAACGACCGAAACGAAACCGCCGAAACAACCGAAACGGCCGAAACGAAACGAAGTCACCGAAACGGCCGAAACGAAACGAAATCACCGAAACAAGCGAAACGATCGAAACGAAATCACCGAAACAAGTGAAACCGCCGAAACGACCGAAACGAGGAATGTCGAGGAAGGTAACGTTTCTCTCCAAACTTTGTCTCGCGGCATATATATATATATATATATATATATATATATATAGGAGCTAAAGTTTGTTTCAGGAACTCATAAAAGCGATGTTTGCATCATTTTTTTTGTGCCTGCATCAAGAGTCCGTGCATGGTCACGCAACACAAATATAAACAACCTTCTATCAACTGCGCAACGTTTCAAACCGATTGATACCGGTAGTGTGAGTTGTTTATTTTCAATCGCCCTTCTGTAAACAAATACCCTGGGTACCAGGTAACAGAGGATTTCTTTCGCCGCAAAATTAGGAAACTACGGGAGGAATATATTAGCAAAGGTAAAATGAAGTATGGATTGATATATTTACATTTATATTTATATATTTACCTTTCAAGAATCCATGTGATCCTTGTCTGTATTACTCACCTAGCCTGCAGCTCAAAATACATTAAGTAGCACTCCACATAGACATAAGAACTACGGTAAACTTCATTGTTCTGCGGCATTGGCTCTTTCCCGCATAGAATATCCGGCTTTGATTTCAAGAATAGGGGACGAGCTGATGGTTCATCATTATATTTCAGTATAAAAATAAAGAAAATCCATTTGCGTCAAATAAATTTTTGGAAATGTTCGTGCTTAACTAATCAGAATAGCAGAAGACAATAGCTAATAATTTTGCTTCTTTGATGAAGTTCCGCAAATACATGCATTTCTTTTAAAAATTGCATGCTGTGCCATTGGGTCTTAAATAACTTGAAACCTTCAAAAAATCAGAGAAAATGCACCTTGAACCTTAACGTTTCACTAGTTGTCACTATTGTCACTTATCACTAGTTGCAACAAAGAAAAAATGTTGACATTCCATCGTGCATTGCCGTTAGAAAATAATAAGAAATTTACGTATAATATTCCACTACCTGTTAAAGGTACATCAACAAAGTACTTATCAACAGAGAGCGGTCACGCGAACACATACAAAGTTGGTGCCTCTTAAAAGGAGGACCATCGGAAATCTTTGGGGTGAGACAACTCCCAAAAGCTACTTTTGCAAGGAGAAACAATCAAATTCCTGCAATCCGTTGATCAGTGAAAACAAAAAAAAATACAGTTCTGCTCAAAATCGCATAGCCCACGGAATCCACGAATTCTGATTGGCTATTTGATACTAGGTATTAAGCGTGATATTGCACTCATTGCTTCGCGATTCTTGCAATATCGGTTTTTCGCGTGAAACTTAACGTGGAATTTCCTCGTCAGGTTATGAATTTTCCTATAGACTTTAGGCTGTAAGCTGACGTGATCCCTATATACCCTAGCCTATGCATAGCCGTCCGATTGTTAGACTGCGAGCAGTCTCTCTTTTTCCGCTAAAGTCAGTAGGGACGAACGCAAAAAAAATAGCGTAATGAGCGAGCCGCGAGCCCGCGCGCGCTACTCGCGGCTCGCTCATCACGCTATTTTTTGCGTTCGTCCCTACTGACTTTAGCGGAAAAAGAGAGACTGCTCGCAGTCTATCCGATTGATTGTTTTCTTTACATCTGCCACTATAAAAGTTTTCTAGCGGGCCTAAAGAGTCACCATCACGTTTTTTACAATCAATGTACAGTTAAAGGTGAACAAATCACATTTAATATATGTTTGTTTTTGCGAAATGGGTAAATGAATGGGTTTCCACTCGGTTTTTGGCGCGAATTTGTGATGTCACAAACTCGATCGACATGCTACATGTAAACCGTTCCCTATTAAGATTACTATATCTTATATCTTTTAACAACAATTTAATTTACAAATTTAAGGAGTTTTAGACGTTTCGTTTCGGTTGTTTCGCTTGTTTCGGTGATTTCGTTTCGTTTCCCCAATTCGGCCGTTTCGGTTGCTTCGGCGGTTTCACTTGTTTCGGTGATTTCGTTTCGTTTCGGTTGTTTCGGTGATTTCATTTCATTTCGGTCGTTTCGGTGGTTTCGCTTGTTTCGGTGATTTCGTTTCGTTTCGGCCGTTTCGGTGACGACGTTTCGTTTCGGCCGTTTCGGCGGTTTCGTTTCGGTCGTTTCGGTGGTTTCGCTCGTTTCGGTCGTTTCGTTTCGGTGGTTTCGTTTCGTTGTTTCGGGTTTTAGTACAGGCCTGGTCTTAAGATCAGTGGAGGTAAAGTGGCACTGGTTGCCCGAGTTCTCCAGTACACGCGTGGTGATCGTTCTTGCATCCCACAAGAAACCCAAGAGAACGTTAACGAGGAAATGAGTTCCAGTGCTAGCAACTCGGATTCGCAATCAAGTAATTCAGAAGTGGAATCGGATGGCTTTGTTGAACACTGCTTCGAGGTCATGTTTGTTCCAGATACGGATGTCCAACAAGTAAACATGTAGTATTGCTGTATATCCACGTCTAGAACAAACATTATCTTGTAGCAATAACAGGTGGGTGTATATTACGAAATGTTGGGTATTTGTATATAAAAGACGTGTGATGGGGACGGGACGGGGTCATACAAAGTTTCTAACTGATCGGGGGGGGGGGGGGGGGGGGGGGCAGTAAGTAAATTCACTCTTTTAGAAGAGGGGTATAACCAAATATTTCCCTACTTGAAGCCCATTTTCCAACCCCCCCCCCCCCCCCTCTTCCTGATAATTATTGCACAGTCCCTATAATAGCACTTTCGATTGAAAGATTATTTCATCTATCCTTTTAATTTGGCACTAGTTGCGATGGAAATAAAAGTACAGTTGAATCATTCATCCTGACTGTCTCCCGGTTCTGTAGTTCAGGTGGTAGAGGTCTAGACTGTTGAGTCGGAGGTCACGGCCCGGGTTCCAGCCTAAGGGTCTTATTTTCTTCTCAAAATGTCAGTTTGATGAAAATTTCTTTTGGCTATTTTTTGGCTTTGAATAACTCATTGGAGTTCAAAATACTCATTGACAGGAAAAAAATCTACACTTACCTCTATAGTATGAACGTAAAAATTTTACGCTCTGAAATCGCGATTTGGAGCATCCACCATTACAAGATTTCGTTCCTCTCAATTCCTTGAACCATACAAGAACTTACCAGCTAAACTGCTTGTGACGTCATGGAAAGCCCGATTTCTCCGATTTCTGTGCTTATATATGGGAAACATGGGAGAGTTAAATGACGATTTTGGCAGATTTACGCAAGCAAATCATGTAAACGAGAAGTATTCTGACGTCAAAACAACCGAGGTCTTCCAATATGTCGACGATTTGGAGCTAAAAGTACGTCAATCGAATTTTTGAATTTCGAAGCTAAAGTTCCTATTTCGAACAGTTATACACTGTGTTTTGGTGAATAATTTGTATGGGAAATGTAGGACATTTCAGAAGACGATTTTGGCAGATACACGCTAGGAAATGAACTAAGCGAGAAATATTCTTATGTGAAAAGTTATTTCGTGGAAATGGGCCTTAAAGAAATATTCCAAAAAATCAACATGTCAAACTTTGATCGAACTGGCACTTAAATAACTTTATTGATAACACACGCTTTTCATATTACAACAAAGTGTGTAACACCACACTTTGCAAGATTCCCTTTAACTACTGTAGTGCATAAAACCAGGGTCCTAATCATACGTGATGTGCTCTACCCGTCCTTTGCCTCAAGTTAGATGTTCACTTCGTTATGCTGGGCAGTGAAGTTAAGCTCCTACACGGCCCTTTTAAGTTTTTATAAACTAAACTAAGTAAGCACATCACTGTTCGACAAGAATAGGAGACATACGCTATTGATGTCTGGTGGTCCTGTTCATATTCATTCATTGGTTAGATACGTTGAAATCATGAATGGGCTGATAGCGAGTTCCCTGTGATTCTTAATTGGACTATGAGTAGTCCCTTATTTCTCTCAGGGATAGCCGAGCGAGAGATCACACAAGCGAGTGCGAAAATCGCCTCCCACGGTGAGATAAAGACAATTGCCGCGGTTCTTAGTTGAGCGACTACTCATAGGATAGTTTTTAATGTAATGTTCTATCTTATTCTCGGTTGAGTTGTATATCAAATTTCAACTTGTAAATAGAATGTCTGCTTTGTAAATGCATTACCACTACTACTAACCTGTGGAGTTGCGTTTTAAAAATGTCTGTTAACAGGTCTCCACTCAAGGAAAGATTACATTGTAGTATTGGGTGTGGCTGTTACCACGTGCGATTTTTTAAAAAATTCAAATGTCGATGATAAAAATTGTAACCTTGGGACTCTTACTAACATATTTTAAAGGAAACCAATCAAATATACCTTGTTTTATTTCTTCTTTGTTAGATGTGTCCCATCCAACCCATGTCATAGAAACGATCCGTAAGCTGTACAGGACCCGTGAAGAACGCGTTCAGCCTCTTCCTTGGTGTGACGATTGCTGCTTTCATCTGAATGATATTTTTACCAGATTAAAGATCGTAGGCAAAGAAAAGACACGAGGAGTACTAACTGATGAAATAACCAACATGACTGCTATCTTTAAAGTGCACGCCGATTGCCAAAAGCCACGAACTGTCCTGATTGAAGGAGAACCTGGCATGGGAAAAACCACATACTGTCAGAAGCTAGCATATGATTGGGCAACTAAACAGGAAGAATGGGATGCGTCTTTTCCAGAGATCGAAGTGCTGCTGCTTCTTAGATGTCATGACATTACATCAGACATCTGGAAAGCTATCGAAGAGCAAATTCTCCCTGTAGATATTGACGACGAAGATAAGGAAAGTTTCTTTAAATTCATTCGTGAAAATCAGTCCAAAGTTATGTTAGTGCTTGATGGTTTGGATGAAGCGAAGCCTGGTAAATTAGCAATGTATTTCAACCTCGTTGAATGTAGAGAACTCACAGGTTGTCGCATTGTTCTAACATCGCGTCATGAGACTGGAAGGAAAGTAAGGAGATACTGTGACACTCTGTGGGAGATTGTAGGATTCACTCAGGAAGACGCAAAGACATACATCCATAAACACTTGGAAAAAAGAGACTTGGCCGAGAACCTTTTAAAAACTATTTGGTACTCTAGCGACTTAAAGGAATTGACGCAAAATCCTCTAAACACAGCTTTACTTTGTGTTGTTTGGGAGGATTTAGAGGGCGATTTCCCATCGAAAAGAACTCAATTGTACATTGAGATTGCCCAATGTGTTTTGAGAAGATATGAAAAAAAGTATGGATTATCGAGCAAAAGTGAGGATCTGATTACAGTCTATAAGGAAGAGTTAAAGCATCTGGGGCGAATGGCGTTACAGTCGCTGCGTAAAGGAGAGTTTTGTTTTGAAGAACATGAATTTGATGGCAACTCCATTGTCTTACCCAAGTTTGGATTTCTGTCAATCCAGGCTAGTGGCAGTAAAAGAAAACCATCCTCGCGTTATGGATTTCTCCATAAAACTTTTCAAGAGTTTTTTGCTGGACTCTATCTCGCTTTTCAGATTATTGACGGAGAAATTAACTGTGACTCAGCAGTGACTGACCAAAGATATCGGAAGGAATTGGATCAAGTGTTTCTATTTACGAGCGGAATTTTAGCCTCACAGAGTGAGGAAGCCGCAGTATCTTTTGTAAAAAGTATCACCGTGAACATAAATTTGATAAGTCGTACTTCTGATGGTGATGTTGCAAAACATCTGGATTTTGCTTTAAGCTGTATATCGGAGTGCACAACTAATGAGGGAAGCATTACTTCTCGGTTACTTCACATATTAGGCAAGCACCTTGAT
Source organism: Cladopsammia gracilis (assembly GCA_022457155.1). Lineage (NCBI taxonomy): Eukaryota > Metazoa > Cnidaria > Anthozoa > Scleractinia > Dendrophylliidae > Cladopsammia > Cladopsammia gracilis. The sequence continues at coordinate 969,074 of JAJGOT010000317.1, forward strand.
GTTAAGACTTTAAAGGTTACTAGAATGCTGAACATTGTGCTTTTCTGGGAAGCTCTTGAAGCCAACTCCTCCTTAACTCATTTGGATTTGAGTAGGAACTGGATTGGTCCTTCTGGTGCCGCTTCTCTTTCCGATGCTCTTGCAGCCAACTCCTCCTTAACTAATTTGGATTTGGGTACGAACTGCATTGGTCCTTCTGGTGCCGCTTCTCTTTCCGACGCTCTTGCAGCCAACTCCTCCTTAACTGATTTGGATTTGAGTTGGAACAGGATTGGTCCTTCTGGTGCCGCTTCTCTTTCCGATGCTCTTGCAGCCAACTCCTCCTTAACTAGTTTGCATTTGACATGTAACGAGATTGGTCCTTCTGGTGCCGCTTCTCTTTCTGACGTTCTTGCAGCCAACTCATCCTTAACTGATTTGGATTTGAGTTGGAACTGGATTGGTTCTTCTGGTGCCACTTCTCTTTCCGATGCTCTTGCAGCCAACTCCTCCTTAACTTATTTGGATTTGAGTTGGAACGAGATTGGTTCTTCTGGTGCCGCTTCTCTTTCCGATGCTCTTGCAGCCAACTCCTCCTTAACTAATTTGGATTTGAGTCACAACAAGATTGGTTCTTCTGGTGCCGCTTCTCTTTCCGATGCTCTTGCAGCCAACTCCTCCTTAAGTAATTTGGATTTGAGTCGGAACGATATTGGTTCTTCTGGTGCCGCTTCTCTTTCCCAGGCTCTTGCAGCCAACTCATCCTTAACTGATTTGCATTTGAGTGTCAATGGGATTGGTCCTTCTGGTGCCGCTTCTTTTTCCAATGCTCTTGCAGCCAACTCCTCCCTAACTAGTTTGTATTTGAGATTGAACAAGATTGGTTCTTCTGGTGCCGCTTCTCTTTCCAATGCTCTTGCAGCCAACTCCTCCTTAACTAGTTTGGATTTGAGTCGGAACGAGATTGGTCCTTCTGGTGCCGCTTCTCTTTCCCAGGCTCTTGCAGCCAACTCATCCTTAACTGATTTACATTTGAGTGTCAATGGGATTGGTCCTTCTGGTGCTGCTTCTCTTTCCAATGCTCTTGCAGCCAACTCCTCCTTAACTAGTTTGTATTTGAGATTGAACAAGATTGGTTCTTCTGGTGCCGCTTCTCTTTCTGCCGCTCTTGCAGCCAACTCATCCTTAACTACTTTGGATGTGAGTGAAAACAAGATTGGTTCTTCTGGTGTCGCTTCTCTTTCCAATGCTCTTGCAGCCAACTCCTCCTTAACTAGTTTGGATTTGAGATTGGACAAGATTGGTTCTTCTGGTGCCGCTTCTCTTTCTGCCGCTCTTGCAGCCAACTCATCCTTAACTGATTTGGATTTGAGTTGGAACGAGATTGGTCCTTCTGGTGCCGCTTCTCTTTGCAATGCTCTTGCAGCCAACTCCTCCTTACTTAAATTGAATTTAAGGTGGAACGATATTGGTGCTTCTAATGTTTTTGCCCTGCGAGAGGCTTGTAAGATCAATACAACAGTGAAAGTATTGTTAGATGAGGATGATGATACAGAGGATGAGCTTGAGAATGAGGATGAGGATGAGGACGAGGAAGAGGATGATGATACAGAGGATAACCTTGATGATAATGAGGAGTAAGAGGAAAAAAGGAGGAGGATGTTAATTACAAAGATATTTTATATGTTGGTCACACCGCTTATATATTAAGATGGTGTTTGTGACTGTGAGCCGTCAGGAAAGTAATGTTTTCATCAAGACAGGTTTTTAATTGACGATTACTGTAACGTAGCGGTATAAAATCAACAGCCGTAAGCTTTTGACGGCTGAAAATATTGTATTTTGTTTCACTTGTAATTTGTTGATTAATCTAATAAAATAATCTTTGCTGTATTTTCAGATTATTTGTAAAAGGGGAGAGGAGTAGGAGTAGTTTTATGACTCGGGCAGTTGTATAAAGTTTTTGTTATAACTGCGCTTTTTAGTAATGCTCCACATAAGAACTACAGTAAACTTCATTGTTCTGCGGCATTGGCTCTTTCCCACATAGAATATCTGGTAATAGAGGAGGGACTGATGGTTCATAATTATATTTCAGTATAAAAATAAAGAAAATCCATTTGCGTCAATTAAATTTTAGGAAACGTTCGTGCTTAACCAATCAGAATAGCAGAAGACAATAGCTAATAATTTTGCCTCTTTGATGAAGTTCCCCAAATACAATATCTTTTAAAACTTGCATGTTGTGCGATTGGGTATCAAATTACTTGAAACTTTAAAAAAATCTAAGCCAATGAGATCACTAGTTGTAACAATGAAAAAAGTTGACATTCCATCGTGCACGAAAGCCTACGTTTTACGCTACCGTCAATCAAAATTATGGCGACAAACAACAGAATTTGACAAAATGGATCGAAATCCACCTATCACAAGCCACAAACATGACCTTTGACCAATTTGCGTAAAGCATCGTTTCCTTAGACGTCCGCTATGATATTGGCGGAAGTGAAAACCGAAACTGTTGGTTGAGTTTTGAACTCCGGAGTTTGCATGTTATTGACATGCGCAGTAAGAGCGACTATCTTAAAATACAGGGCAAAATCTGGATTGTGCAGCAAATGTATACTCCCCGGAAACGTCGTCTAAAATGAGCGGAAAAGGCATCACAACTTTGGTTATCGTATGGTAAATGACACATCTTTCAGTGCTCAATACATTTAATTGAACCCCGTTCTACGCTGCTGTCAATCATAATTATGACGACTAACATTGAACCCCAGAATGGATCGAAATCCACCAATCACAACCCACGAACATGACCATGTGACCATTTAGCGTAAAGCATCGTTATGCTATTCGCGGCAGTGAAAAACGAAACTGACGCGGGTTGAGTTTTGAACTTCAGAGTTCGTGTGTTATTAAAAACCGTTATAAGAGCGACTATCTCCAAAACAGGGCGAAATCTGGATTTCACAGCAGGTAGTAAAAAATCAATTTCGATCATTCTTATGCTCCCAGAAAAGTTTGAATGTAAGTCGTCTAACATGGGCGAGAAATTATCCAAAAATTGGTAATCGCGTGGCAAACGACGCATTTTTCAGTGCTTAGAAAGCAATGTATTTAATAGGTAACTCGTCCATTTATATCTTTTAAAATATAAATGGTAGTTGTTACTTAAAATAACTCAACATGTCCTTGCATTGCAAGCTCAACTTGACAAAAGCTTTTTCAACAGCTACTAACTTTACAGAACTGAGCCTCTTCTAAACATTGTTCGCTAGCTGCGCTGGTCGGTGTGCCGGGTTTACCAGACGAAGCTTGCAGACCATAATGATTTGAATGATTTCGTTTATCATGCGCGCTCTTTTCAGGTTCCGGTAACTTCTTGATCAAATGTTAACTAAAATATCATCAAAACAGTTCTATTGACCTTTCTTCACTAATATTTGAAAAATTTCCAATTGACTTTGAACGTTCCAACACTTACATCATCACTGTTATTGGTTTCAGTTTCAATTAGTCTTACGAGTTAAAAGCGTTTACAAACAAAGACTCCATCTACGCGTATGCGACAAAGCTGGGCTGTTTAAAACATTCACTTGTCAATTGCATTGACCACCATCAACCTTTTCTTTACTAATCAACACATTCACTCTTATAATACACGATACACCACAGATCACCGATCTCGCCACGGTAGAACAAATATTAAACAGTTTACAATGCTCTATCAAGGTCCTAAGATTTGGAATTTTCTCCCACGTGACTTGACTCGGTCTCCTTCAATATCTATTTTCAAGTCTTTAATTGATTAAATAATATCATTAATAAATGGTACTGAAGAGGAAGCCTAACTTGTTCATAAGGTTTGGAGTTTCTTTTAGCCTTCCCAGTCGCCACTTGTTCTACAAAATTCTTTTCCCCTTAGTTTTACACTTGCAACAGCTGAGTAAAGTTAGATTCACAATTGGTGTCACCCTGCAAGGTCAGCGCTTGGTAAGTGAGATACTGACTTTAATTACACACAGACAGTTCTTTTCCATCGCCTGTTTTTTGCTGAGTTGCTCTACAAGTACGAAATGTTTCCGCACATTTTGAAAAACCTCAGTTTATAAACAAGTCAAAGCCTTTTTCCAGTTTGTAAGTCCTTGCGAAGTAAAAGCTAATTCTTTGTTTTTTTTTTGTTTTTTCAGTGCGAAGATTCAATTTTGCATTTTGTTGTGAACAAACACGGCGAGACCAAACGCCCCTAAAGAAGATCATTACGGCTAATTTAGCTCTTTTTGCACATTTCCTCACCAAACTTTGCACATTCACTTGCATTGTTGTCCAAATCATTTTAATGGTGAAAACTGTCAAAACGTCGAATTCTGACGTCATGTACGATGACGTCACAAAACACGTGGTACAAACATTCTATTAATGATTTGAAAGAGCTTGACTAGGGGACTAATATATCGAAAACCGTAAATCGTTCTAACAAAATATTTTTCGAGTTGTAACAATTTGAAGAAATTTCAGTGTCCCCTCCCCCCCGAACAACACCTTTCCTATAAAATCAACCCCTATGGTATTCGTTTAATTTTTTTTTAACAAACAAAGCTAAGAATTTAGTAAAGTGCTTAGTGTTGTGACGTCACGAAACTAGGTTTTTGGTGCTAACAATGCTAGGAAAACTATATTTTTTATTATTCTTGTTCTGCTCATCTGGGACAATGAATGCAGTACAATCCCGCGTATAAGAACCTACAATTGTCCAGGTCAGGCTGAATAGGTTCTTATATATTTGATGCATAAGACGAAATAAGCCTGTTCAGCTTCTTTAATATAGAGTTTTTTATTTTTTTAAAAAGTGATGCAGGTCATGAAATTTTAAATAACAGGTGTGGTGTAAAAGTTACTATACGGATGTGTGAAACATTAATGTAATTTATTTCACATCAGTTTCTATGTGCAGTACTGCTGCTGAACACTGACATTTTGTTGACAATTTTATTATACTAATAGAAGTTGAAAGGATAAGTGCTGTTTCATATAAAGTCTGAAACAGTTTCATGAAAATATTTTTTGCAGTCAATGAGTTTAATACCCTGAAACACATTTATCTGGAACTGTATCACTGCCATGCCTTCAGTCTTATTTCTCATTCTATGATTACAACTTGCCTACCAAATAAGAACCTTTTCCAAATTTCTGGCTGAATTGGTTGTCATACAAATGGGTGTCTGAATGGCAAATTTCAGGCTGTAGGTTCTTAATCCGCTAGGTTCTTATACGCGGGATTTTACTCTATGCAACATATCTAGAATTACTGACATCAAAAACCAACTCAAACTATATTTACCTAAGGGTGATACTCTTTTCTGGGCAAAGAGTTCTTGAAACTTCAAAATGTGATATCGACAAACTTTAAATTGAGGGTATACAGGAGCCGATTTCCCGGAACCTTCCCCTCCAATACTAACCCCCTTTCTCGTATCTTAGTTTTATTTTAAGAACTTTGCGGGGGTTTCAAATTCCCGCGCACTTTTTTAAAATGCCTAATCAGAGAAGAGTTATTAGGCCGGTTCTCACTAGAGCTCTTAAGTGCACTTGAGGTGCACTTGGTACGTACTTGTAGTGTGAACTCCTTTCTGAGAGCGTTTTCTAAGTCTTACTTACGTTTCAATAGAAGCTGATCTGATTTATTTACACGTTTAAATCTCATTGTAAAATGTATCAAAGAGGTAAAAATTAATATCAGCTGAATGTAATTAAAAAGTTAAATAATTTGCAGTAGTTCGTTTTCTAAAAGCTCCTTTTTTTATCAAAAACGTCTTTTTGAATGGGACGTGCTGTTGGTTTGTACGGAATCACCCAAGTGTAGCTCACGCACTTGGAGTGTGAACGTTTTAAGGTTACAGTGTACCTTCGGGGGTGTCTCCAGTATAACTGACAGCTCTAGCGTCTTAAGATTACGCTTAATATACCTAAACCCAGATATCAAATTAAAGCTTGTAGAGCTGGCTATCTAAATATGGAAACCATTTGGTAATAAAATGAATTGTCGAATTTTTTACGACGTCAAAATTCGAACGTCCGAATCAGCTTTAAAACGCTATAACTCAAAGCGATTATTGTATTTTGCTAATTTGATTTGTTCTCGGGTTTCTGGACACGAAGCGCTAAAAAAAACGTGTCGGCGATTTCCCATATTCAATTGCAGTGAAAAGTTACAAAATATTTTCGAAAAAGGGAGAAAAAAAATTGGAGTGATCGCACGGAAATGGCTCAGTGTTGACGAAAAAGTTTTCGGAAATAAGAAATTCGCCGACACGTTTTCGTTGGATTATATGTTAGCCCAGCTTCTGTCCAAATTTGTGGAAAATCGAACAAATTCCCTTTGAGTTGTAGCTCTTTAAAGTGTCCCCTAAAAGCGAAAAATTAACTTTGAGAAAACAGCGCCGCTAAATCAATCAAAAGAGAAACTTTTACTTCCGGTCAAAACGTTATACGATCATTTCTCCTTCAATTTTCACTATTTTTCGATAATTTTTTTTGGGATGAAAGTTCATTCTGTAAACTTTATTTTGACGCCCAAAAAGAAATTTCAATAAAATGGTCGATCTGAAGGTACAGGGTAACCTTAATGACCGCACTTTTTGGTCTCTTTGTTGCCCTGGCGATATGCGTAAAACAAAAGAATCCAAGCGCACTTCAAAGTAAGGTCTACCCCTTACTTGGGAGCGCACTTGACCAATAACAGTACAGCCTTGCAGCCGTGCAGCTAAAAGCACGTGGGTGCGCAACTTTGAATTCCACAGCGAACGAGCTCTCTGCGTTGTGGTTTACGATTCTGGAGTCACGAGCGACTTCAAAAAGACTCTCAAGCAGGATCTCAAGTTTTACTTCAGCTGTTGTATTGGAAGGCGTATTTCAAGCCGATTTAGGGTAAAACATTCTACTTTGAGAAAAAAAAGGTTGTAGTCTAATCCTTAGGCTTAGCCAATCAAAAACACTACAGCCATGCGCGCATTCAATACTCACGAGATACAAAAACATGTTTTTAAGACGAGCACGAATCATTTCCCAAAAATTACCAAAGAGTGAGCATAGTATTACACCAGGCTCTGAGACGATTTTTTGCTGAATTAAGTTCAAATAAAACTTGACTTGATAAAAAAATTATTTCACTATCTACTTAGCGTTTTATCCATATCGTACTTTAGTCCTGCAACTTTGTTTATCAAGCTTATCAACTGCATACCAACTTGTACTCGCAAGTAATTTGCATCTAAACACCCACGCTGTGCGCAGTCATGCCTGAAAATCTGTTGTCTCGTTTTTCCAAAGCAGAACTCAAGTCAATATGATTTCCAAGTGCACTTTGGTCCCTAGTGTGAACCGGTCTCTGACGTCACTTTAGCTGGCTTTCTTTTTAATGGCAGCCGTGAAAATGCGAAAAGTGCGGCCGAAAACAACCGTTTTACCTTGACTGGATTGAAAAACGGTTTGGACAGGTTACTTAATGTATCATTTCCTTTCGAAAAGTGCCAAAAAAAAAAACGAAATTTAAAAATTTGATCGCACTCGCACTTTGAGTAACTTAATTTTTTTACCCATGTTTCAGTAACTTCATTTTTTATCCATGTTTCAGGCGGAGAGGAGTGGAAGGTGGTTGCTTAAGAACTGGGCTTGACCCCACGAGAGATTCGTATCCTTGACAAGAGAACTCTAAACCCATGTGACGCTGCTCTAGAGTTTATTTCTAAGCATCGCTATATAAGTGTGGGCGACCTGTACAACAAGCTAAACAAATGTGGGCTGCCTGTGCCAGCTGACCTTCTGTAAAGTGGTCGTAGCAAATTTAAATGGTTTTAAATAATAGGAAACTGCACGCGAGTGAAAATGACAGTCATGATATGCAACGACAACTTAGAGATGACGTATTGACGTCTAAGCGATGACGTCTTTATGACGTCTAGCTATGGACACAGGGCTACACCAAAGAAACACTGGGAAAAAATCGGCAGTCTATGACTGCATGTAGCTTACTGCACCTGTTATTACTTAGATTACCGTATTTAATCACGCTGGGCACTTATTAACTTTTTCTATCTTCAGGCTAGGATAGGCGCTTATGAAATTTGCACCATTTTCAGCAAGTGTAGCCTGTTTATTTTGTTGAAACAAAACAATGAGTTTGTAATGTAAACAAGCGGCTAAAGAAAGCATGTGCTTAAGAAATTTGCACGTGATACGCGCCACAGTAAACAAAATGGCGTCTATCGAAAATTAGCTAAATGCAATGGCTAAATGCAATAATATAATCACAGTATTCGTTCAAAGAAATTCCAAATAATAACAGCATTTAATCAAGTTTAATGTACGAGAAAAAAATCGCCTGTAAAATAGCTTTATTTTGAACAAAAACGATCTGTTTCTACGGCGGTACGCATGCCGCGTGCGAACTCGAATTCTTACTTCGAAATCGAACTCATACTCGAATTTTGCAGTGTTTATGATAGATAGAAACAACATTTTTAGCCTCAGAAGAACTGTTTGAGTCGAAAACTTTTGTCCCCTTTTACAAAATTACCCTTATTAGCAGAGAAGCTGGAAGATGCTGCTGATGAAGTGTGCGTTACTCACACGAAACGCGTAGGAGAAAATAAAACAGTTTTACCACTCAACAGTTCGCAGTGACGTGCTATTCACTATGATTGATTTACAGCCAAATTTTGTGATTATCGATTTCAATTGATTACATTGACTAATCAATCGACAAATATCGGGTACTATCGATTAATCGATTAGATTTCCGATAATCGCTTTCTATCGATTAGTTAGGCCCTGGGTTTTGAGATCGCCGCACAAAGATGTTCAGCTGCACTAAACACTCGATCGCGCTTCGATGGAGTCACACAATTTCTGGAAAATTGGAAACTGAATTCTTTGCTAACAAGTTCTCCATAAATGCGAAGACAGCTGCGCTTGATTCTTAAACCTAAATGGGTTAAACTCATTATGAAAAAAGAACTCACCTTCCAGCGACTGCAGTCGACGGTGTCAAACGACTTGGGAGCTTTGAGAGCACATGGCAAATCAAAGATTTCACGTCTGATCACGTGTTATTACTCATGCGCGTAGCGGCATGAGTTATAAAATGGGCTCTGTTTTTCTTTTTTTTATCATTATTATTATTATTTTTTTTTGGTGTCACGATTTTGCATGCAAATTTATGCACGCATATTTTAAATTGGCACTTCCGGTTCATGGACTTCCTATTTAGTAACTTCCAGCTACTCCCACTTCCGGTAAAACAGCGTTACTGAAGTGTCACGACAGCGTCTCCTACAACCCTACTTACATTACTAATGTTCACGTTAGCTATATATAAGACGTAGAACAATCACTGGCTTCATTGTGGTACAGCCTTTATTTACAAAACATTCAATAGTAAAGAACGCAGTTTGCAGGAACGATGACTGACTGAAAGGAGTAACTCTTCATATCGGACATCTTCTTATCATGTTTAAAATATATCATAAAACTTTCGTACGCATGCGCATGAGTATAGGCTGCTTGCAGCCTCTTGTTCCGAGTAACATTCGGGGCCATTCGAAGCTATCCTCGACAAACGTTGAACAACCGACGAGGTTCCGAGATAAAAAGGAGCTAAGATCGGGGAATATCGGATCGAAATCGACAGAGTTCGTTGGGGGCTCGGATTCTATTGTTACACTCACTCACTCACTCACTCAACAGGATAGCATAGTAGCTTACACCTAAGAGGCAGTAAGCTACAAAAAACTAGATGGTCACGTAACACAGAGATTTAATGAAGTTTCGTATAAACTTGCATATATCAGTCACATCAATAGATGTTTTATTTTCTGAGGTCAACGTATCAACACTACCGCTATTTTTAACTCGTGGATACGCAAAAGCGTTGAGCGTTGTTATATCCGTTGGGAGCAAATTTACTCAGTCGGTCGGTCTATGGGCTCCAAACTTTGATTGTTAACTCCTCTGACCAGTGCATAAGGCTAACACAGATATTTGAAGGCGGCCTTTTATCCGTTTCAAATGCAATGAAATATCCCTAGAGAGACTAAAGAATACTCGACGGCCAAAAAAGAGCACATTGTAAAAGCGATGTACTGATCTTTCGCGTTTGGAGTCCTTTGATTTTAAGGAACAAGCTCTGGAAAATTAAAACCGATCTACGGACTTCAAATGCCTTTCTTTAGACTAAAGGGGATATGTCATCATTTTTAGTGTTACTTTAAAAAGCCAAAATACATCTTTATATCAGTGAAAACCCAAAAATAAGAGTCCAGTTTTGTTTTAAATTATTCTACTAGTGCTCTAAGGGTAAAAATTTAGTATCTTGGGCTGCAGATGGCCAGGATGGAAATGGATTGCATCTTAAAAAAAAAACCACGCTATTTTTCCAAGTTTATCGCTTCTGTCTTGGAAAACTCGCTAAAACTCTGATTATGGTCTATTTTCTCATCGAAAATTCGCTTGATATCTTCCTGTTAGTGTTGTAAAAGCATTTTGTGTACGACAAAAGTACTTAGTTTTGATTTGGGGCAGTTTTGACCCCAAAACCTCAAAATCACCATGACATAGCTCCTTTAAGCGACTCCCTAACTCGCGCTGTGTGGCCGCGTCCCACCCGGCGCTTAACTTTTCGAGTGCATTGTCTTCAACGCCTAAAATAGCCAGGTTTCTTTCCTGTACGTGCTCTAGCTCATTTCCATATTAACTAGATCGTTAAATTTTGGGGATTAGTAAATTTGTAATATTAGTTTTAATTAGTATTTTGACTGCGGCGGTAATATTGTAAAAATAGTTTTAATTAGTATTTAATCCGTGTTTTTATCTGATGTATTGTGATATTAGTGTTGTTTAGTTGTTAGGTTCTAAAGGAAGTAGCGACTCCTCGAAAGTAGCGATAGTGTGCACTGTGCACAGCCGCCCCTTCCCTTCAGAAGGGTCGGCATTAGGTAACATAGGGTGAAGTTGGTTGGACGCCTTATTGAGAATTATACAAAGTAATGTCGACACTTGGAGCTACAATAGGCGACAAAAATAGTTGACACACTCTATAACAAAAACAGTTTTCGTGACATATTTATCACTGTATCTTTCCTTTTACTACACTCTGCCGCATTAACCCCCGTCCCCCCATCCAATGTTGTAGGATTGTAGCGAGAGACCTGACGAAACGATACACAACATTGTCTGGGGGGTGGGGGTGGGGAATTAGGGGGGTGGGGCTGAAATGCCTTTCGTCCCGAACAAAATGGGGTTGAAAATGACAATGTGTCAACAATATTGTCGCCTATTGTAGGCTGAGGCTTGCATAGCTTAACGTACCACTGTACCACCTAGCTTCTCGGGTTGCTTAGTCCTAAATTTAACTATAGAAACTGCTAACCCCAACCTCAACTGAAAGCTAACCGGTTAATCAGTTATATAATTCTCAATAAGGTGTCCAATCTGGTCTCAGTCGATGTTATCGAACGTTGACCCTTCAGAAGTGGGCGGCTGTGCACAGGTTAGTATTAAACAAAAGGCTCTGAGAGCCATCTCGTGAATACGAAACAACGTTAGGTTAATTTTAGTTGTTCTTGATGTTTTGTTATTAAGTTTCAAGCTTTTGATAATCTTTTAACTTCAAAGTCCCGAATTTATTGTCACTATACTGTAATCAGAAACGACGAAAACATCTTAGCGTAACATAAATATGCATTGTCTGAAACAAGACAACTAGAAGACGTGATACAGTGCACCAGGGAATTACAAAAAAGTTTATAGGCCATCGAAGGAGGGAAGGAAGAAAGGGGTGACTATTCCGGATATCACAAAAACAGTTTCACTTATAGAGGTACGGTGCTGTGGAATAGTCTACCTGTTGAGCTGCGGCAAGCGCAAACTCTCTCCTCTTTTAAATCCAGCCGCAGTGATTTCTTTCAAAACGAACTATAATCCTTGTATTTCACGGCATTCATGGAACGCAGGCATTTTTTAAGAATTAACTCAATTAGAGTTTTATTAGTATTGTTTTAACTAGATTTTGTATTGTTTGATTTTAGTATTAGTTAGTAGTTTATTAATGATTCTTCTTATGCCTGATGATTCTTTTTACCGTGCCTAAATAAAGTTATTGTACTGTACTGTGCTGTACTGTACCGTACCGTGCCGTGCCGTGCCGTGCCGTGCCGTGCTGTACTGTACTGTACTGTACTGTACTGTACTGACCTGTACTGTACTGTATATCTGTCCCCGTATACTACATCACGTTCAACGCTTCGCGCATTCACGAGATAAAAAGGTGGCAAAATCCGAAACATCTCGTCCCCAGGCTCTTCTCGGATTTCAATATGGCGGTGGTCCGGGAGAACAACGGATCGCTGCTATATTGAAAACCAAGAAGACCCTGATTGAATCCGAAAGTGAGAGGGTCGTTTCTTTCGGAACTTTATGGTAACTGGTAATAGAGACTTGAAGAGAGACATTTTCATTACAAACAGCTTTGTGCCACCGTCTGTTTATTTAACCTAGTATGGAAGCTAGTATATACAAGTTAAGGGACGGTGACACAAGTTAGCAAGCCGTTTGGGTCGAAAATGTCAATTGAACTGAATCCCTTGTAGGTTGTAATGGGTAACAAGTGTACACTTTGTAAGCATGATGAGATTAACATTAAACTCCCCACCGCACCCCACCACTCCCCCCCTCCCCCTCTGCATGGTGATACAACCGTCTATTATATTTATTCATGTTTAATGTAACGAGGGTTGTAGGATCGCGACGGTGTCGTGACACTTCAGTAACGCTGTTTTGCTAACATTGTTTAGAACCGGAAGTGAGAATAGCAGAAAGTCAAGAAACCTGAAGTGTATATGACAAGGCTATGAACTGTAAGTGCACAATCGTGACACGAGAAAAGCGGAGGGCAAACCTTAACTCAAGCCGCAGTAATCAGTCTTTCATTTGCAGTCTTTGCAGTCTTTCCTACATATTATTTATAAAAGACAGCTGTAAAGGCTCCTTTCTCTAGCGCTATTAAATTGTATCGTGGTCCTTTGGAGTGAGTTGTTGCTGGCGCTTCCTTGGATCCTTTCGCAGTTGTCCTATTTTATTTCTTACAGAGATTCAATATCCATTTGGGGTTGTTAGTATCGGAGGATTGTTACTTTAGGGGAAGTCGCTACTTTATAATAATACTTTATTTTTAAATAATAAATAAATAATAATTGATATCAATATAACATTAATACAATGAAAAGGAGATACCTGAGGTTAACCCTATCGAGAAACTTTCGGAAATTACTAACAACTGTGTCAAGTTTTATCGCATTTATTTTTATTTTCTACCTTACATTTTTACTTATTTAGCGACATGTTACAAACTAAAATTATTTGTAAAGTCAACTTAGTTAATTGGGGAGGCCGAAACACGTATAAGCTTTGTAGTTTCCTTTCGGTCTCCAAGTCACTTTTCGGCTTTGAAAGTTATTTTAATTATTCCATTGTATTCTTCTTTGTTATTACTTGTGTGGCAAAATAAAATAAATAAAAAACGCTACTTTCGGGGGTCGTTACTTTTGGAACCTAACGGTAGTTTTATAATTATAGAAGAAGAGGAAAATCAACATCTACATACCAGGGACGGATCTAGGGGAGGGGTGCAGGGGGTGCGCACCCCCCCCCCCCCCCCCACCTGAGATGACCTGCGTCTTTCTAATATAACTAGTATTCTGGTTTACGTCACCGTTCAGTTACGTCATTCCTTAGAGGTGCACCCCTCCTAAGAAAAATCCTGGATCCGCCCCTACATACAACAGCAGTCAAGAGACTGAATTACATTACCTTTTGTGCTTAAAATACTTAAAACTATTCACAAAGATTATGATAAACCTATAGTTCTGTAATACGATGATCTAGTCTAGCTGTCCAGTAACTGCGCTTTATCGATAACACCTTCTTGACCGGAAGTGGTTGTCTCAAGGGTAGCACCCACTCTATGGCCGTGTTCTATTGGGATCAACCATTTTCGGTTGGTTGGCTTGGTTGGATTTTTTTCGTGTTCTATTGGGAAAAAACCGTTTTCGGTTGGTTTGGTTGATCAACCATTTCAACCAGCTCTGAACCTGGTTGAAATGGTTGAAACCGCAAAATCCGAAAATGGTTGAAAAGTGTTCTATTGGAACGCCTCAACGAAATCAACCAAAACCGGTTTAGGTTGAAACGGTTGATCCCAATAGAACACGACCTATGTAAGCCCACTCACTCCAGACCTCTCTCCGACAGTTTGTTAACAAGGTTTGTTTTGCCTTTTATCTGTTGTACTGGCAGTTATACTGGATTTTCCTCCTCTGGTATCTCTCTATTTTCCTGATGATGAGTTGGCTTCTTGGATATCCAGGAAGTCAAGCCTGTTAAGCCACCAATAACATATAACAGCACAGTTTTCATGATATCGTCTGCAGTCTCCCTTCCATAGAATGATTGCCCAGCTAAAACCGCTAGCATAACCAGCGAACAAACACCACAAAAGCTAACTACACATATGATGAAATGCGTAAAGTGACAACATTTGTCTACCTCAAAAATCTTGTGAAATAAAAACGTTAAGGCAGCGACAAAGAAACAGACTATTAATAGTACAGCTAAACCCCATGTTGGATTTGTCATAATGCCGATCACAAGCCAGCAAAAATGGTGGGAAGTTAAGTTTGCAGAGATTGCTATAATGACTTTCAGAAGGATGTTACATGGCATTGAGCAACGGTCAGAAGATTTGAATACTTTATAACAACCCAATACTGCGCCTTCAAAAACCAAGAACCCGAGAATGTAATAAATATCAGTTGGGGCATTTCCAGATACAGAAACTACAATTACATACACTAAAATCACAATCTCTGCGCAAAACAGGAGGTAGCATGAACATACTATAGCGTTTACCAAGGGGTCATGATCACCCAGCCGCTTAGAACGATCCTTTAACATATCCAAAATTACAAAGGCTAAATACGGACCAGCTGGGAGTACAAATATAAACGAACACCACATAATTGCTTTTAGTTTTATATACGAACTGCGTCCTGTGGCCGTTATGTCTGGTTTGTGTCCCTCTATAACACACTCTGCCGTATTCAGTCTTGGATCCCGTATTCCTGGACTCACGGCCAAGTCTTGGAGCTGAAATAATAAAAAAATAACATAAAGCCATTCCTCTAAGTTGTATACCATGCCAGTCCTGTCGCCTTCCCCTTGTCAAGTTGCCTCGAAATGGGGTTTTTATCGCCTGCAATGTCAATTCAAGTTACGTTACTCCCAGACAAGGTACCTCGCTCCCTAATAAAAGTACAGTAACAATTTAATCAATTTCCAATTAACTGTGATTCAGTTTAAATCAAAAATAATTAATGAAATAAAACCGTGTGCACGCAGTTCAAGTCTTTCTAATTGAATTCAAGGGAGATGTTTATACACGCAAACATTGATACGCAAGGTAGGTCATCGACATAGCTCCACTTGCGAGGCGACTTTACAGGGGGGTGATTGGGGGTGGGGGGCACCCGCCTCCCTCGATGAGGGTTGTCCAATACTGTCGACTGGAATCCAGTGGTATCCCCTTGCTTTCCATCGGAAAACCGGAAGTCTAGTGGTACTGTTGACTAGAATCCAGTCGTATCCCCGTGTTTTCCATCGGAAAACCGGAAGTCAAGTGGTTTAAAGTCCTACCATGGGGAAGTGATCCATTGGAAACGATTCCGATGGAAAAGTACATTTTCTATTCGTGAGAGACTTAGCAAAATTCTACTCCTGTTGGATGAGAGGGTCGCAAGTCGTTCCGATAGAGTCCATCGGATCCATTGGAAACGATTAGATTCCGATGGAAAAGTATATTTTCTATTCGTGAGAGACTTAGCAAAATTCCACTCATATTGGATCAGGGGGTCGAAAGTCGTTCCGATGGAGTCCATCGGATCCATTGGAAACGATTAGATTCCGATGGGTCCACTGGAATCTAGTCGAGAGTATTGGACATGCTTGGCCTCGATTAGCTTGATGCTACCTGCGGGTGCCTATAATTTTGAAAATAATTTATTTGTTTAATAAAAGATTGATTGATTGATTGGGTGGGGGGGGGGGGGGGGGGGGCGATAGGGCGAGTAAGCGAACTGGTGAAACATAATATGTAAATCACAAAACAGACGTTCTCAAAGTCCGTTTTTCGTTTTGGGTGGTCGGCGCTCTCGTGGGCTTCGCAGTCGACTTGTGGCAAGTCTAATCACAAAAAGCAATCAAAGCATGCCTTCCCTGCGAAATGTTGATTTCAAAGCATACACCTCACGGCAAAAAGGACTGTTGCGAGCCTCCGTAAACCGCAAAGTAAACTACACACGTTCGCTTTGGTTAATAACAGATATCTTAATATATTATTGTAACGTTGTTTATTGAGGGCCACGAGTTTGTTAGTTTTTTAACTATTAAGTGTCACCCTCGTTAAATAAAGTTTGATTGATTGATTGATTAAATACCCCCCCCCCCCCGGGGGGGGGGAGGTAAATATAAGGACATGTCACCGCATTTTCACGGTAAAGGAAAATGCAAGTGCGTTTGACTACGGGACCATTAACTAGACAAAAGAAAACAAGTAAAAGAAAATTCAACTGTCAGCACTTACCGCCGCTAATACTCCTTTCATGAGGTCTTTCTGCTCCTTCGCTGATGAAAAATTGAGACAGAATTGTGGAATGCGTATGTTTAGGTTTTGTATTCGTGGTGTGACAAGAATTGAGCCCAAAGACAGCATTTGAAGGACCTCCCCAGGGAAGGCAACATACAAACAGTTTACGCTCCAAGTATAATCAGTTGTGACAGACACATTAGATCCAAAGATTTGTACTTTGATAAGAAGCGATGATGGCATCATGGCTGGATACAGGGCAGATTCAATGTTGAAACTGTTCTCCTCTGATGTTAAAGATTTATAAATGTCAGCATAGCTGTCGATACAGGATGTGAACTCGGTACAATTCCTGATTACATCTGCTTGTGAATGTGGAATAAAATCAATCAGAGCAACTTGTATAATAAGAAGAGAGAATTTCTGAACAGCAGCACGTAACATCCCTTTAGTTTATTAGTTGTCAATTCAGCTTCCGGATATTTTCTGTAAAATTAAAAATAGACCATTGAACTTTCGCCCTTGGGGAAGGTGGTAAGTACTTATTAGATACGTTGAAGGAAACCTCGAATGCTTTTATAGGCCACATTTCAGACTTCTGAATACAGTCGAACCTCCTGTAAGCGGACCAGAACTGAAGAGTAACTTATGAGAGGTTAAAGTATCAAATCACAGGGGCGGATCTAGGGGGAGGGTGCAGGGGGTGCGCACCCCCCCCCCCTGAGATGGCCTGCGGTTTTCTAATGCAACTGGTATTCTGCAACAAAAAAAAAACTATGTGAAAAAAAAATTCCTAAGTGGTGCACCCCCTCCAAAAAAAATCCTGGATCCGCCCCTGAATCACACAGTAAGACAAGAAGACTGTGCCACTGGCAGAGACATTTTTGGAAGTGCAAAGCAGTGAGAGAAAGTTACAGCTGGGGATGACAACCAAAGACCCCTTTCTCATTTGTAGAACAGACCAAAAATTTTATCAAATTTACATAAATAATTAAATAAATCAAGAAATATTTTTAAATTTTCTTTAAAGCGAACTCAGTAAAATCTAATTTTCTGATCTTTGACTTTATTTCCTTGCGTACCCTCAATTTTACGACAAGAAGTTTGTTTAGTCATACAAGAAATTCTAGAAAAAGTTTATCTTTCCGCGGGGTTTTTGGATGATTTATATTCTAAAACGCAATATACAGAAATCAAATATTCGTTCTAATAAAGCAAGTATAAACCGTCGTGGATGTTTTTTAATATCGGCAACGACTTTGGGATATGCGTTTCGTCCGAATAACAAAAGTAACGTTTACCTCTTCTATAATGGCTTCGGGCTACAGGAGCAGGTAGAAATAGATGAGGGAGGGATTGGGGG
This sequence comes from Cladopsammia gracilis, assembly GCA_022457155.1. NCBI lineage: Eukaryota > Metazoa > Cnidaria > Anthozoa > Scleractinia > Dendrophylliidae > Cladopsammia > Cladopsammia gracilis. The sequence continues at coordinate 987,112 of JAJGOT010000317.1, forward strand.
GAGGGGGGTGGGGGTGGTGGTGGTGTGTTACAGACATGTGTGACAAAAATCCGGAATGCATTTGGGGAAATAATTTTAAATTACCAACCACATACAGGCTTGGAGATGAAGTCCCAACGAGATCGAATTCTTCCATAAGAATTTTTTATTTTGTATGATTTGTAAGTCGATAGAGCTGTTTTGTCCCTTGAATCAATAACCCGAAAACTAAAAAAATTTCCTGCATGTTTGCTTGAGGAATGAACTGGTGTATCATTTACTCCGCTGCTTTCTTTAATGTCGCTGAGTCGTGTTTTTATAGATTTAGTTTCTTAGAATGAATTACTAGATATTTAAGCAATCCGAAAGCTTCGGCCACACGAAAGTAGCTGCTACTCGAAATCTTTGGCTCTTTAAAACTGCTAATTCCGGAAGTAACGGCCTTATAGACGACAAATCCGAGTGGCATAACTGTAAATTTTATCGGATCTTCAATGGTCCGTCTATGAAATCTGTCTCTCTCGATGGTAGAAAGAACCAAGATATTCCTATTATATCACATGGTTTAAAACATGCAGTTGAATAATACTTACAGTTAACTGAAGTTCGAAAGCTAGTGGGGGTTTCTTCTTTGACAAATACAGCATAGAACAGATGCGTGGTAGTGTTTCGTGACCACGATGAGATCGCGTGATTATTTTTGTTCATGGAACGCCCGCTAATTGCTATGGGTAAGGATGGGTAAGCCTTCCAAATATGGCAGACACGCAGCTTCGTCAATGCATTTTTTCAATCACTTTGATTCTTTGATCCGAACCATGGAAGGTGTGTTTGGACTTGCTTCGTGGTAAATTGGCGTCTTCTTACCCGCTGGTGATGCCTTGATCAAAGTCAAGTACACGATGTAGGACGGTGCGGAAATCTTCAGGTAAATTTGAATGAATCATTCGCGAATTTATTTATTTATAATAGGATTCAATACACATGAATCAAATTTTTAACAACCGCGTCTTAGATCCATCTTTAATGAATGCTTAGAAAAACTTATATTAAACGACCGTTTGTATAATAATCACTACAATCGTAACAACCCTGTTTTCGTGAATATTAAGTAGATGTTAACATGCTATATCCAAGGTGTCGGCAGATTAGAGAACTAAACTATAAATTATGATTGTTTGACATCTTTGCTTCAAAGAAGCATGTGTCAGTAATTCCTAGCACATCAGAGCTGAACAAAAATGTCTGAAACGTGGCCAAGACAGTGGTAGCTACAATATTGGACAAAACTCGCAACTCGCTCTGTCTGTCAGATAGCCTATCAATGTTGTCTTGCAAGATCTGACAATTTGTTTCGTTAATAATTCAAAAATCAAACTAAATTGAAATCTTATCCAACAGCAGAAAAATAATCGTTTGATTGAGTTCAGCTGAAGAGTAGTTTTTGATCCCAAAATGTTTATAAAATTGTAGAGAGTTTAAAACTACAAATGGGGGCAAATTTGGAAGCGCAACAGCATTTGTTCAAGAGTTATAGGCGAATGAGTATTAGACATTTTTACTAAGAAATGTACTGAGCGGCCATCTTGGTGTCCCACTTTGGAACACTGACCAACATGTGGCGGCCAAAACTTCAAAGCCTTGATAACACCAAAAATCTCGTCTGAAAATATTGTGTTCACTATAATTAAGTGCCATTAAATTGGCTTATAAACATCTATAATTCAAAAATAACTTTCAACTGGTTCAATTTTGTTTATTTCCACGACTTATTTGAAATAGCATGATGGATTGCCTGACAATTTAAACCCTTTATAAATCAGAAGAATCATTAAGAACTGAAACTTTTTGTGAACGAATATAACACTGGTATCCACGTACCATGTTAGAAACAGCGTTGTAGGATGTATACTTTAGATTTTTTTAGTTTTTATGACATCATGTGCAAATGCTCTATATCAAAGAACAATGCATTTTGATTCAATAAAAACAAATACATGTAGTCATTGTTTACGGGTGACCCGAAAACACTGACCCCCTCTACGGACCCCCTCTACGGACCCCCTCTACGGACCCCCTCTACGGACCTAGGTCTAAGAACGCTGACTTAGACCTAGGTCCGTAGAGGGGGTCCGTAGAGGGGGTCCGTAGAGGGGGTCCGCGGACCGGGGGTCAGTGTTTTCGGGTCACCCATTGTTTACAGTAAAGAAAATGAAGTAGTTTTTATACTCATTGTTGATTAGAGAAGCAAATATTTTACATGGAATGGTTCTCAGTTAATGTCATTTACGTTCCAGATTTATTAAACAAACATAGCAATTTCTGCAATCATTCACAATTCAAAACAAAATTTAACTTAGACATACTCTTCCATGGCCTTATCAATGCCATTCCGTACCGTTGGTAAAAGCAACCTCAAATAGACTTCCACACTTTGCAATCTAAAAAAAAAATTTGTACCACCAACTTCGCAAAGTAAAGTTTTGTGACCTGGCTTTACCAAAAAAAGACCATTTATAGTCTGGGAGCAAATGTCATAAAATAAGGTCCCGTGGGAAGTTCGTGCTGAAAGCAAGCACCTAGTGTAAAAGTGTTCACTAGGGCCTAGTGAACATGAAAAGTTTTGGTGCCAGCTTTGAAAATTGCTCAGACGGATTTTAAGGGGGGGGTTAAATTTTGACTTATAAATCCTGGCATGGAAACGAGGCTAAAACACATAATTCCCCATAACTTTGTTAAAAATAGACAAAAATGCACGAAACTTGCTCACATTATCAAGTATAATCCTCCTGGCTGATTTATGGTAATTAGCATAGGTCACGTGACCTTAAGCATGAAAACGAGACTGGAACACAAAATCTATTATATCTCTGTCCAAAATAATCCCAAACACGCCAAACTTACTCATCTCAGCCAATTAGACATCTCGTATCGATTGATGTCAGTTTGCAGTGTCACGTGACCCCCAACATGAAAGCGAGGCTGTATTTTAAAATATCTTATTACTTCATAGGTGATCACATCATGAGCATTAATACGCTGTAGTTTATATAGCATTAAAATGCTATATGAACTACGTATTAAAGCTATATGAAGTACAGTAATTTAAATAAAGAAATATCTCAAAACATTCTTGTAAATGCCTTATAATATAACTATAATATATAACTATAATATGAAGTAATAGCTTCGATTTTATGATGGTTTTTAAGTTGTTTCGTGGTTTAGGATTTTTATGTTAATGAGCAAAATGTAGGCATGAATGAAGAATTCATCAAAGGCAACTTGGTGGTTAACAAGAACAAAGAGTTTCCTTTCTGTGCAGTTGGTGGGGACACTGCGTTAGAACACCTGAATCACTCAATGAAAGTGTCTGGTGGGCTAGGAATGAGAGCGCACGAGCTAAGTTTTTCCGCATTGCTCCAGAACTAGCCCGACTGACAGCAGAAGCTAAGGCAACGGCCGGTCTCGTGCCTGAACGTGCGCAACATCACAATCTTAATCCAGCTGTATCGACGCACGAGGATAATAGTATATGTAATCTGACCGAGACAATCAAGATCTTCACCAATCCTGAACACCAACACCGATCTGTACAACTTGGTCACAAAAGTTGTGATGAGCGAGAAAACCAAGAAAGATCTTGTTAATCAGGGTGAAGAAGGAAGAAAACTCTTCAAGTCTTTCGTAGAAGATAGGATCAAGACAGGAAAGATCAACCTCTGGACTCCTGTAAAGAAGCGCAATCTTCTTACCTGGAAAACGAGTGCTAAGGTCATCAAAGTCAAAGCTGAAGACAAGATCATTGAGTTAAAGGTGGACAGAAATCTGTTTGCTCATTTGACGATGGTGTGCAAGAGCCGCCCAGAAATTGACATCCAGGAGGCTGTTGGCTTATATGAGTTCACTGTAGTCCCAAGATCTTTGTTTGCACCAGATGGTACCATGTTACACTGTTCTTGTAAGAGTGCCCTTATGCATATCCTAGAGAAGGCAGGAGGCCCTAGTACTTATACACATGAAATCACTGCAGGCTTCAAAGTCGCAATCGTTGATGGTATGGCCGAGGTCCAATCACTTGACAAACCAGAGTGGATCAATTGGCTAAACATTTCACGAATCGCTTGTTTGCAAAGTATAACGATTTACAAGAGCTTCACATAATCTTCGACAGATATGATGTACCATCCTCACTGAATTCAGCAACACGAGTCAAACGACAAGGTGGCCATGATCCCATTTACTATCGCATCACTGATTCTACCCACATTGCCAAGGTGCCAATGAAGAAGCTTCTCGCTCATCCAAAGACCAACGGTGAACTTACTACATTTCTCGCAAAGAAAGTGAAGGATAATGCTAATGGAAGACAAGTCGTTGTGGCATAGGGAACAGAATGTGAGGCAACGCACAGAGACGTCAGGCATTTACGAAGTACCCAAGAAGAAGCCGACACCAAGATAATTTCGCACGCCCTGGATGCCTCTGCCCAAGGTGCTACCCATCTCTCTATATATTCTCCTGACACTGATGTTTTTGTGTTGGCTCTCCGACGGTATCCAGATTTGTGCTCGAACTCTTGTTTTGTTACTGGGACCGGCAGCAATCGTAGAGTTATTAACTTGAAGTCAATTGTAGATGCCCTTGGGCCCACTAAGACCGCTGCACTGCCAGCATTTCATGGGTTGACCGGAGCAGATGTTACTGGGAGTTTCTCTGGAAAGGGAAAGGTCACTTGCTGGGATGAATTTGATATTGCCAGCACTCCTATCCTGCAAGCTCTTGCTAACCTTGGTTGTGGGGAACAGCCAGACCAAGACACGAGAAGTGGAGTGGAACAGTTTGTTTGTCGAATGTACCAACCAAATACAGACATCAAAACTGTCAAAGCCCTCAGATGGTCTCTCTTTAGGAAAAATCAGGCTGCGTTTGAGAGGTTACCGCCCACACAAGCTGCCCTTCACCAAGCAATCCTGAGAGCGCAATATCAACTTCTTGTTTGGAACAATGATCATGTAGCAAACCTGGTGTTGCCCTCACCAGAAGGCTATGGATGGCAAGATGAAGGTGGAAAGTGGGTACCGGTCATGACAAACCTTCCACCAGCTCCAGAAGTGATTATACAGCTCGTCCGATGTAAGTGCGCCAAGTCCCGTTGCTCCAACAACCATTGTCAGTGTCGAAAAGCTGGACTTGTTTGTACTAACCTCTGCCTGTGCTCTGAAGATTGCGAGAATGAGTATGCTGAAAGTGATAATGAGTATGATGAAGACGAAACTGAACAGGAAATTCCATAGGAATGGATAACGGAACAATGTATATATAAATGTAGATAAAACTTTCATGACTGTACATATAAAGCATCTATCCTTGTTTCATTATACATGTGACATTGATTGTAGGAACAGTACCATAAATTGATATCACCCTTGATAGTGTGCAAGTTTGGCAAGATAAGGACAGTCTTAATTCAGAGAAGCGTGAACAGTATTTATCTTAGCCTCATTCCTATGCTTTGGATCAAGTGACAACGATTAATTGTAGTTTTTATCAAGTATCTAAACACGGATAACCAGATATGCATCTGCTGTGTAATGGCCAATATGCATTTGGCTTAGAACAATGACATTCTAAACGAAGCAATAACATATTTTGTAGTTCAGCCTCGCTTTCATGTTGGGGGTCACGTGACACTGCAAAGTGACATCAATCGATGCGAGATGTCTAATTGGCTGAGGTGAGTAAGTTTGGCGTGTTTGGGATTATTTTGGACAGAGATATAATAGATTTTGTGTTCCAGCCTCGTTTTCATGCTGAAGGTCACGTGACCTATGCAAATTACCATAAATCTGCCAGGAGGATTATACTTGATAATGTGAGCAAGTTTGGTGCGTTTTCGTCTATTTTTAACAAAGTTATGGGGAATTATGTGTTTTAGCTTCGTTTCCATGCCAGGATTTACAGGTCAGAATTTAAGCCCCCTTAAAATCCGTCTGAGCAAGTTGCAAAGTTGGCACCAAAACTTTTCATGTTCACTAGGCCCTAGTGAACACTTTTACACTAGGTGCTTGCTTTCAGCACGAACTTCCCACGGGATTACATTTGCTCCCAGACTATTATGTCTTAACAAGCTACATTGTACCTTTTTTAATTACAAAAGAAGTTAAAGTCATACATTGTAATGCTTCAATACAAAAATTAATTATACGCAAGGTACTTTCTACTCAAATGAGCCTATTGTCTTAATGGTATATTTGAATTTAGTCACAGATGTTTGTCCTTTAAGTAAGATAGAGAAACAAACTTTCAATTGGTTACTTCTTTGCATCAAATTGTTCTAACTCTAGAATACATTTCAAGATTGGTGGTTTGAACACATAAAAGACTTTTTTAATCAAATTAAAATATTCTCTGGCTATTTTGAAAAAAATTTTGAAAAAAACTACACACCAATAGGTACTAAACTACTAGTACTCCATTTTAATATCGAAATACCACATCTTCTGCACAAACACTGGCACCAAAATGAATGTTGCGTAAGTTTAAAAAAAAATCCAGAAATGTTTAAAGAATTTTTACTGTAAGTTTTTGACCATTTCTTTTCTGAAGTGTTATTTTAATATTTTTGTAATAGTTCATTAATGTATCGTAATTACTTAAGTTAAATCTCAATAGAATGCCCATTATAGCATTGTACTGTAAAGCATTGCATCTTATAACTTTGTCTGTGTTTTAGATAATCATAAAAATGAAACATTTGCAGAGGTAATAACATCAAACACCTAGATACTAAAAAAAAAAATGTCACATCAAACACCAGTGTGTCATCAGGATTTCCAAGGTACCAAAGAGAGGGGGGGGGGGGGGGGGGTCCTTGGAGCCCTGATTTTTTTTCTATGGAGCCCTGGAGCCCCACGTTTTCGCTGTGTGGAGCCCTAAATATTTTTTCTTTGGAGCCCAGAAAGTTTTTCTGTGGAGCCCAGAGCCCAAATTGATTTCAGATTAAAACATTAGTTTTAGTATCGAGACCTACTGTAGAAGCACTCTGAGACCGATAAAGTATAGATTTTTAGTTTTTTGTGTACACCAGCAGCTGGCTTTAAGCCAGCAGAGCCACAGGGTGTCCAGGCGTCCTGTGGATGCCCTCTTTCCAGGGGTTCTGACAGGGTGCGCGGGTGCAGGACCGCACAATTCGGTCAAACCCGCACAATTCCTAAAAATCCTCACAATCCCGCACAATACTGAAATATTTGCTTAAAATGTTAATTAAATCAGGTATTTCTATTGATTACCAAGATTTTGAGAAACGTTTAAGGCTATTTTCAGCCCATTTGCCTTCCAAACAATCGAGAAATCCCTCGCTTTCCTCGAACAGCTCGAGTGGATCGATACTTGTATATAAAAACAACAAGGCGTTCTTTTCGCTGTCCTGGGAACTAGTCTTGCACTTTTTAGATATTACACTGTATGTCATTTTTCTTAGCAGCCTGTTGATATTTTTTCAAGTGCTTTCACTTCCTCTTTCAGTTTAATATGTTGGGGACCGAAGAAGAAACACTGAAGAAATGTACCGTCACACTGAAATGAATGTCACTCTGTCTGAATTATTTTCGCAAAGAACTGATCAAGTTTGCGAATCGACAAACAAACTATTTAAGTACTGGAACTTCCGATTGATGGGAGAAAATTATTAAGTTCTGATCAGAATACTGGATTTGACTTTTTCAATCAAGTGAAAGAGGTTTTCATTCAGGAAAATGCAAAACAAACATGCTATCAAATTACATTTAGGATGCAATTTGCATACATCTCGGGGTTGTGATTTTGCGGCAAACTTTCGAAGAAATTGTGTCAACCTTTACTGGAAATTATTCACACTACATAAAATGTACGAATTTTTCATAAAGGAACTCGCTCAGATTGGAAACATTTTATTTTGAGGTGGTATCTCAGTTTTGCCCAGTCGAGTTCATTGTGTCACGCAATGCAATGTGATTTTGTTGAGACAAATAAACTTTGGCCGCGATTTCTGGGTACATTTCAATCCCCAAATTAAAACATCTATTCTTATTTTTCATTTATGCAGAATTTCCTCCCTGCCGTATTTTTCTGGCCTGGCTAGAACACTGGTGATTGGATATTTGGTTGGTCACAAGATTGCACAATCCCGCAGAATTTCCCGCACAATCAAGTTATTTCTCACATAATATTTGTCCCAAAACTCTCGCACAATTTTAATTTTTTTTCCTCACCCTGTCAGAATCCCTGTCTTAGTGCAGAAATTCTTTAAAATTGCACCTACTCCTTTAAAAAGTTAGGATGGGAAATATCTTCAGGACGCCCACTATTCAATTTCTGTCTAAAAGCCTGACCAGCAGGATTGTCAGCCATGGTTGCCTGCTTGAACATTATCTTTATTATGCTGGTAAACAGAATCTATAGAGAAATTACAGATCTGCAAATCTGTTTTTTGCGAAATGACCCCATGTCTTGCTTTTCAAGCCCTTTTTGCAAATCTGTATTTTGCAAAACGAGTCCCTATGTTGTGCTTTTCAAGCCCTTTCATTTTAAAAATGAAACGAGAGGCTCCAAGCAGCCTATACTCATGCGCATGCGTAACAAAGTTTTATGATATATTTTAAACATGATAAGAAGATGTCCCACATGGAGAAGAGTTACTCCTTTCATTCAGTCATCGTTCCTGCAAACCACGTTGGTTACTATTGAATGTTCTGTAATGAAGGATGTACTGCAATGAAGCCAGTGATTCTTCTAAGTGTTATATATGCCTAACATGAACATTAGTAATGTAAGTAGGGTTGTAGGAGATGCCGTTGTGACACTTCAGTAACATTGTTTTACCTGAAGTGAAAGTAGCCGGAAGTCACTAAACAGGAAGTGTAAATGCACAAGGCTACATGTATGAACCGGAAGTACACAATAATTATTTAAAAATTATATGCTTGCATAAATTTGCATGCAAAATCGTTACACAAAAGAAAAATAATAAAAAAATAAAAACAGAGGGCATTTTATAACTCATGCTGCTATGCACATGAGTAATTAATGTGTCCTCAGCCTTGTACCCAGTGTCTTTGTTTCCCCTGACCAACAGTTGGCAAATGCCAAGCTTGCACAGTAAGGAGCAAAGACTCAGGGTACCAGATTGATGTGTCCTTTATCAGTGTGACATCAGTTTTTTATGCGCATGGCTGGGAAAGGAAATTATCATGCATTCTCTACTAAATAATCATCAAGTACATTGATGAAACCATGTCTGTAAAATGAGCTGCTTGTGGATCGCCGCCGTGTGATAATATTAATAGTTTGTTTGCAGTGCGTGCAGGGAAGATGGTAAAGTCCTGACCTTAAGCTTTGTTGCTTTGTTACTAGGTTTAGATGTAGACCATGAGAATTACTCTTATTTGTGTCAAAATATCTGGCCACGCAGTGAGGAATCAACTCTTTCGATCAAACTTGACTTGTGTTGACTACCAATTTCTGAGTGTTTTTGCAGGAATGTGTCAATTTCTAAGGAGCCATCAATAGTGGCACACTAACACTCACTCACTCAGCCGACTGCAAGGCAGTCGGCCACGATCCAATAGTGGCACAATGTGAAAACAAGACAAGGATTCTTTGTTAAAATTAAATATCAGACTAGTACCAAAAGTTCTGAGTTTGACACAGGCATTAGTGATGGAGAAATTGTATCAAATATATATATATATATATATATATATATATATATATATATATATATATATATATATATATATATATATATACACAATATGACCGTATATATATACACAATATGACCGTACAACCCCGCTGACACAATCCTACAGAAAAATAATAGAATCGCAAGGTGACGCGAGCGGGGCCAGAAAAATGCCGTCCGACCCCACTCGAGTTCAAGCAACCTCGCACTGCATGACTATTCTTGTACTTTCTGGTCATGTTATAAAAATAATGCTTATTGACTGAATTAGGTCAGGCCAGACGGGAAAATATTTGGCTCTTGCATACAGACCTAGTGCAGCGAGCCAAATATTTTCCCCTCCGGCCCTCCCACTCAGTCAGCGAAACGCACGCTCCCACAATTAACACTTGCAAGAAAAGCTTCTATCTTGTTTCATACAAGCTACTACAAAGGTCAATAATTGCACTTTGCAGTTCTGAGACTCGACCAAAATGTCAACTTTATAGTATTCAAACGGCCATTGACTCCCTTTGGAGAAAAGAAGGCCGATTATGCCGAACTGGAGGAAGCGGAGAAAAGGAGAAATTGTATCAACCGTGGAAAAACTTTACCGGCAGAGCGAAAAAAATCCGGTTTAGATTGCTTACCGTCTCAGGTTTAACTTAATACTCCACAGCGATTTGTGTCTACAGTAAGATGCCAGCAATCAAAATCAGTTAATGAATTAAATACGGTGAAATGATAAAAACACAGAGTTCAAAACTTTAGGACACCTGCATCAAAGAAAGATGAAAATGAAATAAGCGGCCGCACGTATGCGCGTGGAGCTGAAAACCTCCTTCCATATAAGGGCAAAAAATCAATCCGCGATTCTGATTGGTCGCTTTGGACTTCTAATAATCCCCAGCATAGTTCTGAACATATAGGGGGAAGTTGCACGCTTCTACGTGATAAGCTTCTGAGCCAACTGACTGAGGTTGACCACTTCATAGATAGAGGTGTTCTAAAATTTACCATTAAAGATAGCAAAAATTGAACTACATGTAAACTGCAAAATTAATCACATGATGTGTATTTAATATTGTTAACAGCAGCAGTAACACAAAATGTGATAAATTAAAAAAATAATAGAAATTTAGTAATTGCATGTTCTAGGAAGTTCATGCCTGGTTAGCAGATTTTATAATACTAAACATTCGTACAAGGCATTTCCTTGTTGTAAATTACATCATCAAATTGCATGATTAAAGTTTTGCCATCACATTCAACATGAGACAAAAACATGGTTGTCTGTGCTTTAGGGCTGCATTAAGCTTAATTTCATAAAGCAGTTATTAATAAGTCACTCACTTCTTTCGTGCCATGAGAGTTTTTCATTGTGACCATCATAATTATTGGTGATAGTTTAATTAAATACAAACTGTTGACAGAGGAGAAATACAATAATATTGGGCAATTGGGAAATCTAAATGGTCTACTGTCCACTTTATAGAGGTGCATGACCACAAGTAAAATGAACAAACATGTGTCATATGCATGTCTGCTCATGGGAGCACTTGCATGGTCACTTGTTCCACTATCACTGTGAGACTCTTGTAATTAGGTTGTTATGAATAATGTTTTGTGATTTGCACTAACATAGTTTCCAGAGTGTTTCTTGGGGTGTTATCCAGACATGATCGATCTGTTAATCTCGACGAGGGAGGTGTAATGACGTCATCATTTAAAAACTTACTGGAGATTCGGCTGGGGGAGGTGGGAACCAGAAGGGAGAGAGAGCTTGCAGCTATGTCTCATGAACTTCAATATCTGCATCAAAAATGTCATGTCTTTGATTCGAACGGACACGTTTCGGAATGGCGCATAAGTGCGCATGCTCAAAGTGTATTGACCGCAGGCCAAAAACACCACAACTCCTCCCCACTAGCTAGTGCATGCAATATGGTAACTAACAAGGATCTGAAATGTTAAGCAGTCTCAATGTCACTTCTAAAAGTCACTTCAAAGTTCATAAATCCAGCCTAAAGTTCATAAATCCAGCCTAGCTGGGGGCATTCATAAGTTCGCTCATAAGTTCATAAATCCAGCCTTGCTGGGGGCTTCTGCACCCGGACCGGAAACAGGTTCAGGAACAGGCTCACTCAAATTTGGTGGACTGCTGGCTGCATGGTCAGCCACTGGACTTGGTGGCGGAACATCAGTCTCCATGTTGCTGGCTGCTGGCTCCTCACTGGCTTCAGACACTGGGTCCCCACGACACTCAACCTGGATTGGAAGTTCTGGGGTCTGGGTAACAGGGTTGCTGCTTGGTGTCACTGAAATTCTGGTATCCCTCAGTTGGTCTGTGTGTCGACCCCACACTAAGCCAGGTTTGACTTCTACTTCGTAAGAAAGGGGGCCAAGTTGTGTTCGGATGATGCCAGGTACCCATTTAGTACTACCTGTGTAATTTCATGCTATCACTGTCTGACCGATGGAGAATTCTCTGGTTACAGCACCACCCTTCGTGACGGTTTGGTCTATCTGACGGTTGCTTATCTTCAAGCGGAGATCTGGTTTCAGCAAGTCCAGTCGAGTGCGTAATCGTCTTCCCAAAAATAGCTGAGATGGCACTTCTCCAGTCGTTGAATGGGGGGTATTTCTGTAAGCTAGCAAAAACGTTGCCAGCTTAATGTTCAGAGGTTTTACTTCCGTTTCACTTTTCATGGCTGATTTGAAACTCTGTACACAGCGCTCGGCTAGACCATTGCTGGCAGGATGGTATGGTGCAGATGTCAGATGTTTGATTCCATTTCTCTTGAGGAACATCTGAAACTCTTCAGATTTAAACTGTGGCCCATTGTCACTCACTAACTGGGATGGTACACCATATAATATCTAGCAAATAAGTTTTGCAGTTTCTCAATGGTTTTCGTTGAGGTCGCAGTGTCCATTTTCTCTATGTCCAACCATATAGAATGGGCATCCACGACAATCAAAAACATGCAGCTGAAGAAAGGCCCGGCAAAATCAATATGGAATCGCTGCCAGTGTGACGATGGCCATTCCCATGGATGTACAGGTGCGGTACTAGGTTCAGCCTGCATTAGCTGGCAACCCGAGCAGGTTTTCGCGGTCTCCTCAATTTCCTTGTCGATTCCTGGCCGCCAGATGTAACTTCTTGCTAAGGCCTTCATCTTCACCACTCCAAGATGTCCTTGATGGAGTTCTTCAAGCACTTGTGGGCGAAGGTTTGGGGGTACTGACTCTGATTCCCCACATCAAACAGCCTGAGTGTACGGTTATCTCATCCCTGCGAGCGTAGAAGGGGTCGAGTACAGGAACATGGCTGCTTAGCCATCCTTTAGTCACCATCTCATGGACTTGACTCAAGACAGGGTCCCTTTGGGTTTCTCTTCGGACGGTAACGATTGGTAACGGCTCAAACTGCATCATATTGAAAACATTCACTGGATCCACAACTTCTTCGGCTCTCTCTTCGGTTTTAAGTGGCAGCCGGGAAAGGCCATCTGCATTGCTATGCACTTTAGTGTTCTTGTACTCGATTTGGTAGTCATAGCCAGCCAGGAATAATGCGTAGCGCTGAAGCCTGGCTGCCGTAACCACTGGAATGCTCATTGTGTGGATGAAAGATGGATGTTAGCGACTGATGATCCGTGTACAAGGTGAAAGATCGGCCAAACAAATACACATGGAACTTCTTGACTCCCCAGATTATCGCCAAAGCTTCTTTGTCAATTTGCGCGTACCCTTGCTCAGTTTTCGTGAGTGTCCTGGAAGCAAAAGCAATGGGTCGCTCAGTCCCGTCATTCATCATGTGGGATAGCACGGCACCAATTCCCACGGGGGATGCATCACAAGCAAGCCTCAGTGGCAGACCGGGATCGTAGTGTGTTAATACTTGCTCTGAAGTGATCATTTCTTTCACGTTGTGGAATGCTGTTTCGCATTGTTCCGTCCATTTCCATTGATGGTTGTTCTCTAACAACTGGTTCAAAGGGCGTACCACTGTTGACAGATTGGGCAAGAATCTGTTGTAGTAATTGACTAGCCCCAGGAACGACCTCACTTCAGCTACATTGCATGGGCGGGGCGCTTTCAAAACTGCTTCCACTTTCTCTGGTGACTTGTGGAGACCATGACTGTCGATATCATGTCCACAGAAGGTTATCTTCTCCTTGAAAAACTCGCACTTGGTCTTGTTTGCTCTTAACCCGTGAGCCTGCAAGCGACGTAAAACTTCTTCTAGATTGGCAAGATGCTCTTCATCATTCTTTCCAGTGATGATCATATCATCAAGGATATAGCTTATTCCAGACGTTCCTTCTAACACTTGATCAATGGTGCGCTGCCAGATAGCAGGTGCAGATGTGATGCCAAACACTAATCGGTTGTACTGAAACAGTCCCATATGGGTGTTGATAGTGAGGTATTTCTTTGAATCTTCTTCCATCTCTAATTGGTGGTATGCTTGGCGGAGGTCAATCTTTGAGAATTTCTGCCCACCAGCAAGGTTTGCAAAGGTGTCTTCAATGCGAGGAAGAGGGTACTGCTCTGCTTTTAGTTCTGGATTCACTGTGGTCTTGTAATCACCACAAAGTCTGACGGAACCATCTTTCTTGGGGACAAGCACAGTCGGTGTGGCCCATTCACTCCACTCCACTTTAGTGAGAACACCTTCATTCTGGAGTCTCCGCAGTTCTTCCTCCACCTTCGGCTTTAATGCATAAGGCATCTGTCTGGCCTTGAGGAAGCGTGCTTGGCTATCATCTTTAAGAGTTAACTTCGCTTTGGCTGATGTAAAGGTGCCCAGTTTATTTTCAAAAACATCTCAGTACTTGTCTAGCATAACGTCCAAACGCTCTTTAGGACTTGAGGTAGCTGGTGAAGCCTGCAACGACTTGATAGAACACCAGTCTAGGCGTATCGTGCGTAGCCAATCTCTTCCCATTAGAACAGGACCCTTATTCTTGACGACATACAGGTCCAGCAATTATCTTTGGGTTTGGTAATCTACGGGTACTTTGAGCACTCCCACTGGCAGAATGTTTTCCCCGGTGTAGGTTTTCAAGGACAGTCCAGTTTTGTGCAGGGGAAGCCTGTTAAACTTCTGCTGGTAGAGGTCAAACGAGATAATCGACACAGCCGAACCTGTGTCCAGTTCCATCTTAAGTGGTTTACCATCAACATCCAAATCAACCCAGATAATATCATTGCTCTGTTTCCTCACATTGTTTACCTCGAAGGTGGCTAAGATGTCTTCATAAGCATCAACATCAACCTCAACAGCATGTACCTCTGGGATTTTGGTTGCTTGCTTAGGCTTGCCTTGCTGTTTGGAACGACAAACTCGCTGGATATGGCCCTGTTTTCCACAGTGGTGGCAAATCTGGTCCTTGTAAAAACAATTGTGTCATATGTGTGTTCCCACCACAGCGGAAGCAATGGGGGGTGGTCGCCGGTTTCGCTGGTGTTGGTTTGTTGTGTTCAGTCAACTTGTCAACGTGAGGGACTGGGTTGGAGTTGAGCTCACTTTGTAATTCTGAAGCATCGTGAATGGCAGTTTCCATTGCTACAGCAATCTCCACAGCTTTGGAACACTTCAGTTTGGCTTCTGACAGTAATCTCTTTTGGATCTGCATATTTCGAAGTCCACAGACCAGTCTATCTCATAGCGCTTCGTTTAACCCTATTCAGACTGGGGGGGGGGGGGGGGGGCTTTTCGAACCCCCCCTCCAGTAAAATTGTGATAACTCTTACACCGAAATAGCTATGAGGCTGAAATTTTCTGACTTTTCCTAGAATCCATAACATGTCAGTGTGATTAACCATGTTGCCATGATTGCCATGGCAACCGGTTTTTGACACATAGGTTTTCAAAATATTAAAATATGGTGAATTTTTTATTTTAAGATCTTGTTCTTTGACTTATAGTGCATTTTCTTGTTAGAATAGTTTTTCTTGTGACTAGTTCTTGAAAGACATCAAAAATTTTTAACATCAAATATTTGGGGGGGAGGGGTAGGCAAATTTTTGCTCTCTTTTACTTATAAGGAAAAATGTTGTACTATTTATTAAATAACGCTTCTAATTTCATTGTTTGGATAATAGACATTAGTTTTATACGTGTTTTATACATTCTGATCCTTTTCTATTTTAGATATTTTTTCAATTTTAATTTAAACGAAAAAAAAGGAAATCCAAGATGGCGGATCCAAGATGGCGGATCCAAGATGGCGGACAATAATTTCAAAATTATAGTTTTATCGCCTTTTTTTTGCTTTTTCTCGCTTTACAAGTGTGTCCTTGTTTGTATTTATTATGTTTTAATATTAAAGAGATGATTTTACAGTTATATTTGATATTTTAAGTATCTGGATGGAAAAATATCAAAGAAACGTCGGAAAAACAAAACTGACGTCATTGTGACGTCATAATTGGGTGTGGCAGGTCAAAACTGGGTGTTAGGTTTCCTTGTATGGAGGTCAACATTGTATGAAAATTTCATGGTCCTAGCCTTACTGGTTCCAGAGATATGAAGGGGGGGTCCGAGGAGCCCCCCCCCCCCCCCCCCCCCCAGTCACAGATTGCCTAAAAAAGCCCAGTCTGAATAGGGTTAAATTCCCGCCAAAATTACAGTGTGTCGCAAGCTTTCTTAGCTCGGTCACGTAAGACAAAATGCTTTCTCCTTCGTGTTGGTTTCTCTTGTAGAAACGAAATCTTTTCGCAATTTCCAAGGGCTTCGGGCTCAAATGCTCCTGGGGTGACCCGAAAACACTGATCCCCGGTCCGCGGACCCCCTCTACGGACCCCCTCTACGGACCCCCTCTACGGACCTAGGTCTAAGAACGCGTTCTTAGACCTAGGTCCGTAGAGGGGGTCCGTAGAGGGGGTCCGTAGAGGGGGTCCGCGGACCGGGGGTCAGTGTTTTCGGGTCACCCAATGCTCCTGGAGAGTGGTAACTATCTGTTGAAAGGACTTTGTAGCTGGCTTCTCCGGTGCAAGAAGATACCTCAGCAGAGTGTAGGTTTTCCCGCCGATCAAGCTCAAGAAGGTTGGCACTTTATGGTCATTATCGATGTCGTTTGCCAAGAAAAACTGTTCTACTCGTTCCACATAGGCTTCCCAGTTCTCTTTTGTGTCATCAAAACTCTCTATCTTCCCAATAGCGGTCATAATTTCTTGAATTTTACCTCGTCGCCACTGTCATGTCTTTGATTCGAACGGACACGTTTCGGAATGGCGCATAAGTGCGCATGCTCAAAGTGTATTGGCCGCTGGCCAAAAACACCACAAAAAAGTACCTAAGTATGCAAACTGCTGATTGGTGGAATAGTTGTCTGGTGAATTATGTTGTCGATACTTGTTTCCAGTTTGGGAAAACAGAGACTGGAATACAGTAGATATCAAGATAAATTTTTCTAATTTTTCTTCAAATGTAATGATTGTTTAATGGGCAACACAAAACCTTAGACTGATGTTTATTGAATGTTTAACACACTACATGTAACTTACTTCAGTTTCATTTACATGTAATTTGAACATAGATGGTTCTAGCTTTAACTAATTTTCAGAATTTTCCAAGATGGAAAAAGGTTTATTAAATTTGTGTGTGTGTGTTTTGGCATGTACTTGTAGAACGTCATCTGAGCCACATGACTGTCTTTCATGTTCTTTGGCTTGATATTGCTGCTTCAATACAGCAAAGACGTCTTATTGTAGTATTTCACTGCTGTATCTGTATCTGCCTTCAGAGCACTGTTAGGAAAGAGCATCGATCAGGCATTGTTTGTCTTTTGAAATAATATTTTTATTAAATTTGAATAATTTATGATGAAGTTAAATGTATTTATTACAAATAAGTTAACGACGAGGAGCAAGTGGGGCATTGGCGTTTAGCCGGTTCCCGGCGGGTTTCTGGTGGGTCTTTGGTGTTCCAGTGTCGTACAGGTAGCATTCTCGGCATCAAGTATTCCCCCTGTTTCGTGTTTAGCATTCCCAGCTGTGTCTTGCCCTGGTGTTGGTGCTAGTATTCCCCTCAGGATCCTGGCTTGGCAGGCTTGACTATTTTGCGTGGGTCCACATCACGCCTTTCGGTTTAGCTCTCTACACATGCAGTTTTTGTGGGCTCACATTTTCTATCTTGTGGCCAGTGGGTATTGGTTGGTGTTATGCATGCGCATTTCCACATGCATGGCTGCTGTTCCTTTGAGCGGTTCGTTGTTTTGTTCAAAGGGTTTTTTCTAGCATCCCCTCTCTTGTCTTCCTTGATGTTTTGGGTGTTCTTTACTGTTTCTCAGTGTCATTACAATAGATTTCCACTGAGCCTTGTGTTCAGTGTGACAGGTGTTCGAGGGCAGTGTCTAGGGGGGTTGGGGGAGGTCTCGTTGCTGGGGTGCGGTTAGGAAAGGCCAAGGGTTTTGTGGTAGCTTCAGCCTCCAATTGCAACTTACATTGTTAATACATTCTTCTCTTTTTCATAATTTTTAAATGCTCACAAAAAAACAGTTATTATTACTAGCAGTAATGAAAGATTACAGCTGTATGGAGACACATTCGAAGGTTTCCGGTGGAAGTGAGCCCCTGAAAAAAAAAAAAACAATAGGGGAAGACATTTGGCAGTCTGAACACCATAAATTTTCAATTTTTTCTGCATGGAAGGCACAGGGTACCAACATGAAATTAGGATTGCGTTCTTCTAACGCGATTATGCCCCACCCCCTCGAATATAAACCAAACCCTTAAAATCCCGGCCTGGAGGGCTTACAGCTGTATATTAGTGATCTTACAGTATTCTGGATGTTTTGTGAAATGTTTTCAGGAATACATGTACTCATGCTAATGTTTTGATCCCCTGTACATGTACATGTATGTCAGTGCCTGGGGCTAATTTTGTAACAAGCTAGCAACAATTTGGTCTTTGGAGCCAGGATATCCATCCAACAGAAAAGCTACTTACAGTAGTTACTGACTTCTGGTACTTTTAAAATTTGAAATTTGATCCATGTTTTAATGTATGTTTTTAGGTGTTTAACCACTTTGACTATGCGTGGCTATGGCATCTACTTTACGTGAATCACGCACGCACGATCAAGCTGATGGATCCAACAAAGTTAAAGTCACCATTTTGGCTTCTGAATGGGGATCAAGCAAGGGAGGTCTATCCACCATAAACAGAGAGTTTGCCATTCAGTTAGCCAAATGCCCTGAAGTGGAAATCACGTTCCTTCTACCACAATGCAGTGATAAAGATAAGACGGTTGCCCTTAATCACAACGTAAAGATTGTTGAGGCAACACGGCGGCCTGGTTTTGAAGAATTGGAATGGCTTAGCTTTCCTCCAGAACATTTGCAAATCAACATAATCGTTGGTCATGGAGTGAAACTCGGTCACCAGGCACAAGTCATTAGAGACTCTAAAAAATGCGCGTGGGTTCAAGTGGTCCACACAGACCCAGAGGAATTAGGAATGTTTAAAAACTACTCCAATCCAATTTCAAAGGGTGAAGAAAAACACAAGACAGAAGTAGAACTGTGTGAAATGGCGGACCTTGTTATAGGAGTTGGTCCCAAGTTGAGCGAGGCCTTTCGCTCCTATCTTCGCGGCTGCCGTAAGGTTCAAAATATTCTTGACTTTACCCCTGGAATATTTGAAGAATTTGTGAGTGTAAAACAAGTTCCCGAGGAAAGAAAACAATGCAGCGTCTTGGTCTTTGGCCGCGGAGATGCAGAAGATTTCAGTTTGAAGGGATTTGACATTGCTGGAAAAGCTGTTGCTAAATTGCCCGACACTCGTCTTGTCTTTGTTGGAGCCCCAGATGGAAAACAGGAGAAGATAGCGGAACGATTAACCGGATGTGGTGTTCCTGCTAATCGCTTGAGGGTCAGAGGCTTCGTACAAAGCCGAGAGAGTTTGAACCGCTTGTTTCAAGAAGTGGATCTTGTACTCATGCCCTCGAGAACAGAGGGTTTTGGCCTGACAGGACTTGAGGCCCTGTCAGCTGGTCTCCCTGTGCTTGTCAGTGAGAATTCGGGATTTGGAGAAGCAATAAGCAATGTGCCATTTGGCTCATCATTTGTGATTGATTCAGAGGACCCCAACGATTGGGCTGCAGCCATCAAGAAAATCTGGAAAAAGGACAGGAAGAAGCGACTAGAGGAAGTGGAAGCAGTGCGTGACTCCTATGCGAAGAAATACAACTGGGCCAAGCAGATAAAAGATGTTGTTGATAAGATGACCAACATGGTTCTTGGTTTGTATTTTCAATTTTTTTTCTTTATGGCTTGCATAAGTAGCACTTTAGTAAGAAACAACAAATGATAGAATGTGTGTAAAGAAAATTTATAAAATGGCAGCTGGGTGCATGTATATCAGTTTTGTCAATTAATAATTAAAAGTATATTTCTCCTTGCAATAATCTATCAAGGGATTTTAAAACGCTGAATAGAAACTTCCACTTTTTGTAGTAAAAGATGCTACTGCTGTGTTATTACTGATATTCTTCCTGACATACTCATAATCTGATATATCAAAGCAACTGAATGTTTGCAGCTCAGTGATGATGAATTCTTTTGACGGTGTCATCAGCAACTAAGTTCCATCCATGTTATAATTCCACAGATGAGTCTTCAGGTGGTCAAAGCTTGTCACAAACAGTAGGCGGAATGTTTCCATCTGCCGACCAGGTTTCTCCACAGACAAAAGACAACACTGAGGACCATGCAGGTACCCTCTAACGAATAATTAATGTTGTCAAACCCTTTCAGGCATAAGCATCAATTGTCAGAGAATAGGGTGTCATTTTGAACACAAATTCTCTTTACCCGAATTCAACTTCTGTGGTAATTAGTAACAATTTGGTGCCTGTGACCATCGCAAAAGAAGGGAGCAACAAGTTTGTCAGCATGTCAAACTGTGTTTTTGGCACATTCACGTGCATCAAGTTGTATGCAGTTTCACCCAATGAATCGTGTCTGTGTGGAAATCTGTTCAGAAAGCCTTAGTCATCTTAAAAATTTGTTATCAATAAAACAGACTAACATTTTTAGTAAAAAATAATGTTGCCTCAAACTTCATAACATCGGAAAATTTAACTCCTTGTGTTTTTGGAGGGATAAAAAGTGTCGTTTTAGAAATAAGGGCAGGTAGGATTTTTGGAAAGGAGAAAGCAGCTGGTAAATTTGGTGGATGAGATGCCTTCCCCTAAAAAGATATCAAACCGTATTAGCTTTTACATAGTTTCCATCTGTGTGTCAACCTCACCAGTTTATTATGAAAAATCAAAGGCTCCTGCGAGCCAACCCCTGAATACGAAAATTAAATAATGCTAACAGTAACGCAATATTTCAGGGGTTCTTTTGGACTTAAGAAGAACACAAACAAAAACTAATTTTCAGTTCAGGAAAAAAAGGAAAAAAATCTGTCCTATATAGCTAGGCGAGAATCGAACTAACGTCCTCCAGCTCTATGATCCCCTCATTTACCCAATGACCTAACGGTGCTAATTACACAGAGAATTATTTGCACTGTATTTTTATGCATGTTTGAGAAGCCATATCAAAAACTCGTGCTTCGTTTTTCATCAGGGGTTCCAAACACTTCGAAACAATAAAAGAACTCCATCCATCTTTCTCGGTGTTTGGAACCCCTGATGAAAAAATCACACTCATTTTTTATCTATTACCTGAACTATTGAGAGCCACGTTATAAGGCAAACTCCAGGCCATAATCATGAAAACACAATACATCAGACGGGACAGTGTCCCTTTAATAGTGACAATAATTGTATTATTAATAAATAAATGATTATAAATGTACATGTAGTTCTCTTGTGTCATAAATTATTGTTATTAAGATTATATTACAATATTAGGGTATAAGCCTGCACCTGTTAACTGACTGTCTTCCTTTCTGTTTATTCTTTAAGGTTCTGAGCAGGGAGGGGTGAGTAGTACAAGTGGTACTGTTGCATCTGGTGCTGCTGGGTGTTCAGGTGCAAGCCAGCAAGCTCATCATGACCAAGGTACTGTATAAACAGCAATTCTTTTATTCCTCTTTTGATTTCTTCTCCTTAATAATTACAGCTGTAGTGGGAGGTTGGTCATGGTTCGAAATTGCGCCTGTATCGGGTGCATTTGGGACTAAAGATTTCGCTTTTGCTACTAAAGTCGCAATTTTGCAACAGTTTTACGGCCTAGGTAATAAAGGAATTATATTCAACAGTCTTGTGTCTTACTTGTAACTGGTAGTTGAAATTTTATCCGAATTCACGTTGAATTTTGTGTGACTTGATCGTCGATTTTATGCTCCATTAATGCGGTTTCCAAGAAGTGTATCATGGACACACTTTTTCAGACTGTCTCAGATATTACTCGTTTTTCATTTCCGGGTCTGGTAGTAGTATTTTTTTTTTTGCGACTAAAATTTTCGAACTTGCGATTAAATTTTAGGAACTACTAGCAAATAAATTGCAATTGAGAATTTTTTTAATCTCGCGCCCTATTGGTTGAAATTCAGAATTAAGAGATCACCCTTTTTGCATTATCTATCATAATAAAATACAGGATGCTAGGGTCTGTGGAAAACATGGGGTCCACCAGATGTTTTAATTATGGGGAAATAAATCTGTAGATTTTGTAGAATTTTCACAGTAATGTGCAATAAATACAATCGGGCTATGTATCATGGTAGTTTAATGGCTGCTTATAGCAATGTGTGGTTCAGAAAATATCCATGCTCCCACCACGGAGAGGATGTCACCTATTACCCCCACCCCTCAGATTTCCATTTATCTAAGAAGACAACACAATCCCTCTGGATTTTCCACAAGTATGACAAAATAAATGCTCCTTGTGACTCCACCCACAACAACATTGCAAAGCGAGATCCACAGAGCATTGCCGATGTATTGTTG
Source organism: Cladopsammia gracilis (assembly GCA_022457155.1). Lineage (NCBI taxonomy): Eukaryota > Metazoa > Cnidaria > Anthozoa > Scleractinia > Dendrophylliidae > Cladopsammia > Cladopsammia gracilis. The sequence continues at coordinate 1,009,711 of JAJGOT010000317.1, forward strand.
TGTATCACCACTTTTGTAATAACTGTTTGCTGTCTTTCTTTCTATTATTTAAGGTTCTAAGCAGGGAGGTGTGGGAACTAGTGCAAGTAGAGGTGTTGCTTCTGGAGCTTCAGGTGGAATGAAGCAAGGTCATTATGACAAAGGTAATACAAGTACAGTACTGTTTTTCCTCTAATATCTGTTTCTTTTTGTCAGTATTTTTTTACTTGTTATCCTTGAATTATATAATTTATTATTTAATGTTATCAGAAGCTTATCACAAGCTTCTGATGTTATACAGTGTAACTGTAACTGTTTACACTCGAGAGCCAAAAAAAATCTCAAAGAAAAGACAAATAGAGGCCGGAATTTTACAATTCAGAGTTTGTTCATCAATCACTGTATTTCAAGTTTTCATAGCCAAAAAAAGTCTCAGTTTAACTGAGCATTTAAAACATTTAAAAAAGGAGAGCAAAAAATAATTCATTTACATGACTTAATTCCACTTAGGTTTTCAGTGTCAATAACAACGTTAATTAACAGTCCTTTTCTTGCTACCCTCACCTGAATTATCATACTAACTAGACATCAAAATCACGGGAAAAAAAAGCAGAGCCTTTAAAACCGTTGCAGTAACTGACAGACGCCATTAAATTGACTCTAAAGGTTTCAGTTTCAACAACAAAAATGGTCCTTTTCAGGACTACCCGTCTCTGGATGATCGTACTATCTAGAAATATTTACGATTTACATGTGTGAAAGATACTTAAAATTGAGGAAGAGGGCTCATATATATGCCTAAAATATATAGAGATGCATTAGAAAAGTGGGATAAATAGAGTGAGTGGGGCTTACATGTACATGTATTTATAGAATGTAGAATAAAAAGCGAGCTAAAAAGGGAGGCAGGGTACATGTATATTAGAAACAGGAAATAGGCAAAAGGCTGGAGGCAAAATATGGGAAGTAGAGCATCCAGAATGTGACTGCAGTTCTAAAAATAATTATGTTAACACCTTACATGTGTTTGAGAAAAAGGCTTTCAATTTTAAGCCAAAAGACATGAATTATTTATTTGATAAAACCTACGTCAGAAGTGGAGGTTGGGTGCCTAGGAACCGTCAACCCAAACCCAAGGCAGTAGAATACCCCATGGGCCTGAACTACCTGCAATCCCACCACCAGCCCCGCACGACCATAAAACAGCTTAAATTATTGAACCATGAGTTTATGTATTCTCCACACTACAATAATTATGAACGATATATTTTTCAAAAGTATCATCACTAACCAATCAGATTCTAACAAGTATTCTCTTGTTTTAGGCAATGCTTCAGATTTAACTTCCCATGAAGAGAAAACCAATTATTCCCGTTTGTGTCATCTTCTGATCAGTGTAGGTTCACGAGTACTGAGAGATACATTTGACAAAATAATTCCACCACAGAATCTTCAAAACATCTTAAAACGTCACCCAGCACACTCCAAACTTCAGTCACGTCGAAAGGAAAGAATCCTGGATTCAACGCAGTGGAGTAAACTGTATCCTGCCACACCTTCTGAAGTGTCGTCAGCAGGCTTTGACTCCGCCCTCCTGATAGTGCTCCTAAGGACAATCTGTAATCTGAGTCCTCCACCTGCTGGCTGGGATGCACCTCCCCTTGCAGCTGACACCAGCCATGAGTCTGACATTGCCCGTGTGAAGTATTTCATGAATGCTGTGTCTAAACATGCTGGGGAAGGCTCTGTTAGTGATGCTGTATTCAGTAATTACTGGCAGCAGATCCGTGACACACTGGTGCGATTGGGAGGAGGTGATTATGAAGATGCCATTGATGAAATGAAGGATCAAGAAATGGACCCTATGGATGAGGAACATTTCCAAGAACTTCTCAAGCAGTGGAAGAAGGTCGAGGACAACTTCAAGGACAAACTGAATGAACTGGAGAGTAAAGAGGCTTCTAAGGAGGAAGGTGTGTTTTAATTGTGAAAACATTGTTTCAGTTTAATTACTGGTATTTAGTTTTATGACAAAGCTGTACAATCCTGTGGCTCGCCATTTAAATATTCTTACAGTTCTGCTGTGAGTATTTTGTATTACTTCTAAACGACAGTGATTCTGATAGGGTGCGGGAAAAAAACTAAAAAATTGTGCGGGAGTTTTGGGGCAAATTGTGTGGGAAATAACTTCGATCGTGCGGTAAATTGTGTGGGATTGCGCAATCCTGTGACCAACCAAATATTCAATCACCAGTGTTCTAGCCGGGCCAGAAAAATATGATAGGGAGGAAATTATGCATAAAATTAATGAAAAATACAAATAGATGTTTTACTTTGGGGATTAAAATGAACCCAGCAATCGCCAATTTGCGAATGTTTTTCTTCACCAAAGTTTATTTGTCTCAACAAAATCATATTGCGTGACACGATGAACTCGATCGGGTAAAATCCGTACATTTTATGTAGTGTGAATAATTTTCATTAAAGGTCCACACAATTTCTTCGAAAGTTTACCGCAAAAACACAACCTCGAAATGTATGCAAATTGCATGCTAAATGTAATTTGATAGCATGTTTGTTTTTCATTTTCCTGAATGAAAACGTCTCTCACTTGATTGAAAAAATCAAATCCAGTATTCTGATCAGAACTTAATAATTTTCTCCTATCAATCCGACTTTTCAGCGCTTTAATGGTTTGTTTGTCGATTCGCAAACTTGATCAGTTCTTTGCGAAAATAATTCAGACAGATCGAGTGACATTCATTTCGGCGCGACGGTACATTTCTTCGGTGTTTCTTCTTCCGGTCCCGACATATTAAACGCTACGCGAAAAATTCGGTAGGAAGTCGGAAGTAAAACAGAGACTAGTTCCCAGGACGGCGAAGAGAACGCCTTGTTGTTTTTATATCGATCGCTCGAGCTCTTAGAGGAAAGCGAGGGATTTCTCGATTGTTTGGAAGGAAAATGGGCTGAAAATAGCCTAAAACGTTTCTCGAAATCTTGGTAATCAATAGAAATACCTGATTTAATTAAAATTTTAAGCAAATATTTCAGTATTGTGCGGGATTGTGCGAAATTGTGCGGGTTTGACCGAATTGTGCGGTCCCGCACCCGCGCACCCTGTCAGAATCCCTGAAACGAACAATAGCCATAAAGGTTATTAGCATTCCTATTCCTGTAGTGATGATACAGTATAGCTGTTCTGTATCAGGATTTATAAACCTTTTCAATTTTTAATTTATTTTGTATTTTTGTTATGAATTATTAATGAATTGAAGAAGTTACCTTAACCCCAATATCAAATTAAAGCTTACAGAGCTGGCTAACTAAACAAACAAATTATTTCCAATTTTGTTTCGTCTAAATGCGAGCCTATCAACTTTTGAAAGCTATAACTGAAAGCGATTATAATTTTATTTTTGTTAGTTTGATTTGTTCTTTAGTTTCTGGACCCGAAGCACTAAAAGAAAAACGTGTCGCCGTTTTCCCATATTCAGTTGCAGTGAAAAGTTACAGAAACGGCATTATAGAGTGATCGCGCGGAAATAGCTTTTAACGAAAACGTTTTCAGAAATAACAAATTTAGTTACACGTTTTTGTTGATTATATGTTAACATAGCTACTAACAAAATTTGAGAAAAATCGAACAAAGTCCCTTTGAGCTGTAGCTCTTTAGTGTCCCCTGCACGCCAAAACTTTACTTTAAGAAAACAGCGCTCAGAAAAATATCACGCTTCGTAAACAAACTTCTGGTCAACACGTTATACCGTTATTTCTCCGTCAATTTTCATTTTTAAATACATTTTTTTAAATAATGAAATCCTGAAACTTTTATTTTGACCCCTTAAAAGCAACTTTCAAGGAAATTGTCGATTTGAAGGTATTATGTTAACCCGAATATTGACAGCACACGCTTCACGCGTTATAACAAATTAACACCACACTTGGCAACGTCCCCTTTTACTGCTGTAGTGCAGATGTGCTGTGCTGATGTGTTCTACCCGTGTCCTCTTTGTCTAAGTTCAGTCGGATGCTCTGACCACTGAGCGTGTCATATATGAACCAGTAAATGGCTTAGCTCGCCAGGAGTCTCTCGTAGCTCAGTGTTTAGAGCATCCGAAGGTGTACGGAAAGTCATGGTCTCGATTTTCAAAAATTTTTCGATTTAAAAAAAATTCATCGGGGACTCGGATTTTTCTTTGAAGATGAACATTACATCCTTCTTACGTAATTTCTGCTTTGCATTACCACTACCCATAAGTGGTAATCTGTACGGCGACGCTAAATATTGTCTGTTAAGGTTACAGTATTCCTTCGGAGGTGTCACCAGTGTAACAGCTTTAGCGTCTCCAGATTATTCTTAAGATACCTCAACCCTATGTAAATATACCTTTAATTTTCCAATAGAATGAGTTGTCGAATTTTTTACGAGGTCTAAATGCATGCGTCTGACTCAGCTTTTAAAAGCTACAACAAGCGATGATTATATTTTGCTAATTTGTTTGTTCTCGGGTTTCGGGACCGGAAGAGCTAAACAAAATGTGACTGCGTTTTTACCTATTCAATTTCAGTGAAAAGTTACAGAACATTTTCGAAATACGGCGAAGAAAAAAACTGGAGTAATCGCGCGGAAATAACTCTAAATGAAAAGTTTTCAGAAATTCTAAATTTCCAGAACAATTGTTCTTGTATTATATGCTAACCTAGGGGATATACACATGATACCGGAATGAGTTTCATTCCGGAATGAGTTTCGTTCCAAAATGAGGTACGTACTGTATTCACATGACAAAATCGACCGGCTCCGCCTAAGGCGTTCTCGCTTGCACGGTTTGCATGCCAGATCAGAAAACAAAGATGGCGCAAGTTTCGCGCAACGATACGCATGCATCACTCGCCCCAGATTACACGGTTTGCGATTTTCACCTTGGAACGAAGTTCGTTTTCAGTTTTCATGATACCAGAATGAAATGTCATACCTGAAGGAGAATTTCATTTGGATTGAAAACCGGAGTGAACTCATTCCGGAATGACCTGTAGGGAACAAAATTTCGTCTCGGTATCATGTAAACAGATACAGAGAAATATAAGGAGATGGAATGAGCTCGTTACAGAATGAAAGTCATTCCGGTATCATGTGAATAGCCCCCTAGATACTGTTCAAATTTGAGGCTAAATAGAACAAATTCCCTTAGAGTTGTAGTCCCGTACAAGCCAAAAATTCACTTTAAGAAAACCGCTTAAGAAACTATCGTGCGTCATAAACAAACTTCCGGTCAAAACGCCATATAGACCGTCATTTCTCCGTCAATATTCTTTCCTTTCGAAAATTCTTTGTTTGAATGAAAGATCATTCTGAAACCTTTATTTTTACGTCAAAAACAAATTTCAAGAAAAATGGTTGATCTTAGGGTAAGTTGTACGTAACTTTAAGGAGAGGTCTCCACTCAAAGAAAGATTAAATTTTAGTTATGGGTGTGGTTATCACATACAGCTGTATACAAACAAATTTTAAAGCAAACCAATCTAAATGTATCTTTTTTTTATCTTTGTTAGATGTATCTCATCCAGCTCATATCATAGAAAGAATCCGTCAGCTCTACAAAACACGTGAAGAACGCGTTCTACCTCTTCCTTGGTGTGAACATTTCAGCTTTCATCTGAATGATATCTTTACCCGACTAAAGATCGTAGGCAAAGAAAAGACACGAGGAGAACTTACTGATGAAATAACCAACATGATTGCTATCTTTAAAGCGCACGCAGATTGCCAAAAGCCACGAACTGTCTTGATTGAAGGTGAGCCTGGCATTGGAAAAACCACATACTGCCAAAAGCTAGCATACGATTGGGCAACCAAACAGGACGAATGGGACGAGTCTTTTCCAGAGATTGAAGTGCTGCTGCTTCTAAAATGCCATGACATTGAATTAGACATCTGGAAAGCTATTGATGAGCAAATCCTTCCTGTAGATATTGACGACGAAGATAAGGAAAGCTTTTTCAAATTCATTAGGAAAAATCAGTCCCAGGTTCTGTTAGTGCTTGATGGGATGGATGAAGCGGATCCAAAGAAATTAGCAATGTATTGGAACCTCATTGAAAGTAAAGAACTCCCAGGTTGTCACATTGTTCTTTCATCTCGTCATGAGACTGGAATGAAAATAAGGCAGTACTGTGACAGTCTGTGGGAGATTGTAGGATTCACGCAGGAAGATGCACGGAGATACATCCATAAATACTTTAAAAACATGGAGGCCTTGGCAGAGAAACTTTTAGTAACGATTTGGCCTCTGACTTGTAATAAGTCTTATGACTTAAAAGAATTGACACAAAATCCCCTAAACACAGCTTTACTTTGTGTTGTTTGGGAGGATTTCAAGGGCGTTTTTCCAACGAATAGAACTCAATTGTACATTGAGATTGTCCGCTGTGTTTTAAGAAGATATGAAAAAAAGTATGGATTATCGAGCGAAAGTGAGGATCTGATGAGAGTCTATAAGGAACAATTAAAGCATTTGGGGCGAATGGCGTTACAGTCGCTTCGTAAAGGAGAGTTTTATTTTGAAGAACACGAATTTGATGGCAACTCCATCATCTTATCCAAGTTTGGATTTCTGTCAATCCAGGCTGGTGGCAGTAAAAGAAAACCGTCCTTGCGTTATGGATTTCTCCATAAAAGCTTTCAGGAGTTCTTTGCTGGACTCTATGTTGCTTTTCAGATTATTGACGGAGAAATTAACTGTGACTCAGTAGTGACTGACCACAGATATAGGAACGTATTTGATCAAGTGTTTATGTTTATGAGCGGAATTTTAGCCTCACAAAGTGGGGAAGCCGCAGTGTCTCTTGTAAAGAGTATTACCGTGAACATAAATTTGA